>CP053178.1:0-177950 GCA_014607495.2 Carposina sasakii | reverse complement strand
TTATATTATATAATAGCTCAGTAGCTCAGTGGGTTCGATTCCCACTCGGGTGAAGAATTTTTTCCATTTCTTTATAATAATTAATAATATATAATATGACCTAAATGCAGTGCAGGATTAGATAAGTATGGTCTTTTATTCTCTTCTCAGGCCAACAGAAGTGAAGGTATACAACTGCTGCACCTACGACAACCCGCTGACCTGGTCACAAGCCTGCGAGATAGACCCGTGATACCAGAAAACATACCTTTTGACAACTGCATGACGTATCCTTTGGGGAGCATGTGCCGGAGTCAGTAAGTATACGATCATGATCCTAGAGGTTTGTAGTAGAGTAGGTAGTTTTATCTTCTACAAAACCCTTGTCGTGTGATGTATGTCTGCAGAAGAGAATAGCATCACCCTATGTCTGCCCGTGGGTATCATAGATTTCTGGGAGGTGGCAGAAGCAGAAGCGCCTCCCGTGTTGACAACATAGTCCGAAAACCACACTGCGGTCACCAACCCGTCTGCCCAACGTGGTGACTATGGGCACAAACCCTCCCTATGGCAGTAGCCTTGTGTCGTGCCCTGGGGGAGGCCTACGTCCATCAGTGAACTACAATAAGCTGATGTGAAGTAAAATTTCCGTTATTTTGTTTTTCAGATAAGTACCTAATAATTTGTCAGCTTAACTAAAGATAATTTTCAGGTTTATGTCGAGGGTCATACAAACTGTCTGGACCATCCCGATTTATTTAGCTGAATACATTTACAGAGCTTTGGGAATAAAGAAAAAGTAAGTTATAATCTTTTTACTGTTTATTTAAAACACAGGTAATCAGTTCATGTTGTTGTAAAAGCTACATAATAGCTTCTTTTCTCCTTCTAAATAACCTTATTTTAATTTTCCCCTTCTGTCTAAATAACCTTACTTATACCATTTCCTCTATGCTTATACCTAGATATGAGTGCCTATTCTTTTTCTGTAGGTACCTACCTAATTACAGAAAAACAGTTACCATTAATTATGTACTTAGGTACAAGGTGTACTTATCCCTAATAGAGATTTCTACCAGCAAACCCATTTTCTAATAGCGTATAGGTCGACCAGAAACTCAGGGGCGTTCTCGCGATGACTTAGCAATCTGTCACTGTTCTTTTGCATCTGTCCCCGTTGTTCTAAGCACTCTTCATAATTTTGAAGTTCTGGTTACCCCTGAGTTCCTTAGTCAATTCTTACGACATGCACGAAAGGAGATGCAGCTGATGTATTCTAGTGAAGCCCCGCATCAGCAGAGGAGATAAATGAGTGAACTGTTGATTATTGTCCAGGGTCGACCTCATAACCGCTCTCCAAAGGATAAACAGCATGACAGAAGTACTCCGATTCTTCACCATGCACGAGTATATCTTTCACACGGACAACTTGAAGAGTTTGAAGAAGAAGCTCAGTGAGGAAGACTCCAAACTGTACAACTTGGATGTTCACAGCATTAAGTTGGTGAAACTCTATATTTATTATCCCCCATAGAGGTTGGGCAGAAGTGTGCAAATTGCAAACACCCACTTTTCACCAGTTAGCTTATTAAGTCCCACGTGGTAAGACGGAACGTACAGAATTCAATCACGCTTTATTTAGGTACTCAACCAATGTTCTTAAAATTTTGCACACACATTGGAGGTACGGAGAAGGACATTGGCTTATTATTCTGCAGTCCACGCATAATTCATCTAAAGTCCACGCGGACGAAGTCATGGGCAACAGTTGGTGGTTCGATGACTTTGGGAACTAAGATGTCGCTCGTAAAACCTAAATTTATCTAAACCCTTGTCAGTCGGTAATCGAACTTGGACCCTCTCATAAAAACAAGAAGCAAGAAGAAGGTTCCGGGTTGTTTTCTTGAGGGGCAGAGGGCAGATTTGACTTATAGATGTGCTTTAGTGGAATCTCAGTTGGCATCCAAAAACCCTTTGGTACAGTTAGCTGGGTACCTAGTTACACCCTCTCCGTAAATTCGCTTTGGAACCTATAATGAATTTGTTTTCAGTTGGCCAGACCTATTTGTCGATTTCGCTAAAGGATGCAAGAAATACATTTTGAAAGAAGACGACGACAATATAGCGAATGCGAAGCAAAATATGCAAAGGTGAGATACTAACTATAGTGCAGACATGGATTGCGAACAATTCTGTTCAATGACCCTTCATTATCCATCTCTGTCATTGACGTACAGTTTCGTTGTCTCTGTTGCGCAGATGTCAGTGACAAGTGAGACGGCAATATATTTATGTGCGACAGGGATAAAACTAACGCCAAATCATTGGGAATTTGAGATTCGATCCATATGGCTACGTCCAGCAGTCGACTGCAATAGGCTGATGATCATCTTCCTGCCCTTAACCCATTATTATGGGGTCGCCGCAATATGGTTTCTTTCGAAACTCACATTGCCAAAGATTACGGCCGGCTGCCAGCATGACGCCAACCTTTCTCGGGTATAGCTAAGTGACAATTTTAGAAAATCCGTACATCAAATAAATTCAGTGGTACAGGCCCGTGACTGGGATCGAACTTACACCCCTCGCTTGGAAGGCCTTCTAATTCCTTAGAAATTCGCTAAACTACCTACATTTTTTCTTGCAGGTTAAGACTCCTGCACTACTCAGTAATTATTGGGTTCTTCTGCGTAGCCTTCTACCTTGTGTTGTGGATATCTTCTCTGCTAATGTGATTTCGTTTATAAACTTTAGCTTTGATTCTAACATAGCATAATATGATCGTTTCATCATTAAACATTGTGCTGAGGCATTCAGCTTTGTTTACCGAGATTTGGCTAGTGTATAGCTGTCGGGATGAAAAAATAACGTTGCCAAAAACGTAATGTAAGAATAAAACTTTAAAAAGAGATGGTAAAATTCGTTATCCGAGTTAATTGACCCGATAGCTCAGTTGGTTAGAGCGAAAGCACGGTTTGCGAGGGGTCGTAATCGTAAGTGCAAATCTCACTCGGGCGAAAAAAAATCATTTCTTTATTAATAATTTTTATAATAGCATAATATTACTAGTCCTATAGGTGTCTAGTAAGTACATACATACATAATAATATACATAACATCATCACCATCAGTCAAAGATCACCATGATTGTGTTCCCATAATGCGGTAGACATAGTTAACTGCCGCATTAAGTGAAGCGGGGACAGATGTCAAAGAAAACTGACAAGCTTATCGGAGAGAATGCTTGAGTACCTAATCGACTCTTACGACATGCACGGAAGGAGATGCAGCTGATGTATTCTAGTGAGGCCCCGCACAGTAGGATGCGTATGTAGTTGCATACTTTTGTAAGATTTACCCATAGATATAATAATTTGTACTATGTTGTAAATGATAAATACCCTATAGTTATTAAGATCATGCAAATGTCTTCAAAAATGCCAATAACTTAGTACCTAGTTAATAATTAACATTAAGTATGACCATAATCAAAATAAACAACACTTTAAGATTACAATGTGTTTATTTATCAATCAATAAAGGATTAGGTACATACAATATTTAATACTACCACAAATATATAAATGAATATACACGTCTAGCCAATAGCAGACAAGATGACTTGCGCGACATCCTCTCTAGGAGATCTGGCCACCAAATTCAAAGTCACCCCTGCAGCGGTCGACGCCAACTTAGCCCTGATCAACACAGGCGCACCCCCCCTAAACACCCCCATTCCCCTTATCTCCTTAACCGCCTCCCCACTTATAGCACTGTTGGGCAACCCAAGATATTCACAGACAACTGCAGCAGCTTCCGCTGTGTCGTTCTGAGGCAAAACAAAGGTCTCGCTGACTTCCGGTGTCTTGGAAAACCGTTCCCAATTCTGTTCCCAGTCATCCGTTGGGCCCCTAGCTCGCAGCTGATCGGAACATGTCACTTCAAACTCCTCCAAGGGATACGAGTCGCGGTAACCCTCACCCGGGTCTGGCAACCCAGTGGTTGGGTCACAGTCTTTGACCACAAACTCTAATGACGCTTCGAAGGTTCCCAAACTGTCGACGAAAGAACTAGGTAGCTCCGCTATAATGTAGACATTGCCTGGCTGATCGTAGGCTAGGGATTGGCATATCGCTTGCGATCTTATGTCGTATTCTGGTGGAGGATCCAATTTAACCTCAACGTTTTGTAAAAGCTGGTCGCTTAGTGTGTTAACACACTCGAAATGGAAAATAACATGGCGAGAATACACGTGTTTTAATAAACGGACTCTATATTCCGTCTCAGGCTCTGTCAAGTCGATAGGCTGAGAGGTTTTAAACAAGGCTCCCAATCGTTCAATTCCTGGCACTGACGCCATTTGCTCAGTGTACTTCTCTTCAATAGAGATCTGCGGTTTGCGAACCTCGATCTCTACCACTGGTTCCTTACTTTCCTTAGGTTCCTCAACTGTAGGCACCGTCATGATATCGAATGGATCATCAGGGGTGTTAGCCAAGTGGTCTCTTAAAGCCTTCTCGAGTAACACAAAGTTTGGTTTCGGAACGTTGATTATGTAATCGTTGATAAGCTGAGGATCGTTGGTTTCCAAGATGGCGCTGTAGTATATTGCCCTGTCCCTAACCTCGTCCTCGTCATCCGTTTGGCATCTAGCCAGGAGTACCATAATATTCGGTAAAAGTTCCGGCCTTTGCGCCCCGAATTGTGCGACAGCGGAAACAGCCGCTGCTCTAACAGGACCGGATTCTAGGATCACTCGATTGTAAATGAAGCGAATGTACCTCGATGGGTACTTAGATTTAGGTCCCTCACGTCCCAATAAATGCAAAATTCGAACCGCAAGCGATGCGTGCTCACAATCCTCTATGAATTCGCAAAGATGCGCCAGCCCTGTCTCTTTAGCCTCAGGGTTTTCTTCTACCAGTGCGATAATAGCATCAGCTATAGCCGCCTTGTATTCCAAGCCACCCTCATCGCGGAGCATTCCCGCCAAAAACGCCGCCAAACTCGCGTGTTTCCGCGGGAACTTCGTGCAAAGACGTCGAATGGCCCTAACGACAACTATCTTGAATTCATCCGATATCTCGGAAACGAAACTGGATATCTGTTTCATGAGTCTATCGACGGAACTTTCAGCGCCTGTGGCGAGTAAAGTCGTTACAGCTAGGGTTGCGACAGATCTGTTAGGATCAGAAATAAGGTTCTCCAAATCTACAGCACACGCTGCAACGGCGGTCGGATGTTTGGCCGTCAACCTAGCCAAGGTCCTCGCGCCGGCAAGCCTTAAAGACGCCTTCGAAGAGCCACAGAACAGCTGCAAAACAGATACCGCTGGAGCCAAATCTTTCGCCGTCTTCCGAAGATTAACAATAGCGTGGGCAGCCTCATAGATCACCATCTCGGACTTATGACGTAGGCAGCACTCAATAAAGTCTATGTACTGTTGGGAAGCGTTGTCGTCGTCTTCGACAAGTTGTGCTGCTAAACGGATGAGGAGGCAGAGGGCGTACGGGGATTTGAGGGGGGATTTTGACAGGCGCATGACAAGTTTGACAGTTGACAGCTTGTCATTCTTTCTGGTGCCGGCGACGACGCCCAGCGCGTGGTAGGAAACCATAGCGTTGTCGGAGGTGATCGCCTCCTGAAAGGTGATAAAAGTTTACAAAGGTTTAGAGATTAAAAAACAAAAGAGCTTAGGTTTAAGATTAAAAGAGGTTGATTTAAAAAAGAAAGAGGTTCACAAAAAATGAATGGTTTAAACTGTGCAGAATCATTTATCCATAGTAAAATAAAATAGTACAAGGTATCTCAAAAATATATTGTTGAGATTCTTTATTTGTTTCTTATTACAAAGTGAGAGTTATCTAGTAAATGTCACCTATTTTCTTATTATATTCATGGTACTATATTTAAAACAAAAGACCTATAAACTGCTTTGGCTGCAGCTTCCTTGCTTCATCATCATCATCAGCCACCTATTGCAGTCCACTGCTGGACGTAGGCCTCCCCCAGGGCACGCCACATGACTGCCATGGGGGGTATTTGCCCATAGTCACCACGCTGAGTAGGCGGGTTGGTGACCGCAGTTTGTATTTTGGACTATGTTGTCAACACAGGAAGCGCTGCTGCCCACCTCCTGGAAACTCTTAATTGCCTCGTACGATACCCACGGGCAGACATGGGGTGGTACGAATTCTACTCTGTTGGCACCATGCGGCCAGGCTTCCTTGCTTATTTTATCAAAATCCATTGATCTGTCTATAAATATTAGTATGATGAGTAAATTTTTATTTAACTAAGAACATTAACTTTATGTTTTCTGTATATGAAACAAATCTTTACTGATATGAATAATGGAGAAACTATGTATAGGTATACAGGCAAGTATTAGTTGAATCTACCATACCATAATACTCAATTATCTATATAGATATAAATCAAAATGAATCGGCAAAATATATACACACATAACTTTTGAACTACTGCACAAAATTGGATAATTCTTTCTTGATTGTGTCTGTTATTTCTAGGACAAGATTTATCACTACATATTATAAAACAAAGTCACTTGCCGCTGTCTGTCCGTCCCTATGTATGCTTAGATCTTTCAAACTAGGGAATGGATTTTGATGTGGTTTGTTTTTATAGATAAAGTGATTCACGAAGAAGGTTTATATGTATAGTATCAGCACTGCACCCATGCGAAGTCGGGGCGGGTCGTTAGTATAAAATAAAATATTAACATAAAAAAGGCAGTATGAAGTTCACCAACAGCCAATTTCTATAACTGATCTTGAGAGATTTTTTGCATATCTCAGATTAAATTTAATCTTCAATTGTTATCCTACCAAATTTCAAATAAGGAATTACAAAATCTGAGATTCTCTTTGATCTCTCGTATTGAAATTGACCGCAAGGCAGCTAGTAAATTAAACAAACAAACCTGTGCTTCATTCGCCCATCGCCGCACCAGGTCCGGGGCAGTCGACGACAGATGCAGCGCCGAAACCAACGCAGCAGAACTCACAGCCGGGTTCTTATCCACTATAGCTTGCTTCATGTACCTTTCTATGGCTTGCAGCATCGAGCTATCTGTTATACTGCACAAAGCTCGTATAGCCGCCGCACGGTATAGATCCTCCTTGCCCGTCATGTCTTTAGTCAGCGAGGAAGTGACGATAATCACATCCTGGGCCAGTGTACTCAATTCCTTGATGCAAAGATACACCATGCGTCTTAACATCACATCCTTCGATTGAAATAGCTTGGTGGTGGCGAAGAAGGCATCTGTAGCCTCCTGGGTGGTTAGTTTCTCTCCCTGGTTGAGTAAATACAGGATTTTGTTGAGTATTAGTGTACATTTTCGCGGATTTACTGGCGTCTCGTTAAAGTACCGCGCCTCCTGTAGGATGATGGTTTTGTCCAAGTTTTGATATGGGTTGCCGCTGCTGTCTTCTTCTTCCTTCTTGTCTCTTTTAAAGGACATTTTGTTGGGTTTATTCAGGATAATATGATAGTAAATTGTGCCGACGACGATACAAAATTACATTACACGTCACTTGCTTTTTTGGGTTTGTCAAAGTCAAAACCAAAACAGTGTCAAATTGTTGTTAGGGTTTCGTAGCCAAATGGCAAAAAACCCTCATACTGTCTCCGTGTCGTCGTCTGTCCGTATGTATGTCATAGCCACTTTATTAGTTTATTCCAATACTTAGCAGGTATTCTGTAAACCACTTTACAATTTTTAGACAAAATCAAAAAGGTAAATAGTATAAATGGAACTAAAACGATTAAAAAAATATCAAACCTATTCGTAGGAGGTCTAACCGTAACTTGTCTTCAAAAATTAAATGCTCTGGGAATGCAAAAAAAAGATATAACTGCTTCTCTTCCCGTGCATACTGTACAAGTCAGTACAGGGACATGAGGGTCTTGATGTTTTGTAGGCTATGGGCTGACTACCTGTCACTACTGACCGAACTTGTGCATCTCAACTATACCCTCAAAATTGGTCAGAGGTGGCACCATGTGGTTCTATCGGCCCTTAGTGCTCTGCCTACCCTGTAAGGGATACAGGCGTGATTGTATGTATGTAAAAATTTAATTGTCGTTGGTGCCTGAAAGCGTTTTTTCTCATAGGTAATAATTTTAAATGTTATAAAGACCTTTTCAAATTAGTAAAGTATCCCCTACTCTAACTTTTGAGTAAGGGAGCAATCTAAAAATACTTATTTATGTTGTAGATCATAATATAAACTATTAACGATAACTTGGTTAGACGAAAAACTTAATTTTTGTTCTTATATAAGTTTTTTTGGTGGTAAAATCGATAATCGTATTTTGACTTGGTGCTGTGTTTGATATCGGCAAGTACACTACGGATCCGAACATGAGCAACACCCGCTCGCACTTAACCTTTTTATTTTATCGCCTGATGAAATAGGCCCATGGTTTACATCTATACATTCTATGAATACAGCAATGTTCGAGTTAAAATGAAAATTATGACTATGGTACTTTTAAAATTAACCTCAGAAAAGGATTAGATAGATTTTATTATGAAAACCATTTCGTATAATAGTTTATTGTCCCTGCAGCATAGATATAATTCGATGTTTTTTTAAAGCATGCTTTGAAAAATTGTTTGGTTATAATTCATTTGCCTATCTTCTGTAATCGCTAAAAAAAAAGATATTTTATATTGCCATGACAGGGCAAGTTACCCTAAGTAAGGGAGAAATTTTATGTTACACGGTAAAATTTTAGTAAAAAATAAGGTTATTTTTTACAATATGCTCAAGCCGGGTATTATTCATGATAACTTCAAAAATATAATTGTATTCTTGAATCTTTCACGACATTGGGTCAGATATCTTTTGCTTATTATTAGGAAAATACTGAAATAGCAACAAGATTAGTAATTTACTGTTACAGTATAGCTTACTAAGGGTCTTAGTACTTAGATGGAGATATGTACTTACTTTATTCTTTCTTTATTCTTTATTGCACACACACAAAAAGAAATATGGCATACAACACTTGGTAGTTTACGTAGGTTAGTTCGAGTGTAAAATACATAGTAAAGTTATTTAGTTACTTAAACATAATGGGGTAAACCGAAAGTCAGATCTGGTCACATAAAATGGCGGTTCGCAAACTTTTAACGCGCAGCTGTGTATTGATTTACGAAAAATTACTAAATTGCCAAAATATATGTAAAAATGCCTGAAACAATAATAGAAAGTGTCCTTACGGGGAAAGTGCCGTTTGAGTTACTAACAAAGTGGCTAAATAATGAATCAATTGAGGTAGTACATAACCTAACGTTCTGTTATATTTTGTAATGTTTACATATAATATATAGCTATTTATGTGTTTTAGGATACGCCCGAGGACTGTATCTTATTCTGCTATAGCAGAAATGAATTTGTAGCATATTTTTTATCCTATTTACGAAGTCAAACTGACAGGTAAGTTCTATAGAACACCACTGCATACAATTTTGTAAACAAATAATTTCACAAACTCAAAAACTTTAATACCTTATTACAGTGTCTTACAAGCAAATAGCAATGCCTTACAAGTACTACAACACCAAAATACGCCTGAAAAGATACTTGGATCCAGTCGAAAACACCATAGATCAATTAGTGATCCCACTAGTAAGAATGAGAGGCTGATGGACAGTTTGTCTGTAAAGACTGACCGTCAGAGAAGTCATGAGTCTCCAAGCAAGGACCGTAGTAAGAAAACTGGGCGGAGGGTGAAAACTAAGCTATTTACTGAGGAAAAACATAAAGATATCAATCAAACATTATCTTCGGATGAATCTAGAATAAGTAGTGGTATTGATAGCTTGGTATTGTCCAGTACTCCTCTGAAAAATGGTATCAGCTTCTCGGAATACCCTAATTTGTCTTTTACGAGTCCGGTTACACCACATTCCTCAAGGAGCTTTAAAGAACATTATGAAAGATGTGACACACCAAGAAATAATCACCGTCACTCAAGATCTCAGGACAAAAGCATAAGTTTGGGTGATTACATACTAAGTGCTCCTCCTAAGGGTAAGAAAAAGAAACCCGGTAAAAATGTGTCAAAAGATGACAGTGATACTAAACCAGACTTGGATTTGAGTAACTCGGAAATGTTTCCTGAAATTGGAGCTAGAAAGGCTAGCTCGTTAAGATCTGAAAAACGTAGGATTAAACCAACGAATATAGATAAGTCGTCTCAAAAAAGTTGCTCACTAAATAGTTTTAATTCAGACTGCTTTCAGCAATCGTCTCCATTAGCTTTACAGGATAATATCGCTTTTAGACAGCAGAAAATTCAGCCAACAGAATCTGCAAATAGCTTTGAAGTTGAACGTACAATGTTGAAACAGGAAAGACACAAATTAATGGAGAAATTCAACATTTTAAACACAACATCGTCACCCAAATCTCCGTTAACACCAACAATTAAAGTTATAAGCAGGGATTTGGTTGAAAAAAATGGTAACTCAATAAAAGCAGATGTAACAAAAATTGTTTACAAAGAAAACTTAGATATGCTAGTGGAAATATACGATATATTATTGAAGAATAACCTAATTTTAAGCATGAACACAGAAATTTATTTTCTAATTTCAATTTTACTGTCCACTCAGCTTGAAGAGGATTATATTAAGATAGAACCATTTTTAGATGACGCAAATTTTAGTGGTTATTTACTAAAAAGTATACATAACAGTACATATTTTGCTGTGAAATCTCTATGGAATTTACGGTTGATTTTGGAGGTTATACTGGATAAGAATTCATTGAAATTGCTCGGGGAAAATAAGAATGTTCGATCGTTTTGTGGCGATCTAGCCAAGTTCTTGTTGAACTCTTACGGTTTGAAATGTGAAGCAGACATGAGTCAGGACAAATCGAAGCCTGTATTGGAGAGTCAACCGTCAAACAATGTTATATGTTTCAACGTCGAAACTGACAACGTTGACAACTTTCCGTCCATGCTGAGTTTTCAGAATTTTAAGAAGCAACGAGATATGTTTTATGAGATTTTAAGGTAAGTTGTTCATTACTACTTTCTTAGCTATTAAAATGGAGTTTTTTTGTGATAATCTAACTGATCTATCTCATTCTTATGTGATGGAATGTTTGTATGTCATATTAAGTCATCTTCCTGCCCTTAATCCCATTATTTATGAGATCCGTTATTTATGAGGATTGCCAAAGATTTGGCGTTTGTTTTTACAGCCGGCTGCCTGCTTGACGCCAACCCTTCTCGGGTATGGCTAAGTGACATTTTTTTAAAAAATCCGTACATAAAATAAATTCAGCCCGTGACTGGTATCGAACTCGCGCTTCCCGACTGAAAGGCGCACGTCTTAACCATTGGGCAATCACAGCTAGTATGTCATTTTAAGTAACTCAGTGAAATTATAGTCTTGTGTTACTATCTTTTACTTGTGTATAGTGTTGTGGACTATAGTTATTTATATGGTCGATTCTGACAGTTACACTTTAAATCACGGTTCGAAGTGACAATTATCGCGATAGTTATCTTGATAAATACAGGATGATTTTTGGTCGTCAACGTTCCCGAAAACTACGGAATCTCCTCGTCATCACGATCATATTTCTCCAAGGAAGCATACCTGGGAAGTGTCTGGTTTCCAAAATATATGGGTCCAAAGTTGAGTAAATAGACTGCGTTTTTCTGCATAAATGCTCATAGACGCGTGTAGCAAGATTTTTTCACGAAAAATAGTTAATATCTGTCTATACAACATAAACACTAGACACTATAAATTTCGCCTGATCAAGTAATTAAAAAAAAAAAAATTCCCAGCATTTTTTTTGGCATAAACTTACTTTATTTGATGTATAGAGTACGTACCCTTCGTTAACGGTGGCCACAAAAAAAACACCCTGTATACCTTGATAATTATCTTTGATGATTATAAAAATCAAACACTAAAATAATATAAGTTTATTTACGTATCCAAATGCGCTAGATCTAAAAAAAAGCATTTGGCTGATGAAATAAGTGTAAATTTCCTTTGTTTGACGCCATAAAAACAAATTGTATATTTCTTACATTATTCTTTGCTGTTTATTAAATAATGCTGAAAAACCGAGACCCTCTTTGGGATAAATGTATTATCATTTAAATAAAGAAAATTTGAAGAAGTTAAATGGAAAATCAGCTAGGATAATTATGACCTCTCGCATACCGTGCTTTTGCTCTAAACAACTAAGCTATAAAAAAATATCTATACATATAATAAAAATGTAACGGATCGCTGTCTGTACATGGAAGATATATGAGAAAAAATATTATAGGAGACCTTTATTGACACAATAGAACCCAAAACGATGATTTTTGGTACAGTAATACCCCACTTTACGTTTCACTATAACGCGAATTTTAAAATTCACGTTTAAATGCTTCGCATAATGCGAAAGAATGTGTGTAAATATAATTTAGTCATTAACTCCCCTTTGGTCGCGGGAATCCTCGCGTCCTCTGAACATTCTGATTGAAGAACTGGGGATTCCCCGTACTACGACTTTGTTCTATGGCAAAGATTAAATTTTGAATATGTTTAATCATAAACTTTGATATACGCGAATTTCAGTTAACGCGATTTTTTCCGAAACGTATCCCTCGCGTAAAGCGGGGTATTACTGTATTTTTGTCTGTTTGTCGGTTTCTCTGTTTGTCTGTGCGTTTGTGCACGCTAATCTTAGAAACGGGTGAACCGATTTCAATGCGGTTTTAAGTAATATATTGTGACAGGTCCCACTTAACATATAGGCTACTTTTTATCCCGGAGAATTTCGACATTTTGTTTTTTCTGTAGTCCACGCGGATGGAGTCGCGGGCGTCCACTAGTCCCAAATAAATAAATGATTGTATACAGATGGTATTCGGAAGCGGACGCGGGTCGCCGCGCGGGTCTGCGCGCGCGCACCCGCACTCTGCTGGCGGCCGGCGGAGGCTCGCCCGCGTGCCGCGCGAGGCTGGCGCAGCTTGTCACGCAGCATCTTATACAGGATACGAGGCAGGTTCGTGAGTGTGACGACTGTGGAATGTGACGAATTTGATAGGTAGTTTGAAATACATATGGCGAATTTAGAATGTACTTGCATATATAACTTATTTGATATGGCTGTGACGAATTGGGAATACGGAGGATGTGGAACAACGCAGTTAAGAGCAGAGCGAACTTTTTTTAATCGGTCTAAATACCTGTCCACATTTGAAACTTTTTAAAAATCACAATATAACCACACTGTTTGTAAAGTTACTTTAATTACTCAAAAAATCTGTAAGTGTACTCACCTGTTGTTTTCTTCTTGTTCACAGTTATTAAAGCATTTTTTAAATTAATTAGTAAGATATTTTTATTTACCTATTAATATTACAGTCTCATTTAAAACATTATGATTTAATCATTGAATTTAATGAAATACATAATGCTTTTTTTTCCAGGAATCAAAGCTAAGTAAGCTGGAACGTCGATTAACTTGCCCGACGTCGGTGGAGACATCCCGGGCCCCACAGTTTACAGGGAAAGAGGTGTTTTACAAGTGAGTGTGTGATTACGGGTTTTAATGGTGAATTTGTTTTTTTTTAATCCGGAATAATTTTATAAAATCCCGGGATATGTTTATGGAATCCCGGGATGTTTTTTATAATGTATCGGAATTGTTTTTAAGATATCCCGGGATCGCGAAGTTCTTTCACGAGTGTCTTATTAGGCGTCTTTAAAATAACTACTGAACCGATTGAAAAGAAATTTGGTACACAGGTAGTCTAGACTCGAAAAAGGACATAGATTACTTTTTATCTCGGATAATAACGACATATTTATTTCTTCAGTCCATACGGACGAAGCCCAAGGGCGTCCACTATGGTATAATATATTTTATGATTTACTTCATTATTCATAAGGTTCTGTTTATTTCCAGAGAGTTGATTCTCTGCGCGGAAAGCGAGTCGTTTCGTATTCACCTACAAGACGCGATCGCTACCGAAATTGTTAGTTTGGACGCGAGAGGATTTGGTGACGAGAAAGGTATGTAACTAACTAAATATTAAAAGTATCTAGTCCAGCCCCCTTATTACCTATCTAGTAATAGCAAAGTTATAGCGAAAATTATAAAAGTTCGCCGATTGCTTATCATATTCGTATTACGTAAAATGAATTTCGAAGGACAGACACATTTGGCACATTTAGGGAAAAGCTGAAGGATCACTTTGTCCATATTACCTGTCCATTATATGCTTAAAATAAATTAGTAATTATAAGCTTAAAATACTGTCTAGGACTAAACTTACACTGGATTTGTATTGTGTGTTTATTATGTGGAAAATAAAGACCTTTTAAAATAGAAATTGTCCATTATATGAATATGCTGTCATTTGTTTCTCTCCTTTTTTTCAATGAACAATTTCTCTTTACTTGCTTGGCTTGCTGGAAGAGATCTCTTGTAGAGATACATGCATCTTTTCTTTTATGTTGTATGCCATATTTCTTTTGTGTATGTGCAATAAAGAATAAGAATAATTTTGACATTTCAACGCGAATATTGTAAAATTTTCGCTTTGCTATTGCAAATTAGGTAATCAGAGGGTCGATCTTTTTTGAAAATATAATGATCTGTTTGAATGGTAGCCATATCTTTAAGCAGCATTCAGCTGAAAAGGGACCTGATTGGCAGTTACACATTTACATGCACGAAAAGAGATTACACTTGGAGATTAACTAAGTGCATCCTATACTTCTCTGTGTATAATAAGTTAGTTATTTTCCTATACCTCTTAATTGTTATAATTTTATTTCTCTCTTATTTGCCCTATAATGCCCTATTTCACTAAGATATAGTTAACATCAGTTTCTCCTCTAGACACCTTGGCCTCTAGTCTCTCTCCCTTCCAGCCACGCCTCTAAGCTTCCCTCCCTTGTAGACACTAGTTTCTCGTCCATATTGTTGATTGTCTTCATGAAATTTGCATTCATATAGAGGATATACAAGGTGTGTGACAGCCAGGCAAATACTGTAACACTGAGCACTTGTCTCCATTAGGGTTGATTAGGTTTTTGAATTTTTTTGTAAAAAAAAAAAGTCGGAAAATTTTGGAATTTTCCTGCGAAAATTTGCAGTGGTTTTCGCCTCAAAGTTATGGTCTGATATCACCATATATCAATATTTGCCTGGCTGTCACAAACACCCTGTATACGTATAAAGATATTGATTGTGTACAAAGAAGGACAATAGCCAGTCTATCTCTTCCAGCCACGACCTCCCCCTGTGACCTTTCTAGTTCCTCTCTCCCTTCCAGCCACATTGGACACTAGTTTCTCTTCCAGCACTAGCTAATTTTGTATGAATATGGAGAATATATTGAGTACAGAGAAGGACAATAGGCAGTGTATCTCTTGCAGCGCCGTCGCTAACCGTCCCGTGGCTGCCGCTGTGGCGCGCGCTGTGTCCGCTCGGCAAGACGCTCGGCCTGCTGGCCGCGCTGCCGTACGCGGGGGAGGGGCGCGGCACCGCGGGGGGGAAGGGACTCGAGAATGCCCTCGCCGTTAGAGACTATGTGAGGATATCACTACATATTATAAAACAAAGTCGCTTGCCGCTGTCTGTCCGTCTCTATGTATGCTTAGATCTTTCAAACTAGGGAACGGTTTTTAATTCGGTTTTTTTAATAGATAGAGTGATTCACGAGGAAGGTTTATAATGTATAACTAGGGACCCGCCCCGGCTTCGCACGGGAGTAATGCACTCTAATGCGGGCGAAGCCGTAGGCGGCCGCTAGTTACTAATATTATAAAGTATGTAAGTATCGTAAGGATGTTTGTTGCTCTATCACGCAAAAACTACTTGTTGGATTTAGATAAACTTCACAATAATATACCTTACATATCAGAATAACACATAAGCTACTTTTTATTCCGGGAATATTTTTTTTTACAATTAGCTGGGCAAACATTTGACTGCCATCGTGCCTGATGTTAAGCAATTTTGCGGCCTAGGGGGTACATGTTTGCCTAGAAAGTGCCTATTCACTCTAGCTTTCAAGAGACCAATGTTGTAGTGCTCGGGAAATACATCGACAGGAAGTGCATTCCACTACTTAGCCGTTCGCATTATAAACGAGTTAGCATAACGTTTGATGCGGATGTGTGGGATATCACCAACATAATGATGATACGCTAGTCTGCGTCTAGTATCCCGATGGTGAAAAGGGGCTGGTGGAACTGTATTGTGAAGTTCCCACGCACACACTCCAAAGTGTATCACCTGTAAAACACTGAAAAATTATTTGTGCCTGAATAGTGGCGGTAGGCTCACCACTTACCCTTTATAGGTTAACTGGTGAAAGGTGGGTGTGTAATTTGCACACTGCAGCCTAACCTCTTTGAAGATTTGTCACATTTTTTCATTTCTAGTCAAAATCCCGGAATCCCGGGATTGGCTATATACAGTCCCGGGATTTAAAATAAAGGCCTTTGTTACAAACAATTAATTTATATTTCAGAGTCAACCAGCTTTGGATATCTACGGAATGTTACTATCAGCATATGAAAACAATCGCATAGCTATCACCATACCGTGGGTAGTACAATACCTATCCATGCTAGACTACGCCAGTCTCCGCATAAAATACTACCAAAAGCTACTAAAACTACTAATCCACATACACCTAAATCTAAAATTCGACGGACACATGAAAAAGAACACGGTGATTCTACTAAAATCAACGCTAGGCTGGTTGTTTGATCTACCGCAGTTTCCAAGAGACAGTTGTGACGATTGTAGTTTTCCCATCAGTGTTGCCAGTGAAGTGAGTGTAGATTCGTACGATTTGGTAGACGATGTTGTGTTGTTTGAACTGTGCCCGTATTTGAGGGAAGTGAATGTGTTGTTAGCGACTTGTCGCATTAATAGTGACCATAAGGAGAATAGCTATCGACATATTACACCGGTCAGTTTGACTTTGAATCATGAGGATCGGACGAGGAATAAGGAGAAAGAGCTACAGGTAAGAAATGGTTTTTTACTAGTCTTTTGTGATGTTAAATATGATTTTTTTACGGTATACGTTTATTACATTGCTAGTTTATTAGTCCGCGTGTACTTTATATTCATTCATAGGCTAAAGTACATGATACGCTGCAATATACCTGGAAAATTTTATCAAAATCCGTTCAGTTGTTCTTGCACATGAGACTAAAAAAAAACACAACACAGTCATGCAAGTTTCATGTGGGTTATTATTCATTCGCCACAATGTACTCGTAACTTCGTCACATGTGACGAATAAACTTTGGAAAAATTGTGACGAGTTTATCCATACATATTTCTTTTTCGTGACCAATTTACATTGTGACGAACGAACAAAACACTTTTATGTTACCGTCTATTATTTTGTTTTATTGATTTAACCATGTTATGTGATATTGTTTTAGTAAATAAATATCATCATCATCATCAGCCTATTGCTGCTGGACGTAAGCCACCCCCCTAATTGTAATGTAATATTTACGTCTTCCCACAGGCGCGTCTAGAAGAATCCCTACTAAAATCCCAGCCAAGTTCGACCCGACGTGCTATAGAGATGGTCTCTAGTTGTGCCGCCGGCGCCGCCTCCCGGGACATGCAAGCCGCGCTTGCTGCGGCCAGGGACGAGGCCAGGGGAAAGGCAGCGGCCAGAGTGCGTCAGGGGGGGACTGAGGTACGTTATACTGTGGGGGGGGATGCAAGCCGCGCTTGCTGCGGCCAGGGACGAGGCCAGGGGAAAGGCAGCGGCCAGAGTGCGCCAGGGGGGACTGAGGTACGTTATACTGTGGGGGGGATGCAAGCCGCGCTTGCTGCGGCCAGGGACGAGGCCAGGGGAAAGGCAGCGGCCAGGGTGCGCCAGGGGGGGGGACTGAGGTACGTTATACTGTGGGGGGGGATGCAAGCCGCGCTTGCTGCGGCCAGGGACGAGGCCAGGGGAAAGGCAGCGGCCAGAGTGCGCCAGGGGGGACTGAGGTACGTTATACTGTGGGGGGGGATGCAAGCCGCGCTTGCTGCGGCCAGGGACGAGGCCAGGGGAAAGGCAGCGGCCAGAGTGCGCCAGGGGGGGACTGAGGTACGTTATACTGTGGGGGGGATGCAAGCCGCGCTTGCTGCGGCCAGGGACGAGGCCAGGGAAAGGCAGCGGCCAGAGTGCGCCAGGGGGGGACTGAGGTACGTTATACTGTGGGGGGATGCAAGCCGCGCTTGCTGCGGCCAGGGACGAGGCCAGGGGAAAGGCAGCGGCCAGAGTGCGCCAGGGGGGGACTGAGGTACGTTATACTGTGGGGGGGATGCAAGCCGCGCTTGCTGCGGCCAGGGACGAGGCCAGGGGAAAGGCAGCGGCCAGGGTGCGCCAGGGGGGATTGAGGTACGTTATACTGTGGGGGGGATGCAAGCCGCGCTTGCTGCGGCCAGGGACGAGGCCAGGGGAAAGGCAGCGGCCAGAGTGCGCCAGGGGGGATTGAGGTACGTTATACTGTGGGGGGGATGCAAGCCGCGCTTGCTGCGGCCAGGGACGAGGCCAGGGGAAAGGCAGCGGCCAGGGTGCGCCAGGGGGGATTGAGGTAGGGTAAACTGGAGGGGGGAATTTGGAGAAGTTTTAGACATGTCAAACATCAATGCAATATAAGTAACAGAAACTACAACTTGACAGGACATACCTAATATGCTAGTTAGGTAATAAGGGGGCGTGGCTTAACTCCTGAAACTGCGTAAAAAGTATTTAAAACACGTTAAATTCATTCAAAACTATTATGGGAGCTCTATAAAAAGCCCTATAACTGCCTATTCCGTGCGCAAATCCTGTCGGATCTGCAACAGATCTACGCGAGCGCATTGGCCACACTCCGCACTGCCGCCATCTTGCGTAGTTCGGCGTACATCCGCATTACGTCTCTGGCGGATTACTACATGCCTGCGTTACTTACGTTACGTGTTATATTACAATCTTAAATAACTAGGGGGGGTATATTAAAGGAGGAAGCGCTTAAAGGTACTATACCTTTAAGAGAGTGTCAAAAACACCAATTCCAGGCGCAAATCCTCTCGGACCTGCAGCAGATGTACGCGAGCGCATTGTCCGCCCTGCGCAGCGCCGCCGCCGCTCGTAGTTCCGCACACATCCGCGCTGTGACGGCGGCGGCGCTGCCCGCACTAGTGCCGGGCGCGGGGCGCGCGCTGTGCGCTCTGTGCGCGCGCGCCGCGGAGACCAGGCTGCACAGGTGGGCGAGGGCGCACTGGGATTCCACAGGTTGGTCAATACAGTTATTCTACAGAAAATAACGTTGCCAAAATCGTAATCTATGTTTCTATACTAATATTATAAAGAGGTAAACTTTGATTGTCTGTTTGTTTGTTTATTTGCAGCGAATAGGCTCCGAAACTACTGGACCGATTTCAAAAATTCCTTCACCGTTAGAATCCTTATTGGACCTGGATGAACATAGGCTGTAAGAATTTCCCGATATTCCCACGGGAAGGCGACCAACGGATATTCTATATTTTTTATGAAAACCGCTATACATATGAAGCTGAAATCGGGCATATATGTTTATTGGGGACAGCGAGGGAGGACTAAAATAGCATTTCCCGATATTCCCACGGGAAGGGGACAAACGGAAATTCGAAAATTTTTACGAAAACTGCTATTTGTATGAAGCTGAAATCGGATTGGGCACTACAAGGAAGCACTAAGAACGGATTTCCCGAAATACCCACGGGAAGGGGACCAACGGGAATTTTTTTTACGAAAGCGACTACACATATGAATCTGAAATTGGGCATATAATATGTTTATTAGGGACCCCGAGGAAACACTAGGAACGGATTTCCCGAAATACCCACGGGAAGGCGACAAACGGGAATACATTTTTTTACGACAACCGCTATACATATGAATTTGAAATCAGACCTGTACGTTCATTAGGGACTGCGAAGGAGCACTAAAAACGGATTTCCCGAAATTCCCACGGGAAGGTGAACTACGGGAGTTTAAAATTTTTACGAAAACCGCTATTTCTACGAAGCTGAAATCGGATTAGGGACTATGAGGAAGCTCTAAGAACGGATTTCCCGAAATTCCCACGGGAAGGGGACCAACGGGAGTTCCAAATTTTTACGAAAACCGCTGTACCTACATATGAAGTTGTAGCTATATACTGATATGTACCGAAGCGAAGCGAGGGCGGGCCGCTAGTGTAAGAATAAAAATTGACCCGGTAGCTCAGTTGGTCAGAGCACTCCACGGAATGCGAGAGTAAATGGCTTGCATGTGTCCCTAAAGTGATGTTGTCTGGTAGATAAGTTATATTTTGTTCACTTGTGATGTGAATCTAGTGCGTGTGCATGGTTTTATATGCAGGTAGGCTAAGTAAAACTTTAGTCGGAATACGATCTCTTCATGCGCTCATGTAAATTGTTTTTGCAATTCTATTTGAATTTCATTCATTTTACACTCGTTCTTGAGGATTTTCCTAACGTTTCCATTCATCATCATCATCCATCATAAAAATGATTTATAACTAAAGACAATGGCTGTATGGGCTTAGTTCCCCTTGCCTTTCCTTCGGTATGAACTATTTAAAAAAGCATTTCGTATTATTTTAATTCATTGCCACGAGTATAATTTTGTTCATAAGTAATCAGGTTAGCTAGTAGACATGCCTTGTAAGACATTAAGCTCGCGCTTGTACAAAAAGTTTTTTTTTGGTATAATAATAAAGAATTTAACTATCTATCTATCTATGTATGTATTAACATCTCCTTAATACCCTGTATAAAAAACGACTATTGCTTCATTCTCCCCAGCGATCCTCTGTAAGGACATCGAAGCAGAAATGCGCATATTACTATCGACACGCGACGCCGCGGCATCGAGCCTAGTGAAGACAAACATCTGTGACGTCACGTCGCCCACGTTTGACGAGAATAACGTCAGCCCGGCCGAGAGTATTATTCATTTAAAGGTATGTACATCAAGGTAATATAATAATACAGGGTGTAGGTGACAGCCAGGCAAATACTGAAATGCTGAACAAGTACCATTGTGTTGAGTTATACGACAGTGTTATTACTCGCAGGAAATTCATTTTTAATTTCATTATCTGCAATTGCAAAATGCAATTAATTTGATTGTTTGCTTTTCGCGCCAATTGTATCGGTTGATCCTGTGACTAGTTAAATTGGCTTATTGGTTATTGTGTGACACATTGTTGTTTTTTGGATCACTTGTGACTTTTCAGTGGGGTTGATCAGTTAATTGACTTTTTTGAGCGCAACTTTTTTTTTGTATTCAGAATCCATAAGTATTTTTTTGTTTTACTTAAACGAACAATGTACTTTATTGCACACAAATTAAAAATATACACATAAATTACACAGGTACCTACTGTACTGGTATAATATTTTTTTCCTACAATAAAATAAAAAAGTCAGAAAATTTTGTAATTTTTCTGACAACATTTTTCAGTGGATTTCGCCTCATAGAGTCATGTTCTGAAGTCGCCACATCAATATTTGCCTGGTTGTCAGCAAACACCCTGTATTTATCGTCAAATGTCCCCACTAGGAGCAGATCTGCATAATCCTCGAGGACGGTTCCCCTGCGCCGCCCGCCTCCCTGACGGCCTCCCTGTCGGCCGCCTCCCGCGCCGCCCGGGAACGTATTCTCCCGGCCGCGCTCTAACAAGGTGCTGATGCAGCTTAGCGTGGAACTGCTGGTGGTTTGTGGTAAGTGTATATGTGGTGTTGGTTAAAAGAAGTGCTTCTGGCCCCACCGGGCCACTAGTTATTGTTTGGCCCATGTATACAGGTTGGTTTTTTGTTTTAAAAGAATTACAATTAGGTTCAGGGTGCCATTAAACCGGAGGGGTTTCACTTGGCGCCCTTTATGTAACTATTAGTTATAAAGTACTTACTACATTTATTCAGTACCTACACTTAGCCTGGGACACATTTATACGTTTCACCGAATAGCTTCTATTGCCGCTTTTTTTTTTTTTATAAACATTTATCTATTCGCAACCGTCACTTTTATTAGACCTATGTCTAATAAACCCTTAACGAAGGGTACGTACTCTATAGATCAAATAAAGTAAGTTTATGCCAAAAAAATGCTGGTAAACGATGTAAATTTTTTAGAACATTTTTTAAAATTACTTGATCGGGCGAAATTTATAGTGTTCAGTGTTTATGCTACATAGTTTTTTTCATAGAAATATTAATAATTTGTCGTGAAAAAATCTTGCTACACGCGTCAATGTGCATTTATGCAGAAAAACGCAGTCTATTTACTCAACTTTAGACCCTAATATTTTGGGAACCAGACACTTCCCAGGTATGCTTCCATGGAGAAAAATTATCGCGATGATGAGGAGATTTCGTAGTTTTCGGGAACGTTGAAGACCAAAAATCATTCTGTATATTCCAATCGTTTTGAGAGACTTCGATATCAGATTTCTAGTTCTGTTTGCGTCCTATAGATGGCTCCGCTACACAGAGCTTGGGTTGAAAGAACTAGCTAAAACTCACGTGTCATATGCGGAACCTCCAACTTTATGAGCAAGAATGTCGAAAATTAGTTTTAAGCGCCATCTACCTTGTCTTACTATTATCTCAATATTATAAATAAATTTTAAATGCCACCTGTACCTGTTAAAATTACTGATATTTTTCTTAACAGCCTACAGGACTTGCACAAAGGAAAATATTTTAACACAGATAAATTCGTCATAATATTATTTTTGTCTGTCGCTTCGCGGACAATAATTATAGCTAGTTACTCATAAATAAATTTCTATTTCAGTAAGTCGAAGACCTAAGGAAATTACAGAGCAGTTTCTCAACCAACTTAACGCAATATGGAATACCTGCTGTCCGGACAGGAAGAGGCATTCCGATAACACCAGCCAAGATACAGACCCGATAGACCATCGGGATTTCACTGATGACCGGGCACCCACACCTATATCCGATGAAGACAGCGATGGTACACCATTGAAAATCATAATTGACTATAAAACCAGTGATTTATCAAAGAATAGTGATTTATCAAAAAATTCAGCCTCAAAAAATAGTGAATCAGTAATTAAAAATGATATTAGTGAAGTGAAAGATGACTCGGAAGAGTTTTTGGAGTTTTTCGATCGTATTCTCTGTCCGAGAAATATAGTGTTGTTCAGTGATACAAAGTGCAAAGCTAGTGATGATGCTTTGGCTGTAGCTCTGTGTAATTTGTTGACAAATGAATGCTTTGACGGAGCAGTTTGGCTGTAGCCTCAGGTATGTTTTTTAGAATGTGACAGAATAGTACCACCCTATGTTTGAGTACCTCCCGCGTTGACAACATAGTCCTATGGGCAAATACCTCCTGTGTATTTGTAGCGTGCCCTAACGTCCAAACTGCAATAGAATGACTATTTGAGTGAGGATCTTTAAATATATTTAAAATCCATCTATACTATTTAAAATGCTAGATTTTTATAATTTGCCTACATACATACGTGGGCTGTTTGATAAGTCAGAGTCTCCTCCTTGAGGGCCACGAGCACTGAGGCCCGAACACTGTGTCCAGCGAGTCCAGCGAGTTCCCAATTCCAATTTTTATCCCCTCCAAAAAATTTGTTCTGTCGAGTGCTTGGCTGTTTACAACCAGCGATGCAGATTTGTCAAAATTTTGCCCTCCAAGGATTTGGGAATAGGTAATAATCGCACGGAGCTAGATTACGGAGCATGCGGAACCAGTTCGAAATGTGACATTGAATAGTTGACGTGTGCACTGGGCCTTGATGAAAGAGGACTTTCTTGGGGGACAATTTTTTGGTCGTTTTTCCAACAATTCGGCATTAAAACGGTCCCAATAACTCTGCGTAATAACGGCCAGTGATAGTCTTTCCCCTTTTCCAAGTAATCAATCATAATGATTCCTTCGCCATCCCAGAAGACTGTCGCCATGACCTTTCCAACCGACAAAAAACGTTAGTCGCCTCCCTGTTTTGATTCAGGTGTATAATGATGGACCCCAAGGTAGTGGACAAATCGACTCAAAAAATTCCGAGGATTACGCTTCATCATATCCAAACACGTGAAATTCGCCTGTGTTTTTTGGGTTAACAAACCGTGGCACCCATCGTGCAGACAGCTTTGTCATACCCAAATCTTCCAGGATTTTATGTAGCTCAGTGGACTCACGCACCTTCACTCGGCGGTCGTCGATATATTATGACTTCTTCAACAACATCCTCAGTAGTGACTTTTAGAAGCATCAGATGGTGACCGAACGTTTAAAATCATTTATCCAGTTTAAGACGTTGGTGCGTTAGCCAAGATCTTGTGGCAGCAAACCCTTCATAAAAAAATGTTTTATAACGGCACGAAATTCAGTTTTTTCCATTTACGAGTGATCACTAAACAACCCGGTTATACTGACAAAAACTTGGTTTTTTTTGCTATTTTTGACATCTTTATAATTAGCCTACATACATATACCTAGCAACTTATTTTTGTACTAGCGACCGCCCCGGCTTCGTATGGGTGCAATGGTGATACATACATATCGAGGGGTGAAAGGCTATTTGGGATAAGCGCCATTAATATATATGGCGCTTATCGCAAATAGCCTTTCACCCCTCGATATAAACCTTTCTCTTGAATTACTCTATTTATTTAAAAAACCGCATCAAAATCCGTTGCGTAGTCTATAAGATCTAAGCCTATATAGAGATAGACAGCGGAGAGCAACTTTGTTTTATAATATGTAGCAGTGTTGCTAGAAAAGATCGTATTTTGCTGAAAATTCTAAGAAAAAAATAGTACCTAAGAGGGCCCCGAGCTGTGTAGGTATAATTCGGAAAGTTTGAAAGTTAGAGGATATGCGAAATTTGAAAGATAATACGATCGTTTTAATTTTTCCGCATCGTTGGATGCGTTCATTAAAAATAAAAATAAATTTAGGTCACGTTCAGGTTTTTGTTATTTGGGTCGACAAAATGAACTTGATTTAATATAATTTTGTGTAATGTAATGAAGATTATAGGAATTGAAAAGATCGTATGTTTTGCGTACGATTTCGAATACATGATCGTACATCGTATAGATACGATTAAAATCGTACGGTTGGCAACACTGATATGTACTGATTGTAACTATCAGTTAATTTAATCTCTTTATTTTTCAGAATACACTGGAATGTCTCTCATCGTGTATGAAAACGGTATCGTCGAAATGGTCTCGCTCCTCGACGGGGAAATTCACATTATTCCTCGATTTTCTCGCTGAATACTGCGCTGATATGGATATGTAGGCTTCCATACACACCTCATACATACTTACTTATACACACAGCCAGAGTGATGATAGCCCAATGGTTAAGACGTGCGCCTTTCAGTCGGGAGGCATGAGTTCGATCCCAGTCACGGGCCTGTACCACTGAATTTATATTTTATGTACAGATTTTCTAACATTGTCACTTAGCTATACCCGGGGATAAACGCCGAATCCTTGACAATATAAGTTTCGAAAGAATCCATATTGCGTTGACGCTATAAATAACGAGATAAGGGCAGGAAGATGATGATATACACAATTTTAAAATATTAGATTACATTACCAGTAGAACTGCTGATTTGTGTGATAGATTGCCATCAGGCAGGCAGTAGGAATTGAGATTTTTTTTACATTATTGTCGCAATACAGATCTTATATAGATTGCTATTTCTTTATTGAAATTGTATTGCGTGGAATAGCAACCTATATGTTGCTATTTAATACCAGGTAGGTACCTACCTATACATAGTATGAGAATTAATAAATTGATTTTAGAAACCTATTTGTATATTACTACAATATTTTTGATTTTTACAAAAGTATATGTGAATAATATGAAGTGTGAATTGAACGTTAATATATGTATATTTTATTGAAGTTTAAATAAAGTTAATCCCTAAACAAGGTTGGTATTAGGCAGGTGGCCGAATTTTATGAAACTTTTCTGAAGATATTTATAATTTGCTTAGAGTCTAAGATCTATATGTAATAGTAGCTATTGGGCTATAAACATTGCCTGATTATTTACATCCTAGTACTGAACAATACAATAAAGAAAAATCAGTTCTAAAATAGCTCAATAGGTGGCGCTGATTGAAAGCTAACGAACTAATAACTCATGTTAGCCCGATAGGTGGCAGTGATTGAATGTAAATAATTAGTTCCCATAAAGCCAGATAGATGGCACTGTTTAAACGTGAATTATTAGTTCTCACAAAGCTCGATAGGTGGCACTGTTTGAACATTAACATACAGTGTAATTTGTTATTTATAGTGATCGGCTTGCAAGTGTTAAACTCCGATACATACACGCAAGTAAAGTTTTTAAGTACTGATATATAAAATTCTGTAGCGAAGCTTGTTAAAAAGTCTTGTTCTTATACATAGTCTAATAATATAAAATGACGTAAATAAAGTATCGAAAACACCACAAATATGTCTTAAAAATTATACATAATTATCATGTACAGAAAAAAAGTACATGTACATACTTTACTAAATAATTATTAAATGTATTTAAGTACATGCTCTTCCTCGTAAAATCAATTATAGTAAGGCGAGTTTGTAACAAATTTTACTGTGAATTTTATATTTAAATATTTTCGTTAACCGCTCATTATGTTATTTGAGGTTTATTCCAGTTATATTGGTAAAACGTCGAAAAACTAAAATACCTGCCATTTGACTGCAGTAACTGATAATAATGCACATATTCGATCTTTCAAGGCAGTTAACCGCTACATTATGTGCTACCTCAATATAACGAATGTATAGGAACAAGTCAAAATTCGTTAATTCCCTGGGGTTTGTATGTTGAGGTTAGGTTGGCTAAAATTCGTTTATAAAGAGGTAAAGCATGTCGAAATCGCGACGTGAATCAGATACTAATAAAATTAAAGCTCCTACATTGATGGGAACTTTATATAAAGGTTTATGGTTTGAAAAATTCGTTCATTAGAGGTATTCAATGCTTAGTATATTAACAGCTGTATAAACTACCTGCTGATAAACAAATTAAAAATGCACTGCAGTAACTGATAATAATGCACATTGAATTCGATCTTTCGAATGAGACATTTTTAGATCGTCCCCTGAGTTCCTTAGTCGACTCTTACAACATGCACGGAAGGAGATGCAGCTGATGTTATTCTAGTGAAGCCCGCATAAGCATATAAAAAGTATGTAAATTAGAAAAGAGATATATCCGAGTAATGGTGGCTTAGTGGTTAGAGCGGCTGGCAGCCGCTCGGGTGAAAATTTTTTTCCATTTCTTTTATTAATTTATTAATATAATATTTTTTTTCAGATAAATTTACAAAACACTTCTCCTTTATTAATTTATTAATATAATATTTTGATAGATAAATTTACAAAAACCACTTTCTCATTAATATAATCCTTGGATGAATGATCGGTCCATCTTTCTTAGGGATTCAGCTTTGTTTGCCAGCTTTGTTTGCCAGACCCGGGATGAAGAATAACGTTGCCAATATGTATCTATGTATATGCTTTATTAATAATTTTATAATAGAAAAAGTATCTTAATTACCCTTAGAATTTTCTGCATAAAACAGAAACTGCCATGTTTACGTAATAATTCTAAATACAAATAATTATACATATTCAAATGTACGTTGTTTTGTGTACATATTGTTTTTTTTTTTATTAAAATCGCTGCTAGTTATAACTGTGCTTTTTATTCATTTAATCCCTCCTAAGAATCCTACCATGTGGAATCATTTTAGCTGAAGCCTTGTGAATCAGTCGTGCAGTCTAGTTCGTAGGAACTATACAGTTGATTTTTGGTCGGTCAACGTTCCCGAAAACTACGGTCACGAATCAGTCTGGGAAGTGTCAGTTTTCAAAATATTAGGGTTAAAATACTCGTAGACTGCGTTTTTCTGATGCACTGAGACGCGCGTAGCAAGATTTTTTCACGAGAAATATCTTCTGTCAATATCTATTACAATCATTTTTTTTGGCATAAACTTACTTATTTGATGTATAGAGAAACGTACCCTTCGTTAAAGGTGGCCACAAAAAAACATCACTGTATATATATATTTGTGTACTTTACAATAGTTTTACAATGCTTACAATATACTGGGCTGACAACCAAACGACACAAACAAAATGCCATTTGTATTTTAAAGCCATCTATCAGGCAGTAGCTGAATCATTTAATCGCAGGCGCATTTAGGGGCGTGGTTTCTATTTTAAATGGGCAGGGCTACAGTGTTCAATGCTCCCCTCGTCCCATACTTCACCCCCGCTCCGCGGCACACTATTTTTATGAAAATATACTTAGCCGCTACTCCTCTTTTATTTCTTCTCCATGCATCAATCTATTCTACACATATAATAAAATTGTAACGGATCGATGTTTGTGTGCACGCTAATCTCAGAAACGGCTAAACTGATTTTGATGCAGTTTTCAGGAATATATTGTGACAGGTCCCACTTAACATATAGGCTACTTTTTATCCCGGATAATTTCGACATTTTGTTTTTTCTGCAGTCCATGCGGATGGAGTCGCGGGCGTCCACTATCTAAGAATATATTCTTGGAATAAAGCATTATCTAAAGCTATCTGACTAATGGAGATAATCCCTCCCGACCCGTCCGCCCACTGGATCTGCCCTTGTGCTTATAGCCAGGTAAATTTTAATGAAATCTTCTGAGTGTCTTCAGGGTTCAATAAATGATACAAAGGCAACATTTTCTTTGGTAGAGTTTTATGCAGTGTTGGCAAATAAATAAAATACAAACACCATACTTTATGATTTTTACTTTACTTTCGACAAAGAATCAACATTTTAGATAATATTGTATTCAAAAATATATAATTCTTGAGATAAACTTTAATAAAGAAAAAACATGGAGATATTTATTCATTTATGAGAGAAGGAAATTTAAAGAAAAGTATCGTTGTCGTCAGGGTGCAAGCAAATGTTAGGCAGTGATTGGCTCATACCTACACACATATACAGTGTGTAATAAAAGGGGTATGTATGCTAATGCTATAAATTTAGCCCACTATAGAGAAACTATTGACATTGAGACTCAAAATCACATATTTTTCAAGATTCTATTATAAATTCTTGCATATTGATGGTTGAAATCACACGTTTACTAAATCCGCTTCAGTAATAAATATCTCCATAAAAAAAATTATAACACACTTTGGATTAATTTCAATATTTGGTCAAACATTTTATGGTTTTATTTTTAATATATATTTCTTCAAATTCAACACTTAAAAGTATCTTAAAATACTGGCAAAGACGAAAATAATCACATATTGTGGTTTATTCTGACCACACATAAACTCAAAATTTGATATTGTCCCTTTCTGTCTCAGGCTTCAACATTGGGAATGGAGAGGGAGAGACATTGTTATAATTAAGAATGTCAGTCGCAAATTCACAATTGACCATATTTCTTCACCAAGGGGACAAGAACAACTATTAATAATAAGTAATCAACGTAAGTCACAAGTATCATTTTTTATAACAAAAAACAACTTACATTATAAAAAGATACACATGAAAAAAAAAAACAAAAAAAAAAAAACTCTTCAAAAATATATTTTCTAATTTCTTACATCATTAATCAACGTATATGTACTTTATATATGTTTATTAAGTATATTTATTTATTTTGTCAACAACAAAAAATGATTTTATTTAAGTACTTATCAATTAGGAACTTCAATCTAGCGATACTACTTAAAAATAATAGATAACATATTGTTATTTCTTTATTGTACATAATATCACAAATTATTAGTTTTGATATACAAGATGTTTTCAAAATTAGTAATTTGCTCAACAGAACAACTTTTACTATGGGATCAATTTCGAAATCATGAAAACAAAACCGCCGCGTGGTGCCGGCAGAGTAGAGTTTGTACCACCCCATGTCTGCCCGTGGGTATCGTACGAGGCGATTAAGGATTTCCGGGAGGTGGGCAGCAGCACCTCCCGTGTTGACAACATAGTCCGAAATACAAACTGCGGTCACCAACCCGCCTGCCCAGCGTGGTGACTATGGGCAAAAACCCCCCTGTGGGAGCCTTGTGGCGTGCCCTGGGGGAGGCCTACGTCCAGCAGTGGACGGCGATAGGCTGAAGAAGAAGATACATTTTAGTACAATTTATCGGTATTCAAGTTTGTATGGAACAGCTAATTTTTTTTCACGATTTCGTAACTGGTCCCATAGTTAAAGTTGATTCTTTTAACCAACCTAGTCTCGTGTCAAAAGCAAGTTACTAATATTGAAAGATAGTTTTATTTAGGGTTATTTCTAGGACCTTAATATGATTTACTTTTTATTGGTTAAATATACATTTTGCGAATTAAACATAATAAAACTAAAGGCATACCAAGAAAATATCCATATAATCTAACATTTGGTAAACTCTTGTATTAGCTCGAGCGCCGTTTCGAGTATCATCGCCTGTTTTTGACATTTTGTAATTACTTGTCTGCGAAAACATAAATAAAATATCATTAATAAACTATTGATGATAGTAAAATACTTCGAAATAGAATAAGGTATAGAAAACTTTTAATCAGTTTAACCCCATTTACATATCGAGGGGTGAAATGCTATTTGGTTTAAGCGCCATTTATATACAGGATGTTTTTTTGTGGCCACCTTTAACGAAGGGTACGTATTCTTACATGAAATAAAGTGTTTATCAAAAAAAATGCTGGGAATTTTTTTTTTTTTTGAAATTTTTTTTTAAATTCCTTGATCGTGCGAAATAGTGTCTAGTGTTTATGTTAGTTTTTTATTAGACAGATATAATTATTTTTCGTGAAAAAATCCTGCTACGCGCGTATGTGCATATGCAGAAAAACGCACTATTTTCAACTTTGGACCCTAAATTTTGGAAACCAGACACTTCCCAATGCTTCCATGAGAAAAAAGGTATGAGGAGATTCCGTAGTTTTCGGGAACTTGACGATCAAAAATACCTGTAATGGCGCTTATCCCAAATAGCCTTTACGTATCATTCTCTTGCCTGTTGAATACAATGAGGGATTTTCTGAAAGTTAAAATAACTGTCAAATGTACCTATAGATGTCGTGAGCGCATCACCCCTACCTATCTGCTTCCCCTTCACCCCCCCCTGTACGTGTAGAATGACAAAACAGAATGAGGATTGGTGATGTGCTCAGTGATTTGTACAATTTATTTTACTTTTAGTCAGAAAATCCCTCATTGAAGCAATAAAATGACATTTTTGACACATTGTTCAAGATTTTGCTAGTAAATAATGATATAGATCAATGATTGAATTCAATAATTGCTCCTTGTCACGATGTTGAGATGAGATGACTCCAAAATGGTATTGTTACTTAGTGGATCGGGCCGTATAGTTAAATAATTATCGGATGCAGGAGATGTCGAATCACTGGTCGAAGGCAAAGTATCCGAACGCGATATCGATGTTCTCTTTGGACAGTGAGAACCCCGCTATGATAGTTACGACAGGATCTTTAATTAGATGTCGCAATTTTACTGGTAAAAATACGATCGCAATTCGATTACTTTTTCCGGGTTCTTGCCAAAATCTCGGTGTCTATATTAATTGCGTAGCTGTGGTCGTGAACAGATTAATAAGAACTAGGAAGGTAAGATTCTAACGAGAGATGTCCGATTTTTACCTGGATTTAAGTAATCAATAGATGGCACTGCTATGGTTGTCATATAAGCTACAATTACCTTTGAGCCACTCTGGCTTTGAAGTCGGGGGTAGTAATGAAAGATCTTGCATAATTGCTCTTGGATTTCACATGAGATAAATGGTATCATGTAAGTGGGACCTGTAGCGGATCCATCTATCGGATGCAGGAGAGTCGAATGCAAAATCCTAGAACGCGATATCGAAGTTTCTCACAATATACAGTTTTAAAACTTCAATAACCTCGTAGGACTATACAGTGTAACGTATGTTAAGCGAAAAGCTATGTAAATAGCCCACTATAGAGAACATATTTCCAAAATTTAAACTCGAAATCACATTTTATTTTTCAAGATTGTATGAAAATTCCTGAGATATTTAAAAATTCTCCATACACTATCGGGAAAAATAAACATGTGATTTCGGATCTCAAATTTGTGGTTAGGTCGCTATAGTGGGCTATTTACATAGCTTTTCGCTTAACATACCTTTTTGTTACACCCTGTATAGCTAAAATCATAAACAATAACATTTGTTCTACGAGTTTTATCATAACTCAATACATTAATTAAAAATGATTTTCCAAGCTTTTATTGTACTGTCGTGACATCTGTTTCATTTGAAAAGGTTGACGCCCGCGATCATGTACAGACTTAAGAACATTCAGAGGTAATAAATTGATATTTGTTTTTGTATGAAAGTAAAATGTGACATTATCAAACTCTTAGAACTAATGTTGTTGTTTATGATGGTAGCTATCTAACGAGTTATTGATGTTTTAAAATTAATCCTGTATACATATGGGCCACACAATAACTAGTGGCCCGGCGGGGCCGGAAGCGCTTCCCTTTTCACCCCCCCCCACACAGGCCTTAATTTTCTTTTCAAATAAAATTCCACAATCTAACTTTTACATACTTCTCAGTATTAGTAAAATTCTAGATAAGTCTAAATATATATTAAATCGTATAATGGTAAACATTACCCACCGTTTCTGAACCTTAGGCCATGAGTTCGATTCCCGGAAAGGACAAACATTTGTAACATAGTGTAAAACTAACCTGTATTCCATAATATTGGGATCTCGGACGCCATTCTTAAGTAGTTCCCTTATTGTGAGACTCTCGTTTACTTCTCTGTTAATTACTCTGAAATATGACATACATATACAGGGTGTAACATGACAGAAGAAAAAAAATTTTTCGCCAAAATCTAAACATCGCTTATAAGATAAATAAAAACAATTAATAATACCAACGGATTTTCTATAAATTGTCACTTAGCTGTACCCGAGAAAGGTAAAAGCCGTAAAACAAATTACAAATCTTTGCCATTATGAATTTCGAAAGAAACCATATTAAATGCAATCAAGATAAATAAATTTGTCTAAGTCTACATTTTATATATATGTCGTGGCCATTAAAATTGATATTTCATGAAATGGTCAATTTCATGAAGTGGGATTTGAAGTGGCCAATTATAAATTGTCTACATTTCACGATTTTGTCATCACTTGGCCAAAGTATTAACAGGGTGTCCATAAAATCCGAATGTGGTAAGAGCTTATATAAATAATATATAGTACACCATATATACCATAAGGTAAGGTTGATTTTTTTGCTATTATTTATGTGATATTTTCACAATATAATATTTAAAAACATAAAAGACTACAAAAGCGATTCGCATCTGGCATCGCCGGACGCTGCTGGGCACGCTCGCTCCGCTCGCTCGGCTGCGTCATTTCTCATCACCATTTGTCATAGTCTAACCTACCTAACCTACGTAATCTAAGGTTTTTGTTTAACAATATTATTATAAACCACCATTAAGTCTAATATAAATCAATATAACACACTTGCCACTTCTTTATGTCACCCTACTCTCTTTAATTTGGTTTTATAACCTAAAAAGAAACCATATCACACATAAATAAAACGCGCGCAGCGCCTCTACCGGTGATTAATGTAAATTTTCATTTATTCGACATATCGGGCGTTTAGTTGCCCAACGAGAAACGATTTTTATATACAAGCATGATGTGGCCAATAGACAGTTACTTTTCTAAATGCGACCATTTCTATGCTGACCATTTCATGAAATGATCAATTTACGATATGGCCACGACATATATATGGTACTTTCTAGGTTCGCACTTTAAAATGAAACCGCTAAGAAACAACAAAAAAAAAGTTGGTGAATTTAAACAAAATTTTTTTTTTAAACAAAAATCCGACTTCCGCCCCTATGAGCCAAAACTCGAGCTTACTAAAGTAAAATTTTGCTAAAATATATGTTACGTTATGCCGTGTACGAAGTTTAGAAGGCATAGTATTGTCAGATTTAGATGCCAGCAAATTATTAAATCGGCCACATACGAAAGGGCACAGAGAGAAATTATTAGGATTCAAAATTCGACATCTAAAAATATAAGCAACATATAATTACACTCTATTGAGGGATCGCCCGCCACCGGGCCCTATACCCTCCGCTGACCCTCGGATCTGCCTACTCATGATCACGAACACAAGACACTACAGTCGCAACGAGAAGCCAGATCCAAGCACCTAGCATGCAACCATAAATACATAGCTGCTAATCCGAAAACCAATTAAAATTTTAATCGACATATGTTTCGCCAACAGCCGTGGCATCATCAGGATTAGTTTTCCATGTTAGTTCTATCTACCGAACCAACTAACAACATCTAGTTGTTATATTTGCATGCTAGGTGCTTGGATCTGGCTTCTCGTTGCGACTGTAGTGTCTTGTGTTCGTGATCATGAGTAGGCAGATCCGAGGGTCAGCGGAGGGTATAGGGCCCGGTGGCGGGCGATCCCTCAATAGAGATTTGAACTTCCGAATAGTGACGCCTGATACAATTCAATAATTACACTCCTTCTTCCTGCCCTGTGCCCCATCATTTTACCTCTTCCTCCTACCATCTTGGAAGCATACCATGAGCAAATATAAAAAAATAATTGAAATCGGTTCATAAATGACGAAGTTCTGAGGTAACACAAAAAAAACCATACACACAAATTGATAAAAAAAAGAAAGACATTCTAAGCCAACCCTATAAATGAGGACAGGAAGATGATGAACTGTATATACTTGTATGTAGGTACTCACTTTCCCAAGCTGTCGATGATTCTCCTGATATGTATCTGTGCGTTGACCGCTCTCTCTTGGATCAGCTGTTTCTTTTGTGCACAGATATCTCCGTTACACAATGCCATGCTTGAGTTTCTGCAATAGTTTTATATTATTTAGCTCTATTTATATATTAACACACGCTAATAGTATACACATTTACATTTAATATAATATTAAGGTATTTTAGCTTATTTATTATTTGGCTTATGTATAGCTATCGGGATGAAAAAATAACGTTTCCAATAATGTAATTTCAAAAAGAGATGGTAAAATACGTCATCCGAGTAATTGACCCGGTGGCTCAGTGAAAAGAGCGCTGGCACGGAATGCAGAGGTCGTGGGTTCGATTCCCACCCGGGTGAGGAATTTTTTCCATTTCTTTATTAATAAATTTATATAATTAATTACTTGATCGGGCGAAATTGAAAGTGTCCAGTGTTTCTGCTAGTTTTTTCATAGACAGATATAAATTATTTCTCGTGAAAAAATCTTGCTACGCGCGTCTATGTGCATTTATGCAGAAAAACGCAGTCTATTTACTCAACTTTGAACCCTAATATTTTGGAAACCAGACACTTGCCAGGTATGCTTCCATGGAGAAAAATGATCGTATTCTATTTAAAAAGCTTGTGAGGTCCTGGCTTCGAGAACAATGTTTCTATAGTGTACATGAATTTCTTATAAATAAGACATAGTCGTTGTAATTAAAGACATCACTAATTAAATTTACTTATCGATCTTATTGATGACATTTATAATCTTGATACCTATAGACATTTAATATAAGAACTGAATTTTATTGTTTGAGTGGATTATGCATTAATTGATTTTAATTTATGATTTTAACTGTGCTTTCTTTGCAAATGAGTGTACGCCTGGACAAGGTAGACATTCAGTGATACTTACTACTTAATGCATCTACAACTGTAAACTGTACCTAATGTCACATTAAATAAACATTTCATTTCATTTCATCGTGATGATAAGTAGATTCCGTAGTTTTCGGGAACGTTGATGACCAAAAAACATCCTGTATACAGGATGTGACGGAAAGGGTATGTTAAGCGAAAAGCTATGTAAACCCACTATTACCCTCAGTTGTTTAGAAATTCTCCATACTGGCTGGAAAAATAAACAAGGGATTTCAAGTCTGAAATTTTGTGGATAGATTCCTTTTAGTGGGCTATTTACATAACTTTTCGCTTAACATACTACTTTTGTTACAACCTGTATATGCACCATAAACATGCTGTTATCTACTAGTGTTATTATGACATGAAATAGAAACTTTAGCTCTAGCTATTTAACTATCATTAATTTATAAAATTATTAATAAAGAATCGAACCCACGACCTCTGCATTCCGTGCTAGTGCTCTTACCACTGAGCTACCGGGTAATTAATTTTTTAATTCTATCACTGTTCAAATCAATTGCTTTATTTTATTAGTATGGATATATATCCATATAGTCAGCGAATAAACTACATTTGTGTTCGTTAGGAAGGTCGTTTATGCATATTAGAAATAGCAATGGCCCTAATACACTTCCTTGAGGCACTCCTTATAATAATAGATACTTACAGGAACATTCTCACTGCAGTTAAAGAATCACTTAATTCCGCCAAGAAGCTTTTAATAAACGTATAAGCAATGTTATCATTCTCAAAGCCGCTGTCCGGAGACTTCTCAACAGTACAGAAAATTGAATAGAGCTTATTAAAATCTTCACTCAAATACTCATCTGCTTTATCATTTGATGTTTTGGTTTCATCAAAGATTTTATTCAATTTTCCTTCAAATGCTGGTACAGTATTGATTTTTGTAATAACTTTCGTTCTATCATCATCATCATCATGTAATTTTATTGTATCTTTATTTATCTTTAATGTTTCGTCAAATATTTCGTCAGTTTTCTGTCCATTAACTTGATTGTCGAATTTCTTTAGTTCATCTTCTTTAGATGGTATAACACCGATGTTGCGAACAACTTTTGGACCTTCGGTAACACCGATCGTATTTTTATCTATTATCTTATTTAAATCGTATTTCTTAGTTATTTCTTTGGATTGGATTATATCTTTGGATTTATTTTTAACATCATCTGTTTTAATGTTTTTTACATCAGCTTTAGGTTTATTTTCTGTTTCTATTTTGTCATTTACAGTTTTTTCTTTAGCTACATTAAAAGTCATAGTTTTGGCTTTGTCTATTTTCAGCATATTTATATTTTTCCCAATAGTTCTAACCACTTTGAAATCTTCTTTAGATTCATCCTGAAAAGAGAAATAACATTTTTCATGTGTTGATGCGGGGCTTCACTAGAATACATCAGCTGCATCTCCTCCCGTGCATGTCGTAAGAGTCGACTAAGGAACTCAGGGGCGGTCTCTCAGGCGATGAGCTAGCAACTTATCATCATTCCCCGCTATGGTAAACATGGCTACGGAATCATGATCGTGCAATTTTGTGTACCCCATTTCGAAAACACAGACTTATGTATACGTTTGTATTTCTAACTATACAGGATGTTTTATCGTTGCCACCCTTAACGAAGGGTACATACTCTATGCACCAAATAAAGTAAGTTTATGACAAAAAAAAATGCTGGGAAATAATGTATTATAAAAGGCGATGTTTATGCTAGCTAGCAACTTATCATCGAAACTTCCAGGTGGTCCATATTCACCATATCCCGCTAGTGTTTGAGCGTTTTGTAAACATAAACATCTCTGGCTACGGCACGAGACACGATTATTTCAACTTTTTAGTAACAAATCCCCCTATGTACGTCCAAAAAATCTTGATATTGCGTCAATGATGACTTATGTGCAGACCCCAAATGATTGGATTAAATAAGTGTGTACAGTCTTATATTTACTAACATACTACGATTCCACCTCAAGTCTCCGATCATCATGAGAATCACGATGGTCCAACCGAGTGCGTAATACCGAAGTATTCTGCCATTGAGGAGCACCCATGTGTCTCGTATGGGAAGTGTCTAAGGGTAAATACTTATAGATCCATCTAAATAGTTTTGTCCACCAGTTGATAAAGCAAGTAGCGTCAAGCTGAACGCTTTGAACTAAAGACTCGTTTTTCTGCATAAATAATGCACATAACGCGCGTGGCAATAATGTATCTCCGAGCGCATGAACGCCAACTTAGTAATATCTAGAGAAAAAAGGATAAATCTTAATATCTGTGCTGAAAAAATACGGTAACGTGCCCCAGTCGAGTTTATGGCGTTTTAATTATTATTCATAGACAGATATTAATTAATTTCTCGTGAAAAAATCTTGATACACGCGTCAATGTGCATTTATGCAGAAAAACGCAGTATATTTACTCAACTTTGGACCCAAATATTTTTGAAACCAGACACTTACTAGGTATGCTTCCATGGAGAAAATTGATCGTGACGATGAGGAGATTCCGTAGCTTTCGGGAAAGTTGACGACCAAAAATCACCCTGTATGTATTTCTAACTATATATTTTTACCCTTCACTACATATCATAAAACAAAGTCTATTAATAAATTAATCTTAGAATTATCTCTTCACATGCGCTAAATTATATCCGCGGATTTTTCACAATGAAATAAATAAAATTTAAGAAGAATACGAACTTAAAATAACTTTTTACGTCAGAAGTAAAAGTTTTAGTGTAAAAGTTTATCAGCGCATAAAAGCGCTCCATTTTCTGCTGGTAATCGAGTTCAGCTAGCCCTTACCCAAGTATTGGTCGAACGATAGAATGACGTCCGCATTGGATTTCACCAAATTTCACAAGTGCCTGAACAAATAAATTGCATTTAAAAAATTGTAAAGTTGAAGAAAGAATAGCTTATAATAGGGTCGATTCCGGTAGTCCCACTTAAACCTAAACTTAATCTTGGTCAGGTCTATCTCTCTCCATTCTTAAAATAAATGGCTGAGAGAGAAAAGGACAGGTAGGACTAATTTTACGTTTAGGTTTAAGTGTGACTGCCGGAATCGACCATAATACCTAATACTATTAAGAATGGCAAATCAAATGCGTTTATTTGTGGATCACAGGTATAAAAATTGGTCTTAAATTATTTATAAAGTGGGCAAGGAAACATTTTCTATTGGATCTGTTGTTAATCTGTCAACTACTCAGTTGGTTATCTGTCAACTACTCTGTTGTTAATCTATCAACTACTCTGCTGTTAATCTGTCACCTACTCTGTTGTTAATCTATCAACTACTCTGCTGATAATCTGTCACCTACTCCGTTGTTTTATTTTTATTTTATTTTATTTATTTGGGTCAGTTAACAACTGTATACAAAAATACATAGTTAGGTATTGTTTTTAAAGTATAAATAAGTACACAGTCCACTACACTATCCACAAGTTACTTAAAAGAAGGTTACACAAGACTATACATCACTGATGAGATAGCACCACCATGGATGCTGCAAAACTAACAAGCTCATACATACATCTATAGGTGAATGAAACAATAATACTTCAACTTATCATAAACTTAAAATTAATAACAATGATACCTTTATGCTTTTGTTGTGTCTTAGATTTAGATACCAATTCTCCAACTACTAAATTTCTGAATTCATAACGCGACAGATAAAATATGTCAATATATAAGAAGTATTCATTATAGGAGTTTACCAAGCGCCTTAAAGGAGATCTTATACCTGCATTAGTTCTGCACAGAGCAGTAAGAAATAGTCTGTGACGACGCAGCGAACGCTGCATTCTACTAGGGACACAGTAGGCCAGACGATTACACAGCTTAGGACAGTCCACAACACTGTGGCAAATGTTAAAAACAGTCATAGTATCTAACATTATTTTCCTGTCATGTAGTGTCATGAATGAGAACTTATCCAATATTTTTCCATATGATAGCTTGGAATGATAGCATTTGTAATATGTAGCTCGAAGGAATTTTGCCTGGATTAATTCGATCTGATCAGTTGTTAATCTGTCAACTACTCTGCTGTTAATCTGTCACCTACTTTGCTGTTAATCAGTCACCTACTCTGTTGTTAATCAGTCAACTACTCTGCTGTTAATCTATCACCTACTTTGTTGTTAATCTGTCAACTACGCTGCTGTTAATCCGTCAACTACTCTGTTGTTAATCTGTCACCTACTCTGCTGTTAATCTGTCACCTACTCTGCTGTTAATTTGTCAACTACTCTGTTGCTAATCTGTCAACTACTATGTTGTTACTCTGTCAACTAGTCTGTCGTTAATCTGTCAACTACTCTGTTGTTAATCTGTCAACATCAATCGACTTGTCTGGAAACACTCTAAAATTTAATCAGACGAAGTCAAGGGCGTCTTGTAGTACACCATAATAATCACTTACAAAGCGGTGATAGCCCAATAGTTAAGACGTGCGCCTTTCAGTCGGGAGGCGTGAGTTCGATCCCAGTCACGGGCCTGTACCACTGAATTTATTTCATGTACAGATTTTCTAAAATTGTCACTTAGCTATCCCCGAGAAGGGTTAGTGTCAGGCAGGCAGTCGGCCGTAAAATAAACGCCAAATCTTCGGCAATGCGAGTTTCGAGAGAAACCATATGGCGTCGACCCCATTTTTAGTGGGAGAAGGGCAGGAAGATGATGAAAAAGCACTTACAAGGAGTCCTGTTGCTCCCCTCAGCCTCAGCACTATGAATACAGAGCGTACTCACTCCCTCCGGGAAGTCTCGGTCCGTTTCGGAACACATCTCGCGACGCAACGAGACTAGTCGCGAGAGAGACTCGGTTATGTCTTCAGATGGAGAGTGGCTCTGCGGAAATCATCTATACATATAATAAAAATGTAACGGATCGCTGTCTGTACATGGAAGATATATGAGAAAAAATATCATAGAAGACCTTTATCAACGCAATAGTACCCAAAATAATGATTTTTTAAAATTTTTGTCTGTTTGTCGGTTTGTCTGTGCGTTTGTGCACGCTAATCTCAGAAACGGCTGAACCGATTTCGATGCAGTTTTCAAAAATATATTGTGACAGGTCTCACTTAACATATAGGCTACTTTTTATCCCGGATAATTTCGACATTTTGTTTTTTCTGTAGTCCACGCGGACGGAGTCGCGGGCGTCCACTAGTTACTAATATTATTAATGCGAAAGGCGAAATATTCTTATTACGGATAATATCGACATTTTATTTTTTCTTCCGTCACGTGACAGTTTTTTTAACGTGTTTTACCAGAGTGACTCCACACATACTTCTCAATGCTCTCATTTCCACTGCATTCACTTGACTTTGATGTTTTGGTTTCTGCCATACCCAACGTTCACTTCCATACATAAGAGTCGGCACCAAAACTCCTCCATGAACAGCCAGACGTGCCGCTTGCGACACTTTCTGGCTACTCATAAAAGAATTAAGTGCCCATTCACCCGATTCACTTTGAAAGATAGGATAAGAAATGAGGTGATTAGAAAGAAGTGTGGTATAAATGAGGACGTGGTGACGAAGATTTAGAAGGGTATGTTGAGGTGGTTTGGGCATGTGGAGAGGATGAGTGAAACTAGACTGACAAAGAAAGTGTACAACGGAAGAGTGGATGGAAGGATTGGAAGGGGAAGACCTCGCCGGACTTTCACCGATCAAATTGGTGAAATTCTAAAGAAAGGTCAGGTCAAGAGTACCCTAAACCGACGAGCGTGCATGAAGAATATCATGAAATTAGATGAAGCGAAAGAGGTGTGTCAGGATCGTAGCAAATGGAGATCCGTGATCTTGCCTACCCCTCTGGGAAAGAGGCGTGATTATTATGTATGTATGTATGTATTATACCAGAGTTACGTTCGCAATAACATATCGAAAGTGTAGATAATTTTTAAGTTATCGATAGTTAGGCAACACTAGAACTCACCTGTAAAGCTTGCAGTAGTAAAATCCCACATCCGAGTATCTTCGTGAAGTCCTTTGGTTGCATGTTTGGTAATAGATTACCTAAAAAAACATATAAAAGAACTACATAGTCATTTTGTTGTTAATCTGTCAACTACACAAACATTTTGTTGTTAATCTGTCAACTACACAATCATTTTGTCCTTAATCTGTTAACTACACTATAATTTTGAAGATATACAACCACATAAATAGTATCAATTAGTCGTGAGAATGACACTAGGTAGATAAGTATATCATAATTCATATGCAGTCGGGTTTTTTCTTTAAATAAAAGTTTTCTCTTTTAAAATAATCTTAATCAAACCTATACATACTGGATGTAAAAAGACAACTTTGTTCTCGTTTGTACCTCGTTTTCTTTGTAACAACACGATCATTTTTTTCTATGGAAACACCCCTGGGAAACCACGGGTTTCCAAGATATTGAGGTCCAAAGTTACATGAATATCAGCAATTTTTTAAAATAAATCCATCTGGAAACAGTTAACAGACATTTTTTTAAATGGTAGTTTTGAAAGGTACATTTGTCAATCGAATACATTGCTAGCAATTTTTTTTTTCTAAAATAAGTTACAAAGAATACGAGGTATTAAAATAACAACGTTGTCTTTTTACACCCTGTATAAGGTCTATTCAAAATTAGTGATTATCTTTTGACACGAAACTAGGTAGGTAAAAAGAAACAACTTCCGCTATGGGACCAACTCCGAAATATTGAAAAAAAAAAACAGCTGTTCCATACATTTCAGTGTAGTAATTATTCAATATTGTATGGAACAGCTGTTTTTTTTTTACTTTTTCGTGGGTTGGTCCCATAATGAAAGTTGCTTCCTACCTAGTTTCGTGTCAAAAGATAATCAGTACTTTTAGGTAGACCTTATACAGGGTGTAACAAAAGGGGTATGTTAAGCGAAAAGCTATGTAAATAGCCCGCTAAAAGGAACCTACCCACAAAATTTCAGACTCGAAATCATATGTTTATTTTTCCAGATAGTTTGGGGAATTCCGAAACAACTCAGGAATGTTCATACAATCTTGAAAAATAAACATTTGATTTCGAGTCTCAAATTTTGGAAATAGGTTCTCTATAGTGGGCTATTTACATAGCTTTTCCCTTACTGTTACTCCCTGTATACAGTAAAGTAATAATGTCTCACCTCTGGGACAGCTACACCGGAACAGAACAAGTAGCATATGTCTTGCGACTCTCATTACTGTCTCATGCGACTCGTCATCCTACTAAGTCATCATCGCAGAGACGCTAGTGAGAGAGAGACTCTCTAATGTCTCGTGCGGAGGACACGGGGGAGGTCCCATTGGCTCCTAGTAGTAGGGGGAGGGAATAGTCCCTAAGTGCATATTTGCACTCACTTGTATATACACTCATCACTCACTGCAGCGAGTATCCCTGCAACCCGAAGCGCGCTAGCGCGCGCTTCCAGAACTGCTGGACGTAGGCCTCCCCCAGGGCACACCACAAGACTGCCATGGGGGTATTTGCCCATAGTCACCACGCTGGGCAGGCGGGTCGGTGACCGCAGTTTGTATTTTGGACTATGTTGTCAACACGGGAGGCGCTGCTGCCCACCTCCCGGAAACCCCTAATCGCCTCGTACGATACCCACGGGCAGACATGGGGTGGTACGAATTCTACTCTGCCGGCACCACGCGGCCATAAGTATATACAGGGTGTAAAGACAACTTTTGTCTTTTAATAACTAGTATTCTTTGTGATGTTACAAAGAATACGAGGAAACCACAGGTTTCCAAGATACAGTTAAGTCCAAAGTTACATTAATATTATAATTTTTTTAACATAAATCCATCTGAAATCGGGTTACCATGTCAAAATGTTATAATGTTAGTTTTGTGGTAAAATAAAATGACAGTATTTTTCTTGTCGTTTCCCAGGGTTGGTTCCATATAGAAGAAAATGATCGTAACCATACAAAGAATACGAGGAATTAAAAAACATCGTTGTCTTTTTACACCCTGTATAGAGTGGATGAGTAAATATAGTTAGTGTGAAGTAACAAACAAAAGAACAAATCTACTTTTGCATTTATAACATACTAGGGATGCCCCCCGGCTTTGCACGAGTGTAACGCCCTTTCACGTCGTGGACGGCTATACAGAAAAGTTATTTTTAGACTTTTAAGCAATTATTTTTTTTCTCTCCGTAAGAACCATCCTCGTACTTCAAGGAATATTCTAAAAAAAGAATTAGCGAAATCGGCTCAGCTGTTCTCGAGATATGCGCTTAGCAACACATTCGGCGTTACATTTTTATATTATAGACTAGCTTCCACCTGCGAATTCGTCCGCGTAAGCTTTATAGCCTATTAGTGGACACCCGCGCGTGCGCGTGGACTGCAGAAAAAACAAAACGTCCAAATTATCCGGGATAAAAATATTTTCCCGGGATAAAAAGTAGCCTATGTGTTAATCCAGGGTGTCAGCTACGTCCATACAAAGTTTTATTAAAATCGCTCCAGCCGTTTTTTACTCCAAAGAGTAACAAACATCCATCCATCCATACTTACAAACTTTCGCGTTTATAATATTAGTAGGATATTACTAGCTGTTGCCCGCGGCTCCGCTCGCCTGTATGTCGGATTGCTTGGAAGAGATATAATACCAATATTTTGTTATAGTTTACGACCTTTGCTAAGACATACCGAATATACATATAAAATTAAATAAAAATCGGTCAAGCCGTTTCGGAGGAAGTTTGGCAACAAACATCACGACTCGAGAATCATTAAAATCCGTTGCGTACTTACGTGCAGTACTGCTTAATTAGGTAATGATTGAAATTCCCACTCGGGTGAAGAATTTTTTCCATTTTCTTTATTAATAATTTTATGATTGAAATTATTAAACATCTAAAAACTACGTACTTATGTTATTGTTACATGTGATAACCTGTAATTGGCTTCTTTGTTGCTATAGAATATATTATATTGTTTTATAAGCTGTTGGTTGTCCACAGAGCTGTAATAAATATATAAATAAAAATAAATACTTACCAACAAGACAGAAGTCAAAATATCTTCAAATATCTGAGTGAAACAGCAGATAAACTCTCCCATCCTCTCTCTCACTCTCTCTTCAAACTTCGCACTTATCGCATACTCTTCCAATTCTTCTTCTATGTTATCGCTATGTTTATCGTTATTTATTATTTTATTATTAGATTTATTATTATTAGTTACTTCTTTAGTATTCTTTATTATTACGTCTTCAGTAAATACATTTCTAATGTCTTGTTTTATTTGAATTCTATCATTAAGTATTTCAGTTGAAATATTAGTTTGTTTATTGATTAGAAATTTTGTATTATTTGATGATAAATTTACTTCTTTTTTGGTTTTTATATTCACACCATTATCGATAAATACTTTGAAATTAACCAAGTTTTCTTGACAATTTTTTATATTAATTTTATCGTTGGGTACAGCGCGTTTTGTGCTTAAATCTACATAAGGATGTTTATAAGTTTTTATATTTAATTTATTTATGGCAACATCGAGATTACTAACAGAGTTTTTGTCACTGGCAGTATCAAAATCACTTTTAATTTTATCTATATTGGCATTAAAAATATGTTTATTTAACTTATGTTCATTCTTATTCAGTTTTTGTTCATTATTCATCTTTTGTTCAATGTTATTTATGTTATGTTCATTTTTATTCAAACCCAAATCGTGTATGGCGTCTAAAAACAGCCAGTTTTCAGTTTCAGTTGTAATATTTTGATTTTCATGTTTAATTTCTTCAGTTGTGCAACAGTCTATGTTCATATCTTTGGCTTCATTGTATAAATCAATGTCGTTTGTTAACAAAAACTGAAAAAAATATTAAAAAAGGTCAAAATGTCATCATTTAAAAATCTTACTTTTTTCCCAACTGCGCCAGATAACCCCCCTGGTTATGTTTTTCGAGTATACAGGATGTAACAGAGAGGGTATGGATTGCATTAATTTATTCAAAGACAAAACTGACATCCATAGTAATGTACAACAGAATAGCAATAGAGATGTACCTACATCACACATAGATATATTATAAATAAATAAATAGATTTAAATGTATTGGGTGTAACAAGAGGGGTATGTTAAGCGAAAAGCTATGTAAATAGCCCACTATAGAGAACCTATTTCCAAAATTTGAGACTCGAAATCACATGTTTATTTTTCAAGATTATATGAACATTCCTAAGTTGTGTAGAAATTCTCCGTAATAAGTCTGAAATTTTGTGGGTAGGTTCCTTTTAATAAATTCATATAGCTTTTCGCTTAACATTTTTGTTTCACCCTGTATACATGTATGAAGAGAGTGGGTGCACATAGAATAATAAGTTCACTTCTCCATACTATCTGGAAAAATTAATATGTGAATTCGAGTCTCAAATAGATAGGTTTTCTATATTGGACTATTAAAGTATTTTTGCTCAACATACCCCTCTTGTTACACCCAATACATTTATATTATATAATAATTTGTATGTATAGCGCTGATAGCCCAGTGGTTAAGACGTCCACCTTCCAAGCGGGAGGCGTAAGTTCGATCCCAGTCATGGGCCTGTACCAATGAATTTATTCATGTACAGATTTTAATGTTGCTAAATTGTCACTTAGCTCGTGCCTCGGAAAGCACGTAAAACCGTTGGTCCTGCGCCTGATCTCTCTCCGGTCGTGTCGGCTTTCCGTCCCATCGGACTATGAGAGTGACGGAATAGAGAGTGCATCTGTGTTTGCGCCCACATTTGTGAACTATAATATCTCCTGCGTACCTAGCCAATCACCGTAGAGATTGGTCGCCTTGGCCGAAATACGTCGGAGATTATCACATTTATATCTATTTATACAGGGTGATTTTTGGTCGTCAACGTTCCCGAAACTACGGAATCTCGTCATCATCACGATCATTTTTCTCCATGGAAGCATACCTGGGAAGTGTCTGGTTTCCAATATATTAGGGTCCAAAGTTGAGTAAATAGACTGAGTTTTTCTGCATAAATGCACATAGACGCGCGTAGCAAGATTTTTTCACGAGAAATAATTAATATCTGTCTATGAAAAAACTAGCATAAACACTGGACACTATAAATTTTTCTATAAAATTATAATTCGCCCAATCAAGTAATAAAAAAAAAACCAAAAAAATTTACTTTCTTTCCCAGCATTTTTTGGCATAAACTTACTTTATTTGATGTAGAGTACGTACCCTTCGTTAAGGGTGGCAACGAAAAACTATCTATGTGTGATGTAGGTACATCTCTATTGTTATTCTGTTGTACATCACTACGAATGTCAGTTTTGTCTTTGAATAAATATAAGTAGTTATAATCAAATTTTTTTTCACCGCACTGTGTCTTGTTTAACCCTGACGTTGGCAGAATCGTCGATAGTCGACGGAACCTTTATATTTTTTTAAAGTTGAAGTTGGAAGTGACATGTATGTGTGTGTTGCCAAAATGTTCTTTAGATAAGGCATTATGCCACTTCCAGTTGTTGAGTTTCAATTGAGATAGCCAATAGGCCTGCTGCAAGCCTAGCATGACCTGCGAAACACGATATGATAAACAGATTTATCGACATTTAGCCTGTCAAAATACGATAAATATAGCCGACATGTTGAATTTTGTATAGAGACGATACGATATCCACGATGCGTGGTCATGCTAGGGGGGCTGGTAGTACTAGTGACTTACCACTTTGTGTTCTCTCTCCATAGCTTGTAAACAAGCAGTTGAGGATACTTTGATTTACAAACATACTGTCCACGTCTTCTTCAGCGGATTGTACTGTAAATACATAAATAAATAGTGAATACAAGTACATACATATATAAATATTCACACACTACACAACACATTAACCTAGTCCCACATTAAGATCCCTAAGGTCTTGTGTCGTGGGTACTAAGTAACGGTATATAAATACATAGATAAATAAATAAGTATAGAAACATCCATGGCTCGGAAAACGAACATTAATATGAAACTTTCCAGTACATAAGAATTGAGGCTACAAAGTTTACGCGGACGAAATCGCGGGAAGCTGCAAGTCATTTATAATATTAGTAACCACTGGCAGCTCGTCCTAAGGAGCGCTGTGCAGTACTCCCACCCACGAAGATTACATAGGCAATCTATATTTCTCTATATTTATAATTATCTTTCAATTCTACTATGTTTATACAATAGTGTCTACGCGTTCGTCTCAAGTAAGTTGTAATCTTATGTATCGAGTGGAGCGCTAGCGATCGCGCTCCAATGAAACGCAATTTGGTACGATTCCTAGTACAGTATTCAACGAGTGCGAAAGAGATATACCGACATAGGCCGGCGCGTGAAACAGAAGATTTCGTATGAAAAATTAGCCTTATCTGGAGCGCCGCTCACATTAATTCGTAGTGTACGTATGCGGCCACTAGATGTCGCTTAGTCCGAGTTAGAACGCGATATGGTTGCCTTTAATGTGTTTCATTAGGTCATCTGAATTTTAATAAGAGTGAGGATTTTGCTCATAGTAAAAAAATGTCAACTCCCATCTAAAAATACCAGGAGCCGCCTCTGATACAAATCAATATAAATTAATTATGTATGGATTTGCATGTACCTACTAACATACTCACCCCACTCTGTATCCCATTACTAACCCTTCTAATAATTAGTTTTAATTTTCAAATAATCTAGTCACCAATGTGTACGTTTTATTGTTTATTTGTTTATATGTATGTATGTATGTACCTGGGGCATTATCTATATAGATTAATTTTATATAATTTGTATTGATGATGTGATAGATATGCGCGCAATAGAAACAACTTATCGGTTCGGTAGTCCGTCTATTACTCCTTGACATGTACATAGCCTTATGACAGGTGACAGGTGCTATGGGTAGCCGTAGGTATGCATAGATACAGCTCATGATGTCCTGTTATGCATATTTAATTTGAAATAAATAAATAAATCCTAGAACGCGATATCGAAATTTCTCACAATGTTTAGAATATGTATACAAACTAACTATACAGGGTGTAACAAATAGGGTATGTTAAGCGAAAGGCTATGTAAATAGCCCACTGTAGAGAACCTATCCACAAAATTTGAGACCCGAAATCACATGTTTATTTTTCCCGATAGTATGAAGAATATTTAAATATCTCAGGAATTTTCATACAATCTTGAAAAATAAAAATGTTATTTCGAGTCTCAAATTTTGGAAATAGGTTCTCTATAGTATTTTATTTTATTTTTAAGCTATTTACATAGCTTTTCGCTTAACATACCCTTTCTGTTACATCCTGTATATGATGCATGGACCAAACAATAACTAGTGGCCCGGTGTGACCGGAAGCGGTTCACTTTTCACCAACCCCCACACTTTTTTTTCTTAAGACAGAGTTATTCTTATTCTTCAGTTGTACACAAAACACTACAATATAGGAAAGAAAATATAAAAGAAATGCACACAAAGGCGTGCTTATCTCTGCAAGAGATTTCTACCAGCACACCAGCAAACCTAGCATGACCTGCGAAACACGATATGATAAACCGATTTATCGACATTTAGCCTGTCAAAATACGATAAATATAGCCGACATGTTGAATTTTGTATAGAGACGATACGATATCGTACGATACGATATCCACGATGCGTGGTCATGCTAGGCTTGCAGATAGCAAAGTGAGGCCAATGAGTTATAAACGTAATAATGTGCACTGACATAACTAACTTGTCAGACTGATATAAGAAAGTAACTCACAGACACACTCCGGCGCAGTTTCCATCACCCGTAGGGCTCCCTTGACGTCTGTGGAGCCCTGTAGCCCTACCTCAGTGAGGGCGGCTTGCACAGCCACCGGTATTAGTAGACGACACGATGAGTCTAAATAATAAAATAAATATTCACACACAACAAATTAACCTAGTCCCACACTAAGCAACGGTATACAGAATGTTTTTTTGTTGTCACACTTAACGAAGGGTACGTACTATACAGGGTGATTTTTGGTCGTCAACGTTCCCGAAAACTACAGAATCTCCTTAATAAATTTTTCTCCATAAAACCTGGGAAGTGTCTGGTTTCCAAAAAAGGGTCCAAAGTTGAAAATAAACGTTTTTTCTAATAATGCAATAGACGCGCGTAGCAGGATTTTTTCACGAAAAATAATTAATATCTGTCTATAAAAAAAACTAACATAAACACTAGACACTATAAATTTCGCACGATCAAGGAATTTAAAATTAAAAAAAAAAAAATTTTCAATTTTTTTTTTTCCCAGCATTTTTTTGCCGTAAACTTACTTTATTTCATGTATAGAATACGTACCCTTCGTTAAAGGTGGCCACAAAAAAACATCCTGTATGTATACATCAAATAAAGTAAGTTTATGCCAAAAAAATGCTGGTAAACGATGTAAATATTTTAAATTACTTAATTGGGCGAAATTTATAGTGTCTAGTGTTTATGTTAGTTTTTTCATAAACAGATATTAATTATTTCTCGTGAAAAATCTTGCTACGCGCGTCTATGTGCATTTATGCTGAAAAACGCATTCTACTTATTTACTCAACTTTGGACCCTAATATTTCGGTAACTTCCCAGGTATGCTTCCATGGAGAAAAATTATCGTAATGATGAGGAGATTCCATAGTTTTCGGGAACTTTGACGACCAAAAATCACCCCGTATAAAAACATAGATAAGTATAGAAACATCCATGACTCGAAAACAAACATCAATATTCATCATGCAGGGTCCCTACCTACTACAGCAATCGGCCGTCAAACATAGATATATCAATACACTAGCAGCCCGCGGTTCCGGCTTCGCTCGGATATTCGACTTTTACAGCTGTAGTTTATAATTCGACACAACCATCAACGTTGTCTGCCCTCACGTGTCTGCCCGTTCGGGTCGCGCACCTCAACATGAGCCCACCCCCACCACCGCCGTCGCCGCCGCCGCGCGCCGCCACTCGCCGCCACTGTCGTGCTATGCGGACCGACCGACTGACACAACGACGGAACGCAGCCGCCGCCGCCGCCATCTCTGCCCTCGGCATTGTAAATGCATCTTGTGTATTAATATTAACATAAAAGTGTTATGATATGTATATATTCGGAATCCTCATTTCATCAGCTTTAATTTGATATGCATTTTGTTTTATGTTTATTGGTCTATGTCGGTAGGAACATCGAGTAATTGAAAATAAGATATTTCGTAAATTAAACTTGAACACCACTAAAATCGTTATTGTGGCTAAACCTTAAAGGATAGACATATGCTATCGCAGACTTTTTTATAGAACTTTTTGAGAAGAATAATTCCCCCATACATTGTTATTCTGTATTTTGAGTTATTTCAGCAGCGCACGCAATGCAAGCCTCCAAAAAGCTCGTTTTCTTCCGTGCGTCTGATAACTGTTACGATTACTCTAATAATTTCTTAAGTAGGTACACCTAAATTATACACCTATAGAATCCCTGGAATGTCTTCTTTCCATTATTGAAAACCGCATAGCTATTGATATAGTAGTTTTTGAGATCCTAGGTAACAAACACATTTTGGGCGCCCTTCGCAACTTCATTTTATACTATGTATAGATAACACTACTAAAATTATCAAAGAGCAATACATATAGTCTTAAAAAAAACTACAGAATTCCTGCAAGCTAAATAGAACATACCAGATCGAACAAACTGCATGACCAGGTCCGTGTCTTCCACCATGACATCAGCATCCGGCACCAGATACCATACATCCTCACTGCGAGGGAGACTGACCCTGGCTGTGATGTCTACTGGCTCTGATGCTGTGCTCTCCTGAAAACGGTATTAATATAATATTTCAAAAACAGTTTTTAAAATCCTGCCCCCCAGTGACCACGCATGTGGATATCGTATCGTATCATCTCTATACAAAATTCAACATGGCAGCTATATTTATTGTATTTTGACAGGCTGGCTAAATGGGTCGATTGTTTTTATTCGACAATGCGAAAGCGGTGCACATCCTTGCTGCGCAGGGTCCGGGCCATAATCTTTTCCAACGATAGCACGGCTTTTTTGGAACTAAAAGCATTATCGGATAGTAGCTCGTTTTTACACTGACTGTCAGTACCCCCCCCATCAATCACTGCGAAATGTATGGTTCATGTACTAGTGAAAAGCGCTAACAAACAAATGTATAATCACGCCTTTATCCCTTGAGGTAGGCAGAGCTCCAAGGGTCTAGAAAATGGTGCCATTTTTAATCTTAATTTTAGGGTATGTTTAATTTAAATTCGGTTTTAATTCAGCCCATCGCCTACAAAACACCAAGACCCTCTGATCCCTTTGATTACAGTTTGCCCGGGAAGAGAAGCAGGTTATTATTATTATGACGTGAAACGTCTTTAAAATCGCGCCACTATTATTCATACGGGTACCATTATTAAAAATGGACCGTAACGAAAATCTGTATATGTATTAAATGTGTTATGGAATTAAAAAATTTTTCTGAAATAAATGTGGTTATTATTATTATTATTAAATGTCGATAAATCGGTTTATCATATCGTATTCGGGGTCAAGCGGGGCGCGGGGGAGGTCATGCTACTTGTGCAGACCGGGTCATATCATCAAAGAGCGTTTTCCTACTAGACGATACGACTTTATACGTGGGATTCTTTTTTGGAAGCTATTTGAACCGATGTATACAAAAGATAGTATGGCTCGTTTTTACACTAGACGACACAACCCCCCCCCATACTAATATGACGAAATGTGGTTGCCATATCGTCTAGTGGAAAAGCGCTCAAAAAGTACATACATAGGTATGAAAAATTCTTTCACGCCTTTATCCCTTACGGGGTAGGCAGTCTATAGCACCAACCTGCCCGGCCGACGGGTAGACGCCCCCTCACCACAGTCGTGGGCGGTGCTACTAAAATAACCAGAAAGTGACAATAAATATATAAAATTTGAGGTATTTTAGTTGAGATGTACAAGTTCGTACCTGTTCTTTTTTTAGTAGTGACAGGTGGTAAAACAGCCCATCGTTTTCATTTCAATCTTTTACTTTAAAACACCAAGACCCTCTGTTCCTCTACTGACTTCACGTAAAAACACGGCCGTATGCCCGGGAAGAGAAGCAGCTGTAGTATTATACTTTTTTTTCACTCCCAGAGCAGCATAGAAGAGTTCGCTCATAAAGTAATTTTTAAAAATCAGTATAAAACTGAAAAGTGCCTTACAAACCTATTTTCATTATTGTCTAAATTTTCGCTAAAAACGCTAGAATCATAAACTAAAGAGATCACACAGTTACGTCAGTGACAAGTTAGCTCATCGCCTGAGAGAACGTCCCTGAGTTCCTTAGTCGACTCTTACGACATCCACGGAAGGAGACGCAGCTGATGTATTCTAGCGAAGCCCCGTATAAACATAGGATATAATATACTTTTTATTGAATGCTGGGCCGTAAAGAAGAAAGATGAAAATCGAAGAATGTTGAGATGGATGTGTGGAGTTACAAGAATAGATAAAATAAGAAATGAGTATATAAGAGGAAGTCTGAAAGTTGCGCCGATCACAGACAAGTTACGAAGTAACCGTCTGTCTTGGTACGGGCATGTAAAGTGACGGGATGAAAGGCATATTTTACAGAGAGCGTTGTGCATGAATGTGGATGGATATAAAGGAAGAGGTAGACCAAAGAAATGTTGGATGGACTGTGTGAGAGAGGATATGCGTGTAGTGGGAGTGAGCAATGAGATGACGGATAATAGGGATGAATGGAAGAAAAGTACATATTGCGCCGACCCCTTTTATACTTAACTACTTACTATATCATGATCATATTCCACAGAAGTACTCTCAGGACTTGTCAAGTTGAAAGTGACTCTTTTTCCGTCAGTTTTGGTTTTAGTGTCTTCCACTGAAAATAAAATATTATTAACATATCAGTTGTTAAGTTTCAGTGGCCGCTTACGACTTCGTTCGCATGTTACAAGGGAATTTCGTATAAGGTATTGCACACGTGCGAAGCTGGGGCGACCCTCTGATTACGTAAAAGCAATAGCAAAGCCGAAGCCGCACAATGGCGCGCAAAATTGAGTGTGTGTGTGCTTGAGCGAGGCGCGGGACGAGGTGCGGGGCGCGGGGCGAGGTGCGGAGTGAGGGGCGAGGTGCGGAGTGAGGTGCGCGGCGCGGGGCGAGGTGCGGGGCGCGGGGCGAGGTGTGCGGGGCGCGGGGCGTGGTGCGGAGTGAGGTGCGCGGCGCGGGGCGAGGTGCGGGGCGCGGGACGAGGTGCGGGGCGCGGGGCGAGGTGCGGAGTGAGGTGCGCGGCGCGGGGCGAGGTGCGGGGCGCGGGGCGAGGTGCGGGGCGCGGGGCGTGGTGCGGAGTGAGGTGCGCGGCGCGGGGCGAGGTGCGGTAGGACGGCGAGCGCTCGTTGCGCGCACGCACACACACAATCATTCTTTTGGGTACTTTTGAGTTGATAAAGGTCTCCTATAATATTTTATGCTCATACGATATCTTCGTATATCTTCCATGTACAGACAGCGATCCGTTACATTTTTATTATATGTATAGATTTACCTGTATTAATTTCTTCCTTATTTTTCCATATAAAGCTGCAGTCGACAGAATTTCGCCGCTTTTTCGCCACAAGTACGTGTCTAAGGTCAGTCTCATCCAAGTCTTTATTCACACAGTTATTTAACGAGCCTTGTATATCATTTAATGACCCTCTAGGGTATTTTAATGACCCTCTAGGGTATTTTAATGACCCTCTAGATTCTTTTAATGACTCCCTAGAATCTTTTAATGATCCTCTAGAATTGTTTAATGATTCTCTAGTACCCTTTAATGAGACTCTAGATTCTATTGATGATTCTCTAGTATCTTTTGAAAATCCTCTAGAATTTTTAATGGTTTTATTGTCATATACAGACAGATTACTCAAGTCTCTAGCTGATTTAGATTTAAAGTGACATAAATTAGTATGTCTGTCATTTACTTTAAGTGTAGGCTCTTTTAAAAACGTTTTTGTATTTAATTGAAAAGGGGTTTCTAAGAAATTACCAAATGTTGTGTTAGATGGTTGATTTTGAAGTTGATTTTTAGCAAATGATTTCACACCGAAAATATGTTTTTCCATTAAATTTCTTTGGTCAAAGTTAATAAATCTCTTAGACAACGGAGTTGGACACGCTTTGACTAAAATCTGTTCATTGCCAACCTCCTTCGTCTGTATACCCTGGTCTACGGTCATCTTGCGTTCCGCGTTACGCACAAACATCGGAATTTGAAGTGGTATACCTATTATGTTTGGCACATATTCATTAACATGAGGCACATAGCCGTTGGGGACATAATTGTTAACAGGTGGGACATAGTTGCTGACATGTTGGACATAATTGTTCATAGGTGGTGCCAAACTTGTGGCTTGTGCTACATAATCATTTCTTGGTACATATTTGGGGAATACCGCTTGACCGAATAAAGGTACATTAGATGTGGACGGCTGTTTGTTTGCCGGTGGATTCGAAGGTTCCGGATAGGTGTGGGATTTGTCCGTTATTTGAATAGTGTCCCTTAGTAATGTACTTCTCTGAAAATAAAATATTTATGGGTATTATGATTTCAGCTGAAGGTTTTCTGGGTTTCAGGCTTTGAAATGACTTCAAAGAGATCAGAGTGAGAGACCTAATTTAATTTAGGTAATCACTTTTTTATGTATGGATGGATTTCAACATTTTTAACATTCAAAATGGTAGTTTTAGAAAGATGTGGTTGGAGAGTCACAAAAGGGGACCTAAAGAAAACCATTGTAGACTAGAAGTTGTAACCTAATAATTAAAAACATTAATAGCGAGATCATGCAATTTCCTAAGTTTTATGCATTGCCCCTTTTGCAACTCCCTAACCAAACACACATTATTTTGTTTTGATATCACACAACACACTGCCCAGCAATTATAGGATTTCCAAGAAAATTTAATTTTAGATATTGGACAGTATTTAACAACCGAAACATACTTAATGCTTTTTAAGTGTTTATTTGCAACATCCTAAACCTAAAGCTCGGACCGAGTGGGCTTGGATGGCTTCTCAGATGCTTCTCGTATCGTGCATGAACATATAAAGAATAACAAACAGAGTGTTGTCAATACACAGAGTGAAGCATTCATAGTAAGCTCGGTAACGATATTCCATGGAGTAGGGATGTGTAATGACGCGTTATCCACCCACACATACAAACCATAGTAAGCTTGGCGCCTACTAGAAAATACACATACATGCGTAACGCGCCGCCATTACGGTGCTTCAATCTGTGCCTTGACAGCATTATGTCCGTTGTTCTTTATACGTTCATGGTATCGTGTAAACATCTCATGTAAACGCACTCGGACGTCGGTAACCAATCCGCAGAGTCCGAGAAATCATCCGATCACACTCGGTCCGAGCGTACTCGTACTGTGAAAACCCGGCTTAAGCTTGCGTGCAAAAGATCTAGGGGTGATAGGTACTGAAAAATTATTTTCAGAAATCGCAAAGGGTAGGTAGTTATTTAGGTACCTACTTGCAATCGTAGCAAAGTAAAAATTTACAATTCCATCAGGAATTCTGTTTTAGAAAACTCCGTGACACACCATGTGCTCCCTTAAAATTTTCGAAAAAGATCTTTTACAATTTTTATGAGATAAAAATTGAATTTTACTTACATCTAAGTCCTTGCTCCAGGCTGTAGCACCATTTTGCAAATTGAAATAGTAATATTCGCCGGGAAAACTCTTTGATGGACATAAGACCCAGTTACTAGTTTTCGGTTTCGGCTTCATCTTGATTTATTATTGCTAAAGCAGGGTATAAAACAACAATATACAACGAAATAAAATAAGTTTTGCTTACACCCGCGAAATATGAGAAGAAAGTTTTCGTTGCGTTTTATTAAGTCATTAACTTTATTTAAGGAGGTACTTCAGTTTCAAAATTTTGAATAATTTTGCATTAAAGTAAGTTGTCAAATTAATTTTATCCATAATTAAAATAATGTAGCTTATTAATAGCAATATAGAGTACACCATAATTTCCTATTCAATATAAACAAAGGTTTTAACTCCTTAGAAAAATTTTGGAATAAAATAATAAAACGCATGTGGGTTACCAACTACTAAGAAATATCTTAAAATTTGGCAATTGTTGGTACGTATTATATGAGGCAATTGTGTACTTTGTTCACCACAGGTAATCGGAGATTTACAATAAAACACAGCTTTTATCATGAGACTTATATTCTGTATTTAAGATATAAGTACATATATAGGCACCTATCTAATAATTTAAAGCTACTAAATGAGCAATTAATTTTGGATAGGATTTGAATCACTTTTGGATTAGGTAAGTAATCTTACAAGTAAATATATAGGAACATTTTCTACTAAACTACATCTTAAATTTTAAAATACACATATACTTATAGGTAGTTATGTTAAATTGATCCCATAGCAAACCATCCTAATCTTAAACTGAATGTTCTTAAGGAATAACCTTATTTAGGTACTTAATTATTGGTTATTATCAAATCTTTGGGTCTTAATTGGCGTTAATACAATAAACACGCCTTTTTAATAAGTTTCAATTATGTCAATATATTGAATGATACAATTTGTCATGAGCAAAAGTATAATATATATAAACATACTATGATGTAGATATGGCTATACACATATATACAGGTATAAAATACATCATGAAATAAAGTAAGTTTATGCCATGAATTTTTTTTTTAATACCTACATATAACTAGTGTTTATGTTAGTTTTTTATTTTTAGGATTTACTATGCAGAAAAACGCAGTCTATTTACTCAATGACCCTAATATTTAGATAGGGTAGGCTATACACATATATATAAGTAGGTATCTATTCTATTCTTGTTAAATTTTGTTTTCACAATAGGTATATATCGAAATTCAGCTATTATTCAGTCTTATATTTTATTGCATGTTATTTAACAAATATCTCTAGAGTAGGTACAGATTATACAACTTATGTAGAATTTGGTATTTTTATAAAGGCCTCCTTTTCCATTGAGAATATTTTATTTCTCGCTAAGTTATTTACATTTTTGCTTTTTAACTGCAATAAAGAATTTAAACTATCGTTTTTTAAATTGTGTATGTATATCTGTTTGAGTATAAAATAGGAGCCTAATATTAATGTAACTGTGAATATCACGTTAGAGAGTGGAGGTAAAATAACAACCATGAAGTATATCGTCCATCGTATGTGGTCGGGGAGTCCTTCTTGATTCTGTAAAAAGCACAATGAGGAAAGATTTCATAATTGATTAATCTAATATTATTAGAGCACACTTCACCGAATAATTTCATTGAGCGACTGTTCTAGTTGATCAGTAAATGATAATATTCATCATTCCATATAACTGGCAGCATAAAGAATGTTACCTAGTACCCGAAATTAAGACCGGGATTTATACTCGTAGTATGAAGTAAACGTAGTAGAAAATGCGCAAGAATAACTTTATACTTACGTATTCAGCCCAAAATAAGGGAATTATAAGATTCGATAACTTGTTGTAATCGTTGGAGAAACCGGACAGATCGTACAGATGGAGGTTGCTCTGCATTCTGGCTACAGAACGGAACGGTGTACCGGTGTTCTATAAGTTTATAAAAATTATTTATAATTAAACTATATGATATCATTATAAAGGACACTAAATAAAATTAATTAATACTAGTAGATGTACGGTTTAAGGTTCCGTTGATAAGTAGTACCTATCTATACACTGTAATTAAATATATAGACAACCATAGACAGATGTAAATAAATCTAAGGACATGCACGGAAGGAGATGCAGCTGATGTATTGTCATGATCAAGACGGTCGCATATATATTTTTTACAGTTAAAATGTCTATTCCTTAAAATACTGAAACTTACCGGTTCCACAATTATATAGGAGTTATGCTTTTCCCGATCCGGCTCTAAGCCGGTGACAAATTGGTCACGTTGTATTCCTCCCGTGTAGAAATGTGGAAATGACACCACCATCGGGTAATCTAAAATATAATTTTTAATATGTTAATCATTATTATATTCTTTTATTATAACATTATAATTATATGTACCTATATGTAAAGTAACAAGATATTATAGTGCGTGTGACAGATGACAGCACTCTCTATTCTGTCACTTTCATAGTCCGGTGAAATCGGGCGCAGGACCAACGGTTTTACGAGCTTTTCGAGGCACGAATTTTACAACATAAAATCCGTAGGTACATGAAATAAATTAAATGCACATTCTATCACCCAAAGTAAAATCTTACCAAAATAGCATTTAGAAGCGTCGCTAACCCCAGCCGGTAGCGACGGATACGTGTTGTAACAGTCAGTACCGTTCTGCACTCGGTCGTACACGCTCTCCGACAGATTGTACCGGTATACTGGCACGCTGTCCAGGGTGAACTCGCCTGTTTGTAGGAAATACACGGTGAATAACATTGGCCAAGATCTAGCAACATGTATTAATAACTTAGTGGTTGTCTCGTGATCAAAATCAGTCATAAAATATTAATTAATGTAATGTATGCATTTTATTTTCATATAAAGAAAGATGTACCTATGCTTGTTGCTTATACATACATATAACTTTAAGTGTCAAATTTCACGTTAATGCATACGCAATTTACTTTAAAGCGGTTTAAAGTTTTCGCTTCACTAATGATAAGTGAAGTCCGTAGATACTTCACTGGTTTCCGTAACTTAACGTCTACGCTCCTGTTTTGCGTTTCATGTATTATTAATATAGGCACATTATAGAATTTTTGCCTTAATATGTTAGAAAACTGGAGATATGCTAGAGCTACTTACTATCAAAATACAAAGGCATGAGTTTGCAGACAGTCTTCCTCCAGTACAGCAGGACGTCTTGTTTGCTCAGGTACTGGTGATACATCACTCCCTCTGTCGAGCCGAACAATCGGTCTGGACATTCCTGAAAATATAGAAATAAACTAAAGAATAATAAATAAATAAATAAAACATTCAACACACGGCTGTGTTCCCGAAATGGGGGAGGCAGAACTGCAGGGTCATAAGGGAGATTCCACAGTCATATTTAGGATAGCGTGGACAGATTTAAATAAAATAAACAAGTTAAATAACACATTAATGTTGATACAATCTTGAAAAATAAACATCGTGTCGATGCAGGGCTTCACTAGAATACATTAGCCGTATCTCTTTCCGTGTATTAGATGTAACAGATCTCTGTTTCTGTTTCCGCAAGTGCGGAAGTTTCGCGCGCTTTTCAACATTCGTCTCTGTTTCTGTTTCCGCTACTTCTATAAAGGAGATACAATCGCAAGTTTACGACGACTGAGAGTTACGCATGCGCGGCGCGAAGCACGTACGAGTCGCTGGACGGTTAAGCGAATTTTCAATATTAATAAAATGTTCAGTTGCAAAGTTGCAATATTGTTTTCTATAAAAGATTTCTAATATATCTACATATTTCTAATCTAGATTTTGTGTATTTGATACTTAATAAAGAAATATATTTGTAAATTTGTTTTTTTTTCATATTATTTACACTTCCGTTTCTGCATCCGTTTCCGTTTCTGCTAAAATTTACTTTTGACATCCGTTTCCGTTTCTGGTTCCACTAAGACACTTCCGTTGCATTACTACCGTGTATGTTGTAAGAGTCCACTAAGGAACTCTCAGCGACTTGTCACTGATCGTTTACATCTATCCTCGCTATGCGCAATGGGATCCTGCCAAGTTCTAGTTACCCCATTTTGAGAACACAGCCGTGTCTATAATGTGTATGTATGAACATAAATTAACATTGAGCCTAAGATTTAGACTATATGCGTACTAAAACAAGAACAGGCCCTTGCAACCTAGTTAAAGTTTAGAGTACGTTTCATCAAAAAGTTCCTTTGAATGATGGCGCTAGTTACTATCTATATGACCACATTTTCTGTGTCACTTCATACAAAAAATGTTAGTTCCGAAATCAGGCATAGGAGTTATTCTATGTAATGGATGGACTCTAGTAAATTGCAGTAAAGTAAAACTGACTATTTTAGATTTGATCAACCGGTTGAACTGTTCGGCGCGAAAGGACAATGTCACACTTATTGTAACCTTCGAGTTCCACGATAAGTTGAAGTTATGTAATGCTATGTAATTGCACTTGAATATAAATTGGTCATCGTACCATAACTTTAACAACAGCTGATAACAAAATTTTCCAAAATACAGGGTGTGGGTGACAGCCAGGCAAATACCGAAATGCTGAACAAGCACCAGTGTGTTGAGTTATACGACAGTTACTCCCAGGAAATGTATGTTTGATTTGATTATCAGTAATCTTAGCTCTCCGCGCCAATTGTTCGGGCGATCCTGTGACTAATTAAATGGGCTTATTGGTTATTGTGTAACTTATTGCTGTTTTTTGGATCACTTGTGACTCTCCTTTAGGGTTGATCAGTTATTTGAACTTTTTTGAGGGCAACTTTTTTATTTTTAAGTAATTATTTTAGGCCTAATTAAACGAACTAAACTTTTTTCCTGAAAATAAAAAAATCTCGGAAAATTTTGTAATTTTCCTTTTCCAGTGTTTTCCGCCTTAGAATCATGGTCTGAAGTCATGGTATCAATGTTTGCCTGGCTGTCACAAGCACCCTGTATAAGTTTTTAGATAAAACCTGAATTAAATAGATGGGTTTTAGATAGCTACTCTGTTATATGAACTGAGTACATACCTATTTATAATAAATACTGCTAGCGATTAGTGAACTGCCAAATATAATATATGATCAAACGAACTTCCAAGTGAAGTTCGATCAGTATTATATGAGTCACTTTATTCGAAGATATAGATGTTAAATATATGTATTTTTAAGATCTATATCTTCGAATAAAGTGACGAAATAATAATTTCATATTTTCATTACCTACGTTGTTACGTTCATTCAATAAAATGAGCTAAATCTTCGCGTCGTCATTAACTGCAAATTTAACAGCCTTAAATAATGGTTAAAAGTATACCATGACTGTGCCGTTATCAACTCGACTCGGATTAAAATAAATGACATCATTAAACGAATTTAAGTAATTTTCAAGTACATCTAGTAAAAGAGTCACACTGCTGTTGCCCATGAGGGTAAAGACCTCGAATCATAAAAACCCAAGGCATAGCACTTGGTTTTACTAAATGTTTTACAACCATGCGATTATGTTTATATTTATTGCGACAATCTTTATAGACGTATTTGTATAACATTAAGTACTTGTAGTTGTTAATATAAAAATTTAAATAATAAAATAGAATGGACTATAGATTTTTATAGCGAATTATGCACATAATTATGTAAATAAATTCGAATGTATTAATTTGTGAGATATATGAAAATATGGAGTAATAAGAAAGGCGGCTAAATAGTAAAAGTGTACAATTAGAAGGCACTTAAAAAAGCGTCGAAACAAATGGGAAACAATGATCGCTGTCTACTCTTATGGAAAAAGGACGTACTTTATGGGACGCAGTGTATCTGAATATAGAGTGTGACAAAAAGCGTATGTTAAGCAAAAAGCTATGAAAATAGTCCACAATAATAAACCTGTCCACAAAATTTGAGACTCAAAATCAGATGTTTATTTTTCCAGATTATGGAGTATGGAAAATTCTTAATTATCTCGGAAAATTTTGTAAATGCGTTCTCTATAATGGGCTGTTTTAATAGCGTTTCACCTAATATACCCTTTTGTTACACCTTGTATATAATTATTATACTTATATACATACACGCGCGTACCTAAATGAAACTAGGACACGAACAGCCTTAACGAATCTCCTTGTAAGTTTACTACATTACGGGTCAAAAGTTAATTTTCCACTCGTAAAAATAATATAAAATATGCATAATAAGTAGGTAAAATAATATAATTTCATATTCGTAATTCGTACGCATTTCGGGAAAGTTTTTCCTCAAATAGAATTTTAGAGGTTTTTTATAACTTCTAAAAATATGTTTAATTGACAAAAAGTATTAAAATGATTCAAACTTGTCAGTCCTCCTTGATAAATAGAATGTAAGTAATAGAAACATAATAGAAAGAGCAAGCTTATTGGTGAATTATGTTAATTGCATTTCGCGGTTGACACTTTCAGTTTCGCGGAATAACTGTTCTGTCGTCTTCATCTTCAGCTTATCGCAGTCCACTGCCACAGGGGGGTTTTGCCCATAATCACGACGCTGGGCAGGCGGGTTGGTGACCGCAGTATGATTTTCGGACTATGTTGTCAACACGGGAGGCGCTGCTGCCCACCTCCCGGAAACCCTTAATCACCTCGTACGATACCCACGGGCAGGCATGGCGTGGTAGAAACTCTATTCTGCCAGCACCACGCGGCTAACTAACTGTTCTGTAAGACCTTTCAATTTTAGAGATCTATTACAGGTTTCCCCTTGAGGTACCGACACACTATTTCAAAATACCAGCATAAAGTAGGTAACTCCTCATGTTTAATGTACTTATCTATTTTTGTATGTAGGTACGACAGGAGTATTTCCAAATATGTCCTGCCTCGCTACTCACTACTAAACAAGGTCGTCATTTCAATATTTTAAACACATTACATAAATAAGATTTAGCTAAAAATATACACACGATTATGTTCCCAAAATGTGGTAGTTTCTAAAATCTTATAGCTATGTCTAGCATAGCATAGCGGGGACAGATGTAAGAGATGAGGACAATCGCGCAAAATGACAACGTTAACGGAACGTTTTAACCATGACGATGGAAACGTTAACGAACCAAAACAAAACCTAAAACGATCGCGCCCGACGCCATTAATAAAAATTTTTAAAACGTTCCGTTAACGTTGTTTTGGTTCCATTTGACAACGTTGGAAAAACGTCTGAAATTTCGTTCCCTTATCCAATCCCGTTTAGGAACATTTTTAATTGTTTGAAAGGAAAAAACAAAACCAAAAAAAAAGTCGTTATAATTATAAATATGATACTCACTTCAGCATCATAGCCAGGTATCTGAGGTTGTCCTCGAAACCTGTCTATTTGGAAGAACTTGTTGTGACTAAACTTCGGTCCAATGTGAACTGTCACTTCATCGGTGAAGTCAGAGTAGATCTGGAAATTAATTTCATTAATTGTTATTATTTATGAATCATGTTATGATACATAACACAATTAAAATACATTTTTTGAGAGAATAAGATACACTTTACGAGAAACATGAGATAAATCTAGCTGTAGTAGCATTTTCTGCCTGGCTTTGTAGATATATAAATAATTATAAAAAGTTTGCAAGTTACCTATTTACCCGACTACGCCAGAAGGAGAGTTATGTTTTTTGAGTGTATAGATATATCATTAGATTTGTCTTAGTTGTGAGAGTGACACTAAATTACGCAGTCGGGTTTTTTCCTATATATAAATGAGGATGTTTTTCAATACTTACTCTAGCTAGCATTCCCATGTTATTAACAGGAACAAGGCCGGGAGCTAAATTCTTGGATGTATCTAACACTGGATCACCGAGCTCCCATAAATACTGGTATATAGTCCTTTTTACGAACAAATTACTGCTGTGAGAGTTAACTAGTAAACGGAATCCAGTCTTTACCAAGAAATTTGCATTGTGAAGGTACGATGCTATGCCCTGCAATTAAACAATCAATTATTACGAAGGAACCTTTTAAAATAGCCAATTATGTGATTAATAAAATGATGCTATAATAAGGTTGACCTACATGGCTTGTTATATCTTTTATAATTTATTTTATAAAAAGTATCTCTTCCTATTTAGTTGCTTATTATTTTAAATAGTTAGACAAACTATTGTTAGGTAAAAGGTATTAATTAAGTAACTACAAGTATTGATTTATCAGTAAATATAAAATTATTTCGTTACTGAGTGATTAAGTAAGTGACAGTCAGTTGTTTAGTCCCAATAAGAAAGAATTTCTTGAATTTTCCTTGAGCACGGTTACGAACGGGAAGTCAAAGTCGTCGCGTGTTAAGTAAAAGTATTTAAGTAGTCAGTTTTATGTTGATACCTATAAGCACTTATGATTATAATTATAACAAATAAAATATTTTATACATTATAAAATAGCTCTACGCTAAGTCTGAATAAAATTTATGCTTGTAAAAGCCATATATTTGTATATTTTATTATATTGGAGATACGTCTGCATGTGAAGTATACCTTCATTGAAGAAGATACCTACTAGAAGCCTTGTCCTTATTCATATTTATCAATCGCAAAGCTGTATCTTACTGTTGAGATGTTTTAATACAAATTGTTTGTACTTAATTGATTATAATATGTGCTTTTTATCTACCCGCTAAATTAATTCAATTTATATTCAAATTTTCTTCTTATTTATTACCTAGTTATATATATAAATATCATATTAATACATTATTATTTAATAAATTATTATTAACAAAAAAAATATAAGTGGTAGTTTTTTAGAAGAAATTGGGGAATGTTTCTCTCAAGATGGTATCATTATAACGACGTCGCGTCAATTTTTTAAAATTTGTTTATCCCAAAGGAAAGGCAACTAAGCCCATACAGCCATTGTCTCTAGTAAATGATTTCTGAATTTATGATGGATGATAATGATGATGATCAATAGAAACGTCGGGAAAATACTCAAGAATAAGTGTAGATAGTCGAAATGAAAAATAATTGGTCACGTCAAAATTTCCCGCCATTTTCTTTTTTTTATAATCAAATTAATAAAATGCTACAGCCCCATTGTGGTCACGTTTAATTATTAACATGACGGTAAACAATTAAAGTTAGACAGCGCCTATAAACTAGACCTAACCAGATTTTATTATTTCAGGAGAAACTTACCAAGACCGCTAAATTAGGTACTATGATACTGGCATTTAAATCTACATTATTCTCTTCTGGTAGAAATATTGGAAATCTTTTGGCCGTATACGTCAGGGTTCCGTTGTCGTTGAATCTGATGTTAGAATGAAGAAGTTTCTCTCTGTGGACAAAAGAAATGTATTTGTGACCATATTTATAAACGCAATTTTTAATACTGGGTGTAAAAAGACAACTTTGTTCTTTTAATACCTCGTATTCTTTGTAACATCACGATCATTTTTTTCTATGGAAGCACCGCTGGGAAACCACAGGTTTCCAAGATATTAAGGTCTAAAGTTACATTAATATTACCTATAATTTTTTTTTACATAAATCCATCTAAAATCGGTTAACAAACATTTTTTTTTCAAAGATACCAAGTCAAAATGTAATAAGTAATGTTAGTTTTGTAGGTACATTATTTTGTACTCTGCGCATCAAACGAATACATTACTTGCAATAAAGTGACAGTATTTTTTCATTTTTTTGTTGTTTCCCAAGGTTGGTTCCATAGAAGAAAATGATCGTAACCTTACAAAGAATACGAGGTATTAAAAAAACATAGTTGTCTTTTTACACCCTGTATAGCTAGTAGAACTAAATACAGTTGTCTTTAGTTGACAATGATGATGATTACGGGCGAACAGTCAAAATGTTGCATTGAAGAGATCGTGACGTCACGTCGTGGTAGCCGTTTGTATGGAGCGTTTTTTGGCATGTATAAAATTGCTAGCGAAGTTTTTCTTTCGTAAATGTTTCTTTTATTTTATGATCTTGGTATATTAACAATTAAATTAATTTCATAGCATACCTATTTTAATTTCAGCTAATATATGTATTTTGTTTATGTAAATATTATATTTATCTTTTTACTAGCTATTGCCCGCGACTTCGTCCGCGCGGTAAAAAAAATCAATAAAAATCCGCAATAAAAAAACACAGCCTATGTCTTTTCACGGGCTCTGGACCATTTGTGTACCAAATTTCATCCAAATCGGTTCAGTAGTTTTACCGTGGAAGACGGACAACCATGCACGCGCAAACACACACACATACACACATTTATAATACTAGTATAATGTCACTCCCTCCAGGTCTCTTTTGAAAACCAGCGCTGCTTGAATGGTAGCCATCCTCAAGCAGCATTCAGCTGAAAGGGGACCTGATTGGCAGTTACACATATGCATGCACGGTAGGGGACTGACTAAGCGTATCCCATACTTCTTTGTATCGTCTTTATGTATTTGTCATTTGCCTGTACCTTCTTACTGTTATAATCTCATCGTTGTCTTATATTATATTTTTTCTATTATTTTCTTGATTTGTGTTGTCTGTATATGTGTACATGCCAAAAGTCAAATAAACGATCTATCTATCTATCTATCTATCTATCTTTCGATATAAATACAAATAAAAAACTGTAAACGACCCTATTGCCGCGCTTTACTTACAAGTACACAATAGGGCCAATCTCGCGAACATTGAGTTTGTCGTCAACTCCCGCGGCGAATCTATCGTAGTTGGTGACGTTGAACACGTAGACTCGGAGACGGACCTCGTCGGGGGGGTCGGCCCACCAGTCGTAGGGGGGGAAACCTGGGAGAAGAAGGGGGGTTACTTTTTTAGGGTTCCCGCTGACTCGCTATCCGTCTGTCTGCTACTAGGCTGTATCTTATGAACCGTGGTAGCTACACTTGTATTTCTATATCTACCTTCTATTTGCCGTAAATAAATCTTTAAGCGGTGCTCGCATACGACATACGTGGTTCCATTTTTCATAGTTGATACCTAAGGTTGCGGATCTTCGTGCGTTATAGTCCCGTTTTTTGGACACCCGAGGACTTCACGCCTAGATAGAAGCTACGACGATATTTTCTGTCTATACCCTCATATATTAAAACTGATCGCTTTTTGTGTACGCTAATTTCAGAAATGGCTTAACCGATTTGGATGCAGTTTTACGAAATATACATAGGTATTGTGTTTGGCATCACGTATTATTTACAGTGTTTGTTTGCAGTGAATAGGCCCCCAAACTACAGCAGTCTATGCGGACGGAGTTGCGGGCGACCACTTAGTTAATCATAGATTGTTTAGGCATACATGAAAATGTATGAGAGCATGTCGTAAGTTAACACGGAGCATGCGCAACGAACGCAGTTCACGACCCGCGCGGCGGACTGACGCGTGGTTACCTTATTTCGGCCTATTGGGCAATGTTTTTTACTAATGTGATGCGCGTTATTACGTACGCGAAGGTATTGTATGTTATTCTGCTGTAAAAGCTAAAAAATAAACAATAATAATATACTACAAGTCTCGGTAGAGTTCGTTTAGAGTGTAGGTACTCTATGGCTGATTTCTGAACTAACATTGTTTGTATGCAAACTAGAAAGATGTAGCCTTGCACACAGGGTTTCCAGGATTTCTCAACATAGGGTAGCTAGAACTGAACTGCAGAATCTTAAAGGAGATACTACGGTCACGTTTCGCATAGCGGTCATGAAAAAGATTAGTGACAATGTTACTAGCTTCGCTTATCGTCTGGTACCCTTTTAATCGACCGACTCTTACGACATGCACGGAAGGAGATGCAGCTGATGTATTCTAGTGAAGCCTCGCATCAGAAATGAGCAAATCAAGCACTAGCCTTCAGTCAGTCAGGTAAACTCAGGTATGGAAGGTAAGTAAATATGATAGAAATAAATAACACCAACCCGTCACCAACTATGGTGGTGACTATGGGCAAAACCCCCCTATGGTTGTACCCTTGTGGCGTGCCCTGGGGGAGGCCTACGTCCAGCAATGGACTGCAATATTTAGTCTTTTATTTACTGTTAAATCTAACAGTCAAATAATAACAATTTCCAAGGTCATAGGAAGCGTCGATGGCCACATAATGCAGAGTCTGCTTCTAAAACAGCTTTACATTCTAATTTTAGACTCTAAATAAAAACAAAACTAAATAGTAAAGTCATTGAACTTATCCGATTTAAGTTGAAATATTATTGAGACTTTTTAGGTCATTCGAGATTCGACCTTTGCCTTTCAATACGAGATTTAGCTTCATGATGAAGACGAGAAACGATTAGGCAGATATTACGATATATTTTTTATATTTATATATTAAATAGGCTTACGCTTGACCACAACGCGCCTGATGGTAAGCACCGTTGCAGTCTAAGATGGAACGCGCTTGTCTAAAAGAAACCGGTTCACTCTCGACTTGAAGACCGCAAGATTATAGTTCATGGGGAACAGGGATTCAGGCAGGGAGTTCCACAGCTTGGCCGTTCGCACTATGAATGTAGAAGTAAAACGCTTAGTACGAGTTTTCGGAACTTCAACTGTGAACCGGTGTCACCTTGACGTTTCCCTGGTCGTCCGGTGGTAGAAGGGTGCTGGGGGAATTAGGTCGTGAAGTCCTAACGCACACTCCCCGAAATATTCGTATTAGTTTTTTTTTTAAGAAAAACCGACTAGTAACCTCCCGTATAACCTAAAAGAGCTTTGTAGACACTAAAGACCTTCACTATCCCATCTGGCTCCATCATCAGAGCCTTGTTATATTAAAGTGTAGGTACAAATTTTAAGTTTCGCGAAACCAACACAAATTCAAAGGGTTCGGGTTGCTTAAGCGTTTCACAATCCGTTTCTCGTCAGCTCCATCATCAGACCCTCGTTTCCATATTGTGTGTTGCGGGGAGAGGTCTACTAGTTTTCACTGCCTTGTTTATATACACGTCAAAATTTAAGTTAGTTAGAGGCAGGATTAGCAAAAGGGTGATCTGCCAAATCTCGGTGAATGGGTGACTCTAGAAAATCTGGGTCCATTTATACTTTATGGTATACTTGACTTAAGGTCTTATGTCTCCTAAATGGGAAACCGCCACCACTCTCGATTTTGAGCTTCGCGCTTCATTTCGCTCCAGTACTCCGAGCACGAACCACTATCGATAACGTGGTCGTTATCAAATTTACTTACAATTCGATAACCTAACTACTATATTATGTTTCTCAACTCCTCATAGTCCTCCGTCCTCCCTAAACTCGTTGCCTCTGCGATGATCGTCCGCCGTGAGGTCTGCTTACGCTTCCTTGGGGATTCCAGTGGTATGCCACGATAAGGGTACAGGAATGTGGTCATTAGGTTAACATGAGGTGCTGCCGCATCCCACTAGTATCAAGAGGACACCGTGGGGGTTTCATGGGCCACTTGCCATCTTTCCGGTGGTAGCCCAAGCGCCCTTTTCCTACGTACTTCCCCACATTAAAAAAAACAGGTTAGGTTAGGTTAGCTACTTAGGTCGTATGGCCGATCTACTTGCACCGTTTGATCTGCTGGTCTCACCGCAGCGAGTGAGGCGTATTTACGATATTTACGACTCACCTGGCCTCATGTTAAGTTTCTCCTGCAACATGAATTGCAGTGGAGTGAGCACGAATCCGCTCACTGACATGAGCAGCAGCAGCGTGCCCCATACACATTGAGTTATGGAATCTGTAACAATTTATTATATACAGCATAAATGAATATTCTCTCAGGCGATAAGCTAGCAATTTGTCACAAAAGTGACTGTGGGATCTCTCTTATGATCATGCTGTTCCGACCATACCCCATTACGGGAACACAGCAGTGTCTAATACGAGTATGTATAATGATAACCAGATATGCAGGACTACATATTAGCGGAGATTCTACTATGATGTAAAAGATCACATGACATGACAAGGTCAAGCCTAAAGAGAATGCCCCCTAGTCTAGAGAAGTTCCCTAGTCGACTCTTACGACATGCACGGAAGGAGATGCAGCTGATGTATTCTAGTGAAGCCCCGCATCAGCACACGATATAATTTGAATAGGTTCGGTAAAGAGTCGTCTATGATCGATCACCCAAAGATATCAAATAGTCATAGAAACACTAGAGTGCTTTGTCCAAATTTTCGCGGACATTACATTGTATAATGTTATTGTATTACCGGAAATCAGACAAATAAAATATTTTATTCATTCATTCATTCAATGATGGCGCTAGTTTGACTACATTATCTGTGTCATCATATACCAAAAATGTTAGTTCCGAAATCAGGCAAAGAAGTTATTAAAATGGACTCTACCTAAGCAAGATTGCCTCCTCGAGCAAAACTAGCATCAAGGGACAACAATCCAACTCAGAATACCATTCCTACTTGAGTGTGGGAATATAACTCATTACTCACCGTTACATACAAACATACAATAACATAAGTAAAATTAATGCGGTCGTGTGTTCAGAGGTTTAAGAGTCACGACTCAGCAATCACTGAATGAATGAATGAATGGTAAGTACATAGAGTTATTACACTTTAATATCAATCATCATAACATAGTATAATGCCGGGGCCACACTAACGGGAAATGCCGTCGATTAACGCATTTACGTTCACCAAACGTTAGTGTTTAGTGTGGCCACGGCATAAAACAAATTCGCTTCCCGCTGTCGGTCTGTCCGTCCCCATGTATGCTTAGATCTTTTTAACGTAACGGATTATATGTACAACGGAGTGATTCAAGAGGAAGGTTTATTACGTAGATATAATATCAGCGTGCGAAGCAGGGGCGGGTCGCTAGATATGTATATTCAGTAATATTCACTAGCGGCCGCCCGTAACTTCGTCGTAAACTTTAGAATTTCCATTTTATGCGTTTCCTTGGGAATTTCGGGAACTCCTTTCATTTATATTTTATGAGCGCTACCCTGTAACTATCTCTAGCAATAGTGATTAACTGGAAGAAAATGCTATGTATAAAATATACGTAGGCGTTTGTATAAAATTATTTACAGAGCAATAAAAAAATATCTGTCTATCTAACCTTAGGTAGGTTAGGTTGTAGATATGAGTACTGTACCTACTTACTACATATTCACTTAAAATATTAAATCAACGCTAAACAGGCGAAATTATTTATAAAAACATAAGTTATAAATATTCAACTAGCTTAAAATGTCATATCGCGTGCGCCGGTGCACTTAACGGGCCGTTTACACGATCCCTCGACCTTGATCCACTGTCAATCGTGTAAAGTTACCTTAAGGCTCTAGAATGACAGCTTACCTGCGATCAGGCATGACTAGGCTCTTTCACGCAAAAACTACTGAATGGATTTTGATGAAACTACACAATATTATAGTTTACATACATATCAGAATAACACATAGGCTACTTTTTATCCCGGGAAAATATTTTTATGCCGGAATATTTAGACATTTTGTTTTTACTGCAGTCCACTAGTACATACAACATATAAAATACATAAATACATACAGAATGTTATTTCGTTGCTATCGTTTACGAAATGTGCATACGCTATACATCAAATGATGTAAGTTTATGCCAAAAAATTGCAGGGAAACGATTAAAATTTTTCAGGCATTTATATTTATTTACTTGGTCTCAGCGTTTGCGTTGGCTTATTAATAGGAAAACCTCCTCTTAAAGCAATCATATCTATGACTACCCTCTATCGATTCGATTGAGAATAATGTTACTTTCTCTAAATAAAATTATTAATAAAGAAATGGAAAAAATTCCTCACCCGGTTGGGAATCGAACCCACGACCTCTGTATTCCGCGTGCCAGCGCTCTCACCACTGAGCCACCGGGTCAATTACTCGGATGACGAATTTTACCATCTCTTTTCTAAGTTACATACTGGCAACGTTATTTTTCATCCCGATAGCTAGATACACTAGCCAAATCTCGGCAAACAAAGCTGAATCCCTCAGCACAATGTTTAAAGATGAAACGATCAACCATATCCTAACGGATTATATTAATGGAGAAGTGTTTTTATAAATTTATCTTAGTCAAGATATTATATAATTTATAAAATTATTAATAAAGAATTCTCTAAATAACCCCAGATGCGGAGCTTCACTGGAATACATTCGCAAAGTTATCGAATTATGACCAAACGTGAATACCCGCGACTCCGTCCGAGTGGTCTGCAGAAAAAATAAAACTTCAAATCTTCCGGGATAAAAATATTTTCCCGGAATAAAAAGTAGCCTAAATATATGTTATTCTGATAAGTCAGCAATATTATAGTGAAGTTTCATCAAAATCCATTCAGTAGTTTTTGCGTGAAATGGCAACAAACATCCTTACATACATCCTCACAAACTTTCGCGTTTTTACTCGTAATATTAAGTAGTTGTACCTAATATCAGTAGGATAGTCTTGACCACTACAGGAGGGCAATCTCGCAAAATGACAACGTTAACGGAACGTTTTAGGTTTTGTTTTGGTTCCATTTGACAACGTTGCAAACGTCTGAAACGTTGTCTAATGGGACCATAGAATGGAACCAACATCAAAACCTAAAACGTTCCGTTAACGTTGTCATTTTGCGCGATTGCCCTCATCCGCACTTGGAGAAACACCATGTGTATGGGACTTTATAAAGTACATTTAGTGACAATGTTTCTAAGTGATTATTTTCCTAACGCGTGTGCCGAGGACATAATAATTTGATGCTGATTTGCCACGCGTCGCCTTTTTAAGTGATTTGGTACTTCCTTTCCCATAATTTATGAGTTAAGCATGGAGAAGAACGATTTAAGGTTTTATTTATGTACCTACTCATGTAAATAAACAGAATAGTCATGTGCTGATGCGGGGCTTCACTAGAATACATCAGCTGCTCCTTCTGTGCATGTCGTAAGAGTCGACTAAGAACCGTAGCATGGCCACGCATCGTGGATATCGTATTGTACGATATCGTAACGTCTCTATACAAAATTCAACATGGCGGCTATATTTATCGTATTATGACAGGCTAAATGTCGATAAATCGGTTTATCATATCGTGTTTCGCTACTTGGGCAGGGGTGTTGGGCAGGTGTGGAATTTAAAAAATCCGAGATCCTTCACAATTTCTAGTATTGAAATTGGTGGCTAGTTGTAGTGGAAAAACGCCCATGTTTCTTATATCATAGTATTTAAAATGGAAGTAGGTATTTTTCCAGTTCCTTTCGACCTTAACCGGAAGGTGCGTAAAAAGAAGTCGTCATGACCTCCCAGTACACTTGACCTTAAGTTACGATAGCATTAATTGGTATTGTGTCACCCTAAGCCTACGTAGGTTGTATTTGATTACAGGAGGTACATACATCGGTATCTAAACATATAGATAGAATTTTTTTATATATTTTAATGCTAATGACTAACTGAGCTTGTAGATCTCAAATATACCCTCAAAATTGGTCAGAAGTGGCACCATGTGGTTCTATCGGCCCTTGGTGCTCTGCCTACCCCGTAAGGGATAAAGGCGTGATTATATGTATAAATGTGTAAAAAGTCGATGCGTACCTGCTCTCGTCTACCCGAGAAAGGAAACTTCGGTTTTACAAACGTTGCTGAAATCATTTAAAACTTCAGACTTTTTCGTTTTGTTACAATTTATATAGTGTCGTATCCATTGATAGCCTGATGTACAATTGACGCAGAAACCAAACATTACGGCTATCCAAATTAATGCATTTTCTGATTTTCTGGGAGTAATTACATTATGGTCGATTCCGGCAGTCACACTTAAACCTAAACGTAAAATTAGTCCTACCTGTACTTTTCTCTCTCAGCCATATGTTAAGGATGGAGAGAGATAGACCTGACTAAGATTAGGTTTAGGTTTAAGTGTGACTGCCGGAATCGGACCTACTGTCTCATCATAACTCAACGCTACTCGTATGGTACTTGTTCATTTTCAGTAATGTGGTTGTCACTAGTACCAGTAATGTAAACACAGTATATATAGGTAGGTACACAGTGTGTAGGTTTATGTTATATGTTAGTTATGTTATACCTACGAGTAATCAGACGGATTCACGTACAGTCGCTAGTATATAGGATGTTTTTTCGTGACCACCCTTAACTAAGGGTACGCCATAGATCACCTATGGGGTACGTACTCTATACATCAAATAAAGTAAGTTTATGCCAAAAAATATGCTTGGAATTTTTTTTTTTTTTCAAATTTTTTTTTAAATTACTACATTGGGCGAAATTTATAGTGTCTAGTGTTTATGTTAGTTTTTTCATAGACAGATATTAATTAATTCTCGTGAAAAATCTTGCTACGCTCGTCTATGTGCATTTATGCAGAAAAACGCAGTCTATTTACTCAACTTTGGACCCTAATATTTTGGAAACCAGACACTTCCCAGGAATGCTTCCATGGAGAAAAATGATCGTGATGATGAGGAGATTCCGTAGTTTTCGGGAACGTTGACGACCAAAAATCAGCCTTTGTATCTTGTGTGGTTGTAAGGCGTATTGTGGTTATAAACCTAATTTAATTGTCTGCGGTCATGCGCATAAACGCTTTATTATGATTGGATATAACATACATACATATATATAATCACGCCTGTATCCCTTACGGCGTAGGCAGAGCACCAAGGGACGATAGAACCCCATGGTGTCACTTCTGACCAATTTTGAGGCTATAGTTGAGATGTACAAGTTCGGTTAGTAGTGACAGATGGTCAGCCCATCGCCTACAAAACACCAAGACCCTCTTGTCCCTCTACTGACTTGTACAGTATGCCCGGGAAGAGAAGCAGCTGTAGTACGAGTATTATACGTTATTTTTCGCTCCCAGAGCAGCATAGTAGAATATAAATTGGATATAAAGTATATGTTATAGTAAACGTGGATGTGGAATGTGGACTATGATCCTGCAGTTCCTCGGCCCCATTTCGGGAACATAGCTGTGTGAATGTATGTTACGTCGACGAAGTCGCGGGTGTTGACTAGTCCTACTTTATCCTACTAATGTTATAAACGCGAAAGTTTGTGAGTATAGATGGATGTTTGTTACTCTTTCATGTAAAAACGGCTGGGGCGATTTTGATAAAATTTGGTATGGAGCTAGCTGACACCCTGGGTTAACACATAGGCTACTTCCCCGGGAAAATATTTTTATCAAGGTTAATTTCGACATTTTGTTTTTTCTGCAGTCCACGCGGACGAAGTCGCGGGCTTCCACTAGTAGAAGCATAAAATTTCTACAAGGGCTGCAACTTTTATGCTACTTATTATGCTTCTCTTATGCTATTCTACAGCTTAACCTATGATATTTAGCTACAATTTCCACTCGTGCGCTTGTAAGGATATATTTATTTCTGTGTTCCCGAAATCGTATTCAGCTTATTGTAGTCCACTGCTGGACGCAGGCCTCTCCCAGGGTACGCCGCAAAACTACTGCAATAGGGGGTTTTTGTCCATAGACACCACGCTGGGCAGGCAGGTTGGTGACCGCAGTCTGATTTTTGGACTATTTTGTCAGCACAGGAGGCGCTGCTGCCCACCTCCCGGGGCAGGCATAGGGTGGTACAAACTCTACTTTGCCGGCACCACGCGGCTAAATCAGGTAGCCAAAACTGCACGATCATAAAGAATCTTAAAACCACGTTTATCATGGCGAGGACAGATGTTGCTAGTTTATCCCCTGAGAGAAAACTCGAGTTCCTTAGTCGACTCTTACGACATGCACGGAAGGAGATGCAGCTGATGTATTCTAGTGAAGCCCCGCATAAGCACTGGATTTATTTTTGGATAACAAAATAAAATGGTAATTTTACTTTTATCGATAGATAAATATGTCGCAGGCTACATAGTTTATTCACCCATTTGTCTAGGAGTCGACATTATGTGAGCAATTAATAAAGTCTAATACGTTTAAGAATTCACTTCTCGTCTGTGCTCGACCTCCAACTACACTTTAATTTATATCTGATGACACAATATTGTGCTATATATATACATTTAATACATATGTATTATACAGTAGGGTGACTTTAGACAAAGAGTTAAATAGATGCGTGATCTATCAATCAATGTAAAAACTCTTCCACAGCTATGTAGGTACCTATGCCTGGGCACCGGTGGCACCGCCCTATTTACGGCACTTCTCTTCAATTAGTTACTAATAATATGTCCCAACTCTTACACTAAAATCCTTAAGGTTTTGTATCATAGGCTCAGGGTCGGCCCGGCCATACGGCGAACGGAGCAGTCGATCCAGGCGCCAAATCCTAGAGGGCGCCTAAATGGTAAAGATAGGAGCAAACAGGTGAGGCGCCATAATTGGATCTCGCTCCATTCTAAAATTTATTTCGGGTTGGCGCTGCATAGGCTCATGGGTATGCAACGGTATATAAGGTGTTTTTAAAATTTGTGATATACTTTTGACACGAAACTAGGTAGGTAAAAAGAAACAACGACCTATGGCGTCGCAGGCAGGGTCATCCTTCAGAGATTAGCCATCTACTTTAGGGTTGCCAACCGTCCTGTTAGGGTTTCCAGGACATGTCCTGCTTTTGGGTGTCCTGGTCCTGTCCTGGATAGTTTTTAAGCATTGTCCTGAGTTTTTAAGTCCTGACACATTCGCTGTCGGCAGATTTTTTAAGGATGCCGGCATCGGGTAAATAAGCGTCAGCGTCACCTCTAGAAAGCCTAAAAGAAGCAAATACGTAGTCACCGGCACTGAATGTGTTAAAGACCTATGTTTTGAAATTCGTACGCCACTAACTCCCTCCAATCGTATTGTCACTGGGCTCTCACATGTATAGTCCTGGGTTTTAATCGAAATTTCCTGGTATTTTTTCCTCAAATCCTGGTTTTCAAAGTTTGAGATGGCAACCCTAATCTACTTGCTCCCAAGATATTAGGGTCCAAAGTTGAGTAAATAGACTGCGTTTTTCTGCATAAATGCACATAGAAGCGCGTAGCAAGATTTTTTCACGAGAATATCTGTCTATGATAAAACTAGCATAAACACTGCACACTATAAATTTCGCCAGATCAAGAAATAAAAAAAATAAAAAAAATTACATCGTTTCCCAGCATTTTTTGGCATAAACTTACGTTATTTGATGTACTTATAGAGTACGTACCCTTCATTAAGGGTGGCAACGAAAAAAACCCTGTATATGACGAATCTAAGTTACAAGCCGTTTACAAAGAAATACAAGGTAGGTACAATACAAACATACAATGGAACAACATAATCCTCCTAATGTAGCAGTCGGGTAATTACGTACAAAGTAGATTTATCTTAGGTCTAGACTAGACAACTATTTAATTATTTATGATCACGACGTAAACAACAGATAATCACATGCAGAAGAAAGTTAATAAATATTGCACTATAAACTGTGTAAGTACCTACTTGTTATATAATAAATAGATACATAATTAAGTACATTTATCATTAGACTAAATAAACTTATCAATCTTTAAACGTTCAAGATTTAAAATCGAAAAACATCTAATACAGGCCTGTCCAACATACGGCCCTCGGGCCACAATGCGGCCCGCATAAGCCCTTCATCCGGCCCACGACGACATCCATTGATATTCGTTCAGTAAAAATGGTCCAAAATTCGATCTAACTAAATACTTGACTGCAAGAGCGGTCCGTGTATGTTGATCACTAGGTAACTGCTCGAGCAGTAGCGTGTATTATTTTTAATAGTGCTACTTTAAATCGTTGCTATTGGGAATTTTTTTTGGCCCGCTACGGTTACTGTACTTTTGTAACAAAAGTACTAATCTTGGCCCTTCACAAAATTATGTTGGATACCCCTGATCTAAAACAATCGTGCCTACAGCCTACAACACTATAAAAACAATTTTCAAAAAGCAATTTAGTCTCTAGAAACACCCCTGATTTAGAAATTAGAGAAAACTTGGGGTCGGAAAACGATTTCTTTGTGGGCTTATGTACGTTGTTTTTGATTTTGACTAATTTACATCAGTTATGAATGGTTTTTGATTATTTCCCGACCATTCCATGCATCAATAATTCAGAAATGATCTACTAAAGAGAATGGCTGTATATTTGTTGTTTCCCTTGCCTTTCCTTCAGGGATCTACGCCGTTTGAGGAAGGGTCACAACCAACCATACCTAAACCGTCCGTCATAATTTATGTTTGTATGAATTACATAAATTTATACATACATATAATCACGCCTTTATCCCTTACGGGGTAGGCAGAGCACCAAGGGCCGATAGAATAGAACCACATGATGCTACTTCTGACCAATTTTGAGGGTATAGTTGAGATGTACAATTAGTTAGTTAGTAGTGACAGGTGGTCAACCCATCGCCTACAAAACACCAAGACCCTCTTGTCCCTCTACTGACTTGTACATAAATTTATAATAATATATAATTTATTTACTTAATTGCTACCAGTGTTATAAACATTTCTAACTACCATTTCCTATTTATCTTGCTTATCTGTGCCCACGCGCAGGTCACTTACAATCTAATGTACTTCCTATATCTTAATGTTTATAATAATTAGATATGTGCATCTATAAATAGGAATTATAACTTGCACTCTGCTTGCACTACACCTACATCAGCCTATTTCAGTCCTCTGCTGGACGTAGGCCTCCCCCAGGGTACGTGCCACAAGGGGCTGTGTGTCCATAGTCACCACGCTGGGCAGGTGGGTTGGTGACTGTAGTCTATGTTGTCAACACGAGAGCCGCTGCTGCCCACCTCCCGGAAACTCTTAGGTGCTGTTCAACTCTGCCGACACCACACATTGGAGATTTCGCTTGATATACCCCTTCAATTACATCCCCTGTATACAAAACTACATACCTACAGGTAAACTAGGTAAATAATGTGCATGGACTTAGGTATGTACTTTATATAAAACGTTTAACCACAGCCTTCAAGGAGTATGTCAAACAGTATTCTAAGTTATTTAAACGTGTTTGTAACAACGCAAAATCAAATTTTGTAAAAAATAAAATTAAACAATCTACCAATAAGATTAAAACCACTTGGAATATAATTAACAGTGAGACCGGAAGAAATGCCGTTCGAGATTTCAGCTTTAGCTTAGTGATTGATGGAGTTAACATAAAATCTCACTCTGAGGTAGCCGCAGCTTTCCAAAACTTCTTTGACAGTATACCTCATTCAGCAACAAAAGACCTTAACTCGTCCCCTGAGGTCGCTGCATCTTTGCTCAAAAACAGTGTAACAGCGTGTGAGAGGGATTTTGCATTTTCCTATGTTACCTACAAAGATATAATTAAAACTTTTAAATCCATCTACTCCAAAAAAACCGCTGACCTATGGGGCCTATCGGTGAAAACGTTAGGTTCAATAATAGATGTAATAAGTACTCCACTAGCAAGCGTTTTTAATAATTGTATAGATAAAGGAGTTTTTCCTGATTTAATGAAACATAGTAAAGTTATTCCGTTGTTCAAGTCAGGAGAATCTTCTGATCCAGGTAACTTTCGCCCGATATCAGTACTCCCAACAATCAGTAAAATCTTTGAAAAACTAATTTTAGAACAATTGTCCAGGCACTTCGATAATAACAACATTTTTAGCAATAAGCAGTATGGCTTCACCAAGGGGCGGTCTACTATCGACGCGGGAGTTGAGTTGTTAAGACACATTGTCGACGCTTGGGAAGAGTCTGTGACTTGTCAAAAGCGTTTGATTGTGTCCACCATGAAATTTTAATTCGAAAATTAGAACATTATGGTATACGGGGTGGGGCCCTCTATCTTCTGATGTCCTATTTGAACGATAGGATTCAGAAGGTAGATGTGAACGGAAAACGATCACCGGGATCGCGCGTCACAATAGGTGTCCCACAAGTCCAATGTCCCTTCAATCCTTGGTCCGTTTCTTTTCCGTATTTATATAAATGATTTGCCATACTTTGTAGGTAATGAGCATGAAATAGTATTGTTTGCAGATGACACCTCCTTACTATTTAAAGTAAAGAGGCAGCTCATCGTATATGACGTGGTGAACAGTGCTCTCTCTAAAGTGTTATATTGGTTTAGTAATAATAATCTTGTCCTTAATAGTAGGAAAACGAATTAATAAAATTTTCTACTCCCAACGTGAAACAAGTTAGAACTGATGTTTACATAGGCGACGAGAGACTGGATCAAGTGGATTCGACTGTTTTCTTGGGCATAACTTTGGATGCCAAATTACAATGGGGTCCTCACATTGAAAAACTAAGTAAGAAACTTAGTTCTGCAGCCTATGCAGTTAAGAGAATTCGTCTACTGACAGATGTCGAGACTGCTAGAATTGTTTATTTTAGCTATTTCCATAGTATAATGACATACGGTATTTTATTATGGGGAAGCGCAGCTGATTCGGAGTCAATATTTATCTTACAAAAAAGAGCTGTCCGTGCAATTCTAAACTTAGGGTCCAGGGTCACATTGCGTGAGAAATTTAAAGAATTGAATATAATGACTTTAGCGTCGAATTATATTTATGAAAATTTATTATAAAAAAAAAAAAAAAAAAAAAAAAAGATGGTAAAATTCGTCACCCGAGTAATTGACCCGGTGGCTCAGTGGTAAGAGCGCTGGCACGGAATGCAGAGGTCGTGGGTTCGATTCCCACCCGGGTGAGGAATTTTTTCCATTTCTTTATTAATAATTTTTTAATTTATTATATGTTCATAAGAATTTAGATAAATTTAATAAAATGTCTGATGTGCACAAAATAAATACAAGAGGTAAGAACAGACTTGTTGCTCATGTGTCCCGTCTCCGCAAAGTCAGTAAATCATTCATGGGTCAATGTATACTTTTCTACAACAAGCTTCCAGATACACTCAAAGGGCTACCTATCTGTAAATTTAAAAACATTGTGAAGAAAAAACTTTGCATGAAAGAATATTATACAGTATTAGAATATTTAAATGATAGCGAGCCATGGAAGTGAATTGTTCTAGCATCCCCAAGTTACGCAATCTATGTTTTACTTTTATATTTAGCTTAGTAGGTATAGTTAATATGTGTTGGTGAATGTGACCAGAAGCGCTGTAGTGTATCATGCGTGACTTCTTCATTCTAATGTTATTATCAGCTATAGGTATTATATATTTAAGTTCTGAATGACACGTTAGCTCTTCTATTCACATTTTACCGTCGACTTGTACTATTGTACACAAATATATATTTTTTTTTATATTTTATAGTTTAGTTTAGTAGATACTTATTTGACATTGACTTGTACTCTGTGTACACATTTTTATTTTTATTTATACAGTTTAAATTTGACATGGACCTGTACTTTGTGTAAGTGGGTATGTAATTTATAAGAATTTAAATTAATTATGTTATGATAATTGAATTTATACACACTAAATGAGTTAAGTGTTACTATCTGATATCTTATCCAATGTAAGATTCTTTTGTTAATATGTTACTTAGTTTTGACTGTGTCGCTGGGAGTTTTCTTGCTATTTCTTCTCCCAAGCAGTGACACTTCACTGAGATAGTGTAACAGTAATAGTAGAATCATGCGGCGTGTCAGACCTAATGTTGGTTTTGCCATAAAGGAGAACTGTGTAGCAGCTCTTCTGGATTTCGTCTTTAGGCGACCTTAACTCTTATTCTCCACGTTGGTGGCTATTAAGCCCCGAATCGCTAACTTATGCCTGACAGACCGTAACAAATCGCACCTTGGGGTGGTGACCGTTGCCAAAGCAAAAGCTTTGCGATTTATTTATTTTTGGGTTGTTTAAATTCACCTCCTTTTTTGTTTGGTAGCGGTTTCATTTTTGGGGTGCGAACATAGAAAGTAACATATAATTAGACAATCGATAAACAAGTGTTAATGCTTTCATGTCGAATAAATGATTTTGAATTTGAATTTGAATTTTGAATATTGGCTTGCTAAATTGCTTATTACATGTTATTATTATGTTTGTGCTAAAGTTGATTATGATTTTTAAGAATAAATTGCTCTTTGAAAATTATTTTTGTAGTGTTGTAGGAATCTTTTCAATGTTTCGCAATGTCCATTATTAATCTTGATCTACTGTAGGTACCTCATTAATCCTGAAGCCAAAACTATGACACAAAGTTCGACCTAGAGCATGTCTGTACATGGCATAACAATATAGTTAATACACTACTTGCATACATAAATAATGGTCCATATAAAAACAAACGGTTGAATGTCGCTAAAAACTGACGTTAGTAAAAAAGACTTTAAGACAATGGCATAGGGAATAGGAACGTGCATTTGGAAGGTCGAGACGATGGTGAATTTTTAGGGTTCTGTTTGTTACTAAAGGTTATTATATAACCACGAATTATTAAAAAAAAACTATGCTGCTCTGGGAGTGAAAAAAAAAACATACAATACTACAGCTGCTTCTCTTCCCGAGCATACTGTACAAGTCAGTAGAGGGACAATAGGGTCTTGGTGTTTTGTAGGCGATGGGCTGACCACCTGTCACTACTAACCGAACTTGTACATCTCAACTATACCCTCAAAATTGTTCAGAAGTGGCACCATGTGATTCTATCGGCCCTTGGTCCTCTGCCTACCCCGTAAAGGAGTGATTATATGTATGTATGTATTTAAAAAAAATATGCGTCAAAATACATACTCAGTACTAGATTACCTTCACGACTAAGACAAATATAAAATTATTTAAGCTAATGATGCCTCTCAAGCTTAATTATAGTAAGCCGTTAAGGCTCTGGACTTCTGCTGTGCCAAAGAAATATAAATTCATTACACTGCATAAACATGTCAAAATAATGACTTAAAAATGAAATTGTGTTAGGCGTTACAATTCGGAAGTTCAAACATTCACTATGGGTGCGCCCACCACCGGACCCTACACCCTCCACTGACCCTCGGATCTGATAACTCATAATTGCGAAAACACGCACTTGCACTATCTACAATCGTCACGAGAAACCAGACCCGAGCACCTAGCATGTAAGATAATACATTGGAGTGGGTAGTGCAAGTGCTTGTTTTCGCAGTTATGAGTTATCAGATCTGAGGATAGGTGGGGGGTGTAGGGCCCGGTGGTGGGCGAACCCATAGTGAAAGTAATGTCTTGTTTATGATACGGGTGTAAGACTCTGCGGTCTGTCTGTCTGTCACAAGGCTGTATCTCATGAACCGTGATAGATAGGCAGTTCACAGTTGATGTATTTCTCTTGCCGCTATATCAACAATAAGTAATTAAGAAGGACAGACAAAAAAATATTACCAGTTTCAGTACCGAAAGTTTTGTAATAGGTGCCCATCCCACCAACAGTAGTGAATTTTCTTTTTCTATTTAGTAGAAACTAGCGGCCGCATATAAACCTCCCTTTTGAATCACTTATTATTTAATAAAACCATACATAGGGACAGACAGATAAAGCAACTTTGTTTTATAATATGTTATGATGATACGGAACCTTCAGGTCAGTTGACTATTTTTTTACATAAACGTCATTGGTGACGTGACGGTAGACTGGATGAATGAAAGGGATTGTCTTTGTCTTACAATTAGAACAGTGATGAGCGCATTTTGGATATGTGCAGTAGGTCAGCTTGCATTTGCATACAGGTGACAACAATGTAATCTATACATATAATAAAAAAAAATGTAACGGATTGCTGTCTGTACATGGAAGATATATGAGAAAAATATTATAGGAGACCTTTATCAACGCAATAGTACCCAAAACGATGATTTTTGGAATTTTTGTCTGTTTGTCGGTTTGTTTGTTTGTTAACCACAAGTTATCGAAACAATTCGACCGTTCATTACGTCATTGAAGAAGCGTGCTAAATGAAGGCTTTTTATTGGAGGAAATGAAGGATTCGATCTCAGGACCAATGGCGCGGCTACACTACTAACTATAGAGTCCGTTTTATAGAATAATTCCTGTGCCTGATTTCGGAACTAACATTATTTGTATGCAGGAACACAGAAAATTTAGTCACACACATAGTAACTAGCGCCGTCATTCAGCGGAACTATACGGTGAAACGCATAGTACCATTGGGCATACAAAACGAATATATTAACGTGACAAAATTTTCAAAGGTTTGTGTTTCAGCCCAAAAGGGCTCACCACAATTATTATATCCACAAAAAACTGACAGATTGAGGAAAAGGAAACAATTCAATGAGCGATGTAAACACAGTTTTTTGTTTTAAATCTTCTTCAAGGTAATCAAATCGAGGATAAAATGCGGTTAAAACGAGTTATAAAAAAACTTTTATTGTCAATAATTACTAAGATTTTTACCATAATTATAATTTATTTTACATACACAAAGAGGATAATAAAAATAATCATATAAGTTCTATAAGCCTACCAAAAACTAGAAAAAATAATCATAAAATCACTATCTACTTATTACAAGTATAAAACAAAGTCGCTCCCCGCTGTCTGTCTGTCCGTATGTATGCTTAGATCTTTCAAACTACGCAACGGATTTTGATGCGGTTTTTTGTAATAGATAAAATGATTTACGAGGAAGGTTTATATGTAAAACTAACAATCTGCCCTGACTTGGCACGAATGCAATGCTGATACGAAATACCCCTTTACGCGGACAAATTCGTGGACAACCTTGAATATGTAGGTATATGCATAGAGTGTATTTTAAAATTGTTAAACATTTATTCGTGCATAATAGATGATAGCTATTTCAGTGGAGAATAATTAAGAATATACTTATACAGGATGATTTTTGGTCATCAACGTTCCCGAAAACTACGGAATCTCCTCATTATTACGATCATTTTTCTCCATGGAAGCATACCTGGGAAGTGCCTGGTTTTAAAAATATTAGGGTTCAAATTTGAATAGCTAAATAGACTGCGTTTTTCTGCATAAATGCACATTGACGCATCTAGGAAGATTTTTTTATTGAGAAATAATTAATATATGTCTACGAAAAAATTTAAATGCCCGATCAAGTAATAAAAAATCCAAAAAAATTACATTGTTTCCCAGATTTTTTTTGGCATAAACTTACTTTATTTGATGCATAGATTACGTACCCTTCGTTAAGGGTTGCAACGAAAAAAAACCCACAGTATATAATATACTTCCTATACATACTAAATAACAACATGCTTAATATGGTAAAAATAAAATATATTTCAAACTCTTCCGTTATGTTGGCGATGAAATCGAAAAATGACTGACATAAGTCATTGTGTACCTACATACAACTTACAGCAAAGTAGTTTAGAGCAACTGGGAAAACGGAGCTGTTTCTATAACTTTAAATATATATTACTTCAATAACATAATCTGCTATGCTGATGCGGGGCTTCACTAGAATACATCAGCTGCATCTCCTTCTGTGCATGTCGCAAGAATCGACTAAGGAACTAGAGTTTTCTCTCAGGGGATAAGCTAGCAACACCTGTCCTCGCCATGATAAGCGTGGTTTTAAGATCCTTTATGATCGTGCAGCTCTACCTCTCTACCTCATTTAGCCGCGTGATGCCGGCAGAGAGAATCCTGTTTATATTCCTGCAATTCGGTGTTATATTATTTAAAAATTGTGTAGTCATTCCACTTTATTTTATCATTATTTGTACTTTTTACTTATTTTTTTAATTATGTTTTTTTATCATTAGTTTTATATTTATATTTTGCTTAGTAGACATGCATGACGTCACTATCGGTTCCAACGGAAGACCAGCGCTGGTTGGTTACAGCCAGCAGTAAGCTGAGGTGGGACCGAGATTGTGACAGAATACTTCCTCTAATGTAAATATTTTATTTTATTCTTTGTTATGTTTCTGTCTCAAATAAAGCTTTCATTCATTCATTCATTCATTCAATTCTAGCTAGCCCATTTTATGTGATTTAATGTAAATACTTGAATAGTCTCTTGCTAGGTTCCCCCCGGGATTGTCTATGCTTTATTTTCATTTCTCTAGTCGCCTCTGTCGATCCTGGCTTTTCCAAAATTTCCACTTGAATCGAAAGAAAAAGGGATTTCTGAAGTTTACGTGGAGAAAGCCAAGGGTGCAGCTAATCAAATTTTACCTATACGTATAACCGCAAATTTTAAAGACTTAAAGGGTGTATTCTTTAGACACGTAGGCATCCGATAAGAAGTCGTGGGCATACTTTAGTATTTAAGAAATAAAATAATACTTACTGCAACAATACGATCTTCGTCGCTCCTTATCCACACATACAGGATCATCATCATAAGCAGGACTTTCATCATATACAGGACTATGATCACAATCAGGACTTCGATCACAAGTCACAGGGCAGTCGCCATCAACACAGGCCTTGTCAGAAAGGGACAAACTGTTGAGGCTGTCTCTACTACAATCCGTGTCCACGCATTGTGTGGTTACCGTGTTGGATGACGTGCTCGATGTGTCAGAAGACATTGTTGTTTTTTAACCTGTGAAAGAGAAAAATTGGTTCAGCAAAATTGATTCGAAGAATGCGGTATTAGCGGACGCAGGGCTTTAGGTAGCTACTAGAATGCATTCGCTTTATCTTCTTCCGGGAGATCCTACAGCTTTAGCGTAGCGGAGCCAGATCTAAAAGATCAATGACAAATTGGTAGCTCATCACCAGAGAGAACGTCCCTGAGTTCCTTAGTCGACTCTTACGACATGCACGGAAGGAGATGCAGCTGATGTATTCCTAGTAAAGTCCCGCATCAACACATGAATTTAATATTTATTAGGTTTTAATTATGGAATCACATAATCTAACTAAAGGATTCATTAAAATCTCCACGCTAGCCTATGGGTGAAGAGATATGTATAGCGGCCGTCCGCGTGGACTGTGTCGAAATTATCCGGGATAAAAATATTTTTGTGATATGTAAGATATATTATTGTGAAGTTTCATCAAAATCCATTCGTAGTTTTTGCGTGATAGTGCAACTAATAATGCAACTAATATTCTTACAAACTTTAAAAGGATATTATTGTGTTTTATACGATAGGATGTGACGTCACAAATATGAGATGATTATTTGTATAAAGTGAAAATAAATGTCACATTTTTATCGGAATTTCTTATTTACGTTCTCGAGATTATAATTATTTTATTTATGTAACCAGAGAATAGATAACGTTATGTAAACTATACAATAAATATTGGAATGATGAATGCACGTAATTATGTGAGTTTTTATCTAAAACATTATAATAATAATACTATATAGGGATCACTTCCTTGTTGTTTTTTTATTGGCTTTCGGAATTTTTCTTTTCTGACCTATGTAAACTATGTATTAGCCGCGGCGACTATAATCTTTATATCTATGATAAGTTTTTAAGGCAATTATTTATCTAAGGCCTAATAAAACGATACACTAGTTTGGTCTTGTAAAATTTAAAAAAGACGGATATTTCCTGCGAAAATTTTCAGTGAATCTGAACTCAGCGTATCATTATTTGCCTGACTGTTAGTTTACTCCCTGTATAAAAATATTTGTTTCCAAATTATTCACGAGAGCATAGATTACTCTATGACGAGAGTTACCAACGTATTTCGCTAACGTTTCCTACAATTTTAAATGTCCCTAATGTATTTTAAGTTACAGTTTTCACCAAAGTTTAGGGGTTTTCAACAGACTGAATGATAATTTATTTTAAGGAACGAATTCTACCATTTGAAACTCATTGATATTGAAAAATCGCCATTATATCGTGATGTCAACTGCAGTGGAAAATTAAACCAATTTGTTTAGGAAAAACACGGTTACATTCGCAATTACCTAACTCAAATAGCTAACTAGACAAGTAAAACACACTTTTAAGCTTAAACTAAGTGAATGGAAGGACCTTGAAATATAAATATGTATGTATCGATACCTTATATAATACGGCAAAATACCTACTTAGTAGCAAAGGTAGTACAAGAACCTTCAATTTGACCACAAATGTGAATTTACGTTGGTAATCCCACAGGTGGGTAGCGAAACAAATAAGCTCAAGGCTCTCTATGGTAAATAAATAAAAAAATAAAATATACTAGCGGCCGCCCACAACTTCGTCCGCGTGAAAGAGGATTACAGCCGCGCGAAGACGGAGCGGGTCATATATACCCTATAACCTTCCTCGATAAATGGGCTATCTAACTTTGAAAGAATTTTTCAAATCGGACCAGTAGCTCCTGAGATTATCGTGTTTAAACAAACAAACTCTTCAGCTTTATAATATTGGTACAAATTTGTGTCAAGCGTCTATCTACTATACAGAACCGGGATTGGAAAACCAGTCATTCCCGTCAGGTCCAGGAAACCAGAGGCATAGAAAATCCCGACGATCAGGTCCTGTACCTACTGATGCGGGAAAACATGAGAAAATTAAGAGATAGCCTTAGCCTTCATTTTAGCAAATGTGTTGGTGTTTCTATAAATTCAATTACAAAAACTTAAAGATAGACACAACGTCTTACAAAACTGCTTGCGCCGTTTGTCTGTGGGACTTATAAGTAAATAGGTACTTTTCTTCTACTTCTATCGATAAAGAAATATAAATATCCCTAATATCAGTTAATGCATTTTTTAATTTAAAAAAAAGGTTAAACCGCGATGTCGAAGGGCACACAATCTACAGACATATAATTATCAAATAATTATATTTAGACGTAAATAATGCCATTAACTACCACAAAAAGCAGTGGGACGAAAACACTTAAGTTTTTCTTTCTACGAGTTTTTGCTCTTCAATCTCAATAAAGTGCTAAAATGACATAATGTATAACCCATAGAAATGTATGAGATACCAAATCCCTGTGTATAACCATTAGACACCATTACACATTAGTGCTAATGTCATTACTAACAGTTTCGATGCACCATTAGACTTTTCGGTGCCTCACAATTCCAGTCCTTGACACTTATATTGCATACTATATGTTACAATACATTAGTAATGTAGTACATATATTACTATACATTACAAGGACTAGAATTGTGAGGCACCGAAAAGTCTAATGGTGCATCTAAACAGTTGTGACATTAGCACTCTATGACATCTTATTCCTCCTATGGTCATAGTGTCTTTTATTCCTCTATGCTATGGTATAACTAAATACCAACTTATTCCTCTGAATGATGGCGCTAGTTACTATGTGCATGACCAAATTATCTGTGTCACTTCAAACAAAAAATGTTAGTTCCGAAATCAGGCATAGGCGTTATTCTATGAAACGAATTCTACATTTTAACAAATTATAATCTGTAGTTAATTTTAACCGGTTACGTATTTAATCGTTAGTTAAGTAGTTAAAAAATATATAAGTAGACGTACGGCTAATTATACGGTGTTAGTCTAAAGTTTGACACTATTTAAAAATGACATTCGACATCAAAATATATGGAATAAGTCTTTAGATAATGTTTAACTTAAACAATGGTTAAATTCTTTCAATGTAAAATATTACAAGTAGGTAATCAGTATACAGTAGAAATGCACATCGGCGTACTTATCTCTTCAAGAGATTTGAAGAAAAGTGACGAAAACAGAAGCAAAGTAAGAGGGTAACAGACATGGAGAAGATATAGAAGTTCTTCATGGTAACAAATGTGCACAAACAACTTACAACTACCTAGTACCTAACTGACAGTTATACAATGGTTAATGTCAAACTACTTTTAACTGACGACTGATTGGCGCAGTTGCTAAAGACCATGGGCCTTAGAAAATGAACCACGCTTTAGGCTCGTTGTCGTAGCACCCCCACCGATATCAGTTCGACCTCATCACGTGACTTGACACCGTCTTCCTGTCCTTAGTGATTAGACGTGATTAGACAAATGCGCGAAAATAAAGGCTTCCTATTGGAGAAAACGTGTCAATAATGAACCTATATTATGTAGATTTGTTCTAGAAAACATATTACATACTCGTACTTTTTCTAAGCCCCCAATGTCAACCATGCCATAGGTGCTGGGTCCTGGATTCATACTGCATTTCATGAGTCAGGCAAGTTAAGGCTTCGAAGATAACTTATAGGAATTCCGTAAATCCCATTACTTCTTCTTCTTCAGCCTATTGCAGTCCACTGCTGGATGTAGGCCTCCCCCGGAGCATGCCACAAGGCTACCATACCAAGGTTGTATCCGAGAGAACGCCATGCACGGAAGGAGATGCAGCTGATGTATTCTAGTGAAGCCCCGCATCAGAACTGTACAAATACATATAAATACGGCTATGTTCCCAAAATGAGGTCAAAACTGATAAAGGAAATCCCAAGTTGCTAGCCAATCGCCTGAGAGAACACCCCTGAGTTCCTTAGTCGTCTCTTACGACATGCACGGAAGGAGATGTAGCTAGAACTGGTGCAGTTTATTGAATTCAAATTCAGTAAAAAAGACTAGCCTTGACCCCCGGTTTTCGCTTAATACTTTATCGATAAATATCTATTGTCTGCAACAATTGTACCAATTTATTTATTTGGGTCGTCTGCTGATCTAATTTTATTGGTTTTGTTTCTGATTTGTCTACGATGCGTTGCAATATTAGATCACGGTAGGCAGTGGCGGTATTGACTACGCAAATCGGTCGTCTACAATACCACTACGAGTACATGTCATACACATTGTTGAGTACCTAAAACTTAGAACTTAAAACTAGAGTACTTAAAACAAGTAAAAAGTTGTGTCGGATTGACCTAAGGATAGGATAATCAGGAGTATCGATAAAATTACATTATTTCTCTCGAATTTCCAACGTTAGTCAAATCACGTGTTGAAGTCTTGGTGGAAGTATTACAAACAACAGCGAACGTCAATGCAAAATGAAACATTGTCTAAGGATTTAAATGACATTAATTTTTACACCACCACCAACCACTAATTATTATGAACCTCTAAAACTTTTTTTTTGGGGTTTTAGAGGTTCATAATAATTAGTGGTTTACTAATTTACTAATTTCTATAATCCTGAGGATGCCACGGTTGTTGGCGAAACATATGTAGATTATTTATCTAGTTTTTGATTTCGGAATAGTGCAATGTATCGTCTTGCATGCTAGGTGCTCGGGTCTGGTTTCTCATGGCGACTGTAGTTAGTGCAAGTGCCTGTTGTCGCAATTATGAGTTATCAGATCCGAGGGTCAGTGGAGGGTGTAGGGCCCGGTGGTGGGCGCACCCATAGTGAATGTTTGAACTTCCGAATTGTAACGCCTAATACAATTTCATTTATGTCAGGAATTAGTTGTCTAAGCGAAACGGGGAATTGGAAATTGAGAGGAATCGCAACACAGCACTATTTAAATAAGCGATCTTTTCCCGAAATAACGTAGCGCAGATGTAAGATCATAATGGTGGCCCTAAAACCACGTTTAACATAGCGGGGATAAGAGAAAAGTGACTAGTTGCTTATCGCCAGAGAGAATGCTAATACCGAGATCCTTAGTCGACTTCCACGACATCCACAGAAGGAGATGCAGCTGAAGTATTTTAGGGAAAACGCCGCCCCTGTTTTTTAATGGACTCTTACGACATGTAGGTAAGAAGATGTACCTAGCCGAAGTATTTAAAAGAAGCCCCGCTTTAGGATAACATCAAAATGAATGATAGGTGATAAGCAGCCGGGAGGTGGCCAGCAACGCCTCTCGTGTTGACAACATAGTCCGAAAATCACACCGCGGTCACCAACCCGCCTGCCCAGCGTGGCGACTATGGGCAAACTCCCCGTGGCAGTAGCCTTGTGGATGACGCCTTAGCGTTTTTAGCTTTCGAATGTCGAAGTTTTGGGGAAATAGTTTTATTGCTTTCAAGTTTCACTGCATGTTGAGTGACGAACAAACAGATAAAAATAAATGGAAACCTAGCTACCTAGTATGATCCCACCAATAGTTTTGTAGGCAAAGATACAGGGCGACGAAAATAGGCAGAACTGCCTGAATCGAAATAATACAGCCATGCCTGTTTAGCGCAATTTGGGAGGGCAGTGCACTATGAGTAGGTACTTACCTACCCCCAGATAGGGTCCTACTTACGCACTTCCTTTCTACCTCTAAGTTATAAAGCCTATTTGGCAAACGCAGACGAACAAACATATTTATTATCTGTCACAGGGAATCGAACCAAGAGAATAAACCAACCTCATTTCATATTATAACTATGTAATTAAATATTAATAAAACTTACTTACTTTTTAATAACTTGTAGTATCCAGTTCACTAATTAATTGTAAATATAATTAGTAAGTAAACCAACTTTCCTCGATTCGGCATAATAATCACAACATTCCAGTGTTTAAAAGAAAAAAAAAGAATAACCGCGGGAAATTTTGACAGCAAATCTACTTCCGGAAAATGGACGCCCGAAAATCCGAAATTCAATAGACTTGCGTTTTATTTTATGAAGTCATTTTAATATATATTGTAGCTAGAAGGTATTAAAATAATTAAATATTCGAGACGCGCGCGCGGTTCTGTCTGCAGCGTCCACTCGAAACGCTGGTTATGAAATACGTTAGCCTTACTGGGCAGGCATCTTGTCGTAGACGATTGGACAGAGAGGCGATGGAGAATTGCACGATGTTATAATGACCGGATGATTCACAGATTGATTGAGATGCAATCATCGATATTCATTATTTTATTATGTAAACGAAATGGTCGTTCATAGATTAACCTCCTTATTCATAAATCTTATGTACTTACAAAGCATTTTGTCACTGTTGCTCAGAGCAAAAAGGCAAATTATTTAAATGCGAATGTATGCATTATGCATGTAATGTTACGTATTGTAAAATTGAACTTCTACCACAATCGTCACGCAAGCAAAATGTGACTAAATACGCTACGAATCTTCAAAATGTTCGTGCTTGCTTGCCCTACAGTTTCACGTCAAAGGGACAAAAATGAATACCTACATACGACTCAGCCTTTAAAAATTGGTCATTATTGGCAATACCGAAAAAGATCACGAGGCCGGTCGCCAACACGATGGTCTGACCAAGTGAAAGGGGTCTCATCCGTACCTAGATTCTATGAGGTGGTGATGGCTGCTTCCGACCGGAACCGATGGAGAAGAACTGTTAATTTCAAAAGAAATCAATCCAGACATTGCACTGTGTAGCTCTAAGTTTAACGTGTTTTATTGTACATATAGCAGGATTTCACTAGTAATTATAATATTTTAAGTTAGCTAACTATATAAACACATAGTACGTGCACGTCCCACATCCCTACATTTGGCCAAATTATTTTTTGACAAATTTCACTTCGCAAAAAACTTATCGCCAAAGTTTCATTTCGCAAATGAACCTTTAGCAACTGTACATTTCGCACATAATTCATTTGATAAAAATATCATTTGACAAACTTTTACTTATATAGGTACATACATATACAATATATAATATAACATTAGTAAACCTACGTACACGCATACTCACTGACATAGACTCATCACCACCCGCCACCCGGTCTACGTTTCTACCTTTTATAACAATCCTGTGTTATCGCACTTTAAACGCGGCAATCTACATAATTAACTGAAGACGAAGGCGTCTTGCGGTGTCGTGCCATCGGCATTGCCCTACTCGGCCATGGCCGTTATTGGCCTTTTCGAAGAGTCATCATGGCTGTGTTCCCCAAATGGCCAGAACTGCAGGAGAAGCAACATAGCCACTGATGTTAATTACGAATTACATATGGCAAGTTCCTAGCTTTAGATTTCATTATATTTTGACCTGTGTTTTCAAAATTTTGAAAATTGGAATTAAAATATAAAAGCTCTGCGAGTTCGTTCTCGAATTTAATGTTGCAGTGTAAAGTCATAGCTAATTAATATGCAAAAAGACAAACGGCTTGAGAATCAAGGAGCTAAACCGTCTAAAAATAACATAAGGAAACTGAACACGTCCACTAAACTTTTTTACGCATACCTACTCTTGGGAACTTGTCTAACTGTCTTGCGTAGGCGCTGCTGGCAGGCTTGAATGTCAGTCATGTCAAACCTCCTTTCTCAACACATAAGTGTTCGCTTTGTGAATTTTCACACACGCGGGATATCCTATAGGATTTTCTGCCATGTCGGGACAAAACGGTATGTCCATCGACATAGGATAGCTAAGTAATGACGAGAAATGAAACTAACAAGCACTTTGACAGATGAATAAGTAATCGAAGAAAACTTTTTCAACTTCAATTCAATTTTTGTTAATGGCCACAATTGTGTCGGGCACAATGATTCCGCCAATGTCACGTCTTTTTCAACTTACCTACCCGCTTTCATACTGTTTTTTTTTTTTCAGTCCTTTGTATCTGATAAGGCAAAGGTTATTAAATGCCATTCAGCCTAGGCTATGGAAAAATAACGTCAACTGTCTGTAATTGTTGGAATTCCGTTATTACCCATACCTAAATTAGACAGATTTTTAAACTGTAATAACACCATATCAGTTTTGTAATAAACCATATTGCTTAGATCTCAGAAAGAATAGGATAAGGACAAGAAGGTATGATAAGGACCTTTAGAGCGTTCTTTCAGACGATGAGCTTGCATTTTATCACTTTACAGGGTGTTTTTTTGTGGCCACCATTAACGAAGAGTACGTTCTGTATACATCAAATAAAGTAAGTTTATGCCAAAAAAAAATGCTGGGACTTTTTATTTAAAAAATTTTTTTAAATTACTTGATCGGGCGAAATTTATAGTGTCTAGTGTTTATGTTAGTTTTTTTTATAGTCAGATATTAATTATTTCTCGTGAAAAAATCTTGCTACGCGCGTCTATGTGCATCTATGCAGAAAAACGCAGTCTATTTACTCAACTTTGGACCCTAATATTTTGGAAACCAGACACTTCCCAGGTATGCTTCCATGGAGAAAAATGATCGTGATGATGAGGAGATTCTGTAGTTTTCGGCAACGTTGACGACCAAAAATCACCCTGTATATTCACATCTCTCCACGCTATGCTGAACGTGGCTGTAAGATCTCGTTCATGATGTCATTCTGGCTACCCTACTTCGGGAATACAGCCGTGTATATATATTTATATGTATATACCTACAGGGTGATTTTTGGTCGTCAACGTTGCCGAAAACTACGGAATCTCCTCATCATCACGATCATTTTTCTCCATGGAAGCATACCTGGGAAGTGTCTGGTTCCCAAGATATTAGGGTCCAAAGTTGAATAAATAGACTGCGTTTTTCTGTATACGTGTACCTAACAACATTATTTCACGAAAAATAATTATTAATATCTGGCTATAAGAAAACTAACACAAACACTGGATACTATAAATTTCGCTCGATCAGGTATATAAAACATTTTTTTTTCAAGAACAATCTCATCGCATCACAGCATTTTTTCGGCATAAACTTACTTTATTTGATGTATAGAGTACGTGGGTGAATTTCCCAGGTACGTTTTTAGCGCGGCGTGGATGAAAATCGTAGTGGAAAGTGCAAAATGCACTTTTATTAATTTTTTTTCATTAAGTTCAGACAGTGATCTAGACTAACGTTTAAAACTTAAGACCAAAATCTATTTGTTTACGCATTAAAAAAATTATCAAAGGCTCTAAATCTAATTGCGGTGCTATGTCCCCAATTCATTTGCAAAAATAAATTTGGTTATTTAAATTTTCGGGTGAATTAATTTAACAGAATACATATATATTTTAAAAATACATTAAATAACACTATTATTTACACCATTAACAGTAATTTAACTTAACGTGGTAGTACCTGTAACAGCTTTTTAAAAATGTCCCGCGGAAAAAGTCAATAACGCTGGCGCATTTTGAACATTACACTATTTCATCATAATGAATGAGATAGATGCTAAGCTATCTTTCCCCGCACTGCTCTGTCAAGCCATCGTATACCAAGTACAAGGATGTTTGATACACTGAACAGTTTTCCCGCCAAAAACGTAAGTATAACCTGCGGTGGCGCAGGAATACAAATTTATCATATAACGGTGTCATGTGTATTTAAAAAACTAAAAGGCTGTTTAAAAAGAAATTTTACAGATGATTAAAGATTAGATGTATCGACGTAATTGCAAATGAATTATTACAATTAAAATAATAGTGTCCGTTATAATTTGAAATTTGTTACTTAATTCTAAGTACGGTGTCGCAACTCCAGTGGCTCCGGTGGCAAAAAAGAGGGCCACCGTAATATAATAATGTCACCGTAATTGATATTTTGTCTTTTTGTATACAGGATGACTGGAAAACGGGTATTATTTCTATTGAGATGTAAAAGTCAGGCCATTTTCTACCTTCATGGGTAGGAAGAGCCATTAAAAAAATTACGGCTTCAGGGTTATGCCCCATTTTGTAATGTTTTTAAAATCATCTTATTATTAAATGGAAATGCATAAAAAACTAAAATACGTGTATATTTCAGTAATTCAACTAGATAAATAAATAATCATTGGAGACAAAACAACAGACATCAACTTGGCATTGTCAAAGTACAATTACCAAAAGGTTTATAATTTTTTTTCCTGATTCTTTCCTATTCATTCAAAATAATGATTTCACGTAATTCGCACACTTAATTAAACTAAATTCAAAAGGTATAGTTATGAAAAAGCTTACCAACAGCTGACTAATAAGAATTTTAAAAGTGCTATCCTATGGCGCGACAACCTTTTTTAACAAGTAACCTAAGTTTGTAGTCAAATTTAAAAAATACAAAGGTGATGAACTGACATTATGACATATATATTATAGCATAGGAATCTTACTGCTATCCAAAGGCCTTTTCATGATGCAGTTCAACTCGAATCGAGGTCATACCGCCACCTCCATCTCGTCTTACTCCTACCACAGGCAGCCGCTCTGTAGCATCCAGCCAGTTGCACTGTTCGTATATCTTTCGGTGTCTAAACGATTAACATGGCCGGCACTTTTACTGTCCAGTTCCTTTTTGGTAGGCGATTAGCATACCTAATGGTATTCCTGATGCAGTCTGAGCACTGTAGGTCAATCGATAGACAGCATAAGCACACATATCGACAAGTAGACGTTATAAGATCATAGGAAGGGAACCGTTCCTAAATGAACTAAGTTCTTCCAGGCACTTAAGATTCATCTCTCAATATTAATAGCTGACCAATAAGAATGTAATATTTTTCTGAGTCCTGACTGTTCTCAGAAAAAAATATCTATATATTGAATGTTCTACTGGCCTAGTAGGTGTACTCATGCACATAATTATTATCTACTTCAATCCCACGTTTTGTGATATTGATTATGACTTGGCCTTCGGTTCAAACTCAAGGAAACTACCCAAAATTGCTACTATAAACCCGAGTAACTTTGCGATAAACCCGAGTAGCTTGAACAAGTACGCCTGATGATAACAGAAGAGTTCTACATTCTACCAATATAACACTGCTATAGGCTGTAGCGCCACGGAATGTATTTTTTGAAACCTATATTGGTCAGCTGCTAGTAAGCTTTCTCATAATAAATTACACCTTTTTGTGTAGCTTATTAAATAAGGAATTTAGTTTGATAAAGGGTACGCATGACGCAGTATATTATTTTGAAAGAGTAGGGGCTTAATTGGCAAAAACATTTAACAAATTTTGCTTGACCATTCCATGTTGATAGATTTTTGGGAGGTCAAAGTATAAAATGTGATTTATTTCTTATATGCCATTCTACTCATCTAAAAGGAGATTTTAAAAAAATAATAAAATGTCATATCTCCGACACTGTGAATTTCCGGATGGGGTGTTCCTTATATATAAAGGTAGCTAACGAGGTGCACTTTCAAATGTGAAAAGAAATGATCCTTATTTCTGGTTTTCGAAGATTTTTACGTACATATAAATAAATACGGCTAGGTTCCTGAAATGGTGTAGTCAGAACTGCGAGATCTTATACGAGATACCATGGCCACTACGTTTTATGCTAAGAAAAAAGTCACTAGGAAGCATTTTAAAGTATGTAATAAAATATTTCCCTAACTGTTAACGTGTTCCTTAAATTTGTTATCATAGTTTCTAAGCTATAATCATGATGATAAACATTATTACCAACTAATAAACGAAAAATCTAAAGTTTTCATATTCTTATAAAATAAATAAATAGGTAATTCGTATGATGTTCTCCTGTATTTATAATTCCGCTGGTTGTAATAAATTTCAGTGGAGAGATTAACAATTTCGGTGGTTTGATAATAATATCGGTGGCGATTGAAATTTTTAAATGCAGATATCTCAAGAAATAATACGTTTTTAAAAATGTGTACCATATGACTGAATATTATATATTTTTAGCTATTACTTCGAATACAAAAAAGTTATAGAAAGTGGATATAAAATTTCGCCAGCGTAATTAGTCAAAAATCGAGGTTGTTGAAATTCACCCACGTACCCTACGTAAAGGGTGGCAACGAAAAACATTATGTATGTATGAATAAAATAATACGTTTATCTTTCTATGTGTCACCAATCGTCCTTGCCTACAACTAGGAGGTGTCCGGTGACAACACCTAACTAATCGTTAGACCTTTAGACGAAGGTTTTGTTAACCACAGGTTAGGACGCAAATTAAAAAAACAACCGACAAAGCAAATATTCTTCTTTTACTTGTTAATTAAATGGGTTTACATGGAAATATGAAGGTAAGAGGCTAATTTGCGTGCTCTGCGGTGTTGCTGACGGATCAACGCACATATAGCACGGATCTTATGTGATCTGAAACTTGAAGAGCATGGTTACGTAGGCATCCGATATAAAAACAGATTGAAGTCAATAGTCCCCATGTCGAAGGCATATCGTAAAACAAGATGTATTACAAAATGGCTAGGCATTTTGAATAAGTAATATGAAATAAAAAAAATCCTTATACATACTTAATTGTTAAATTTCATATTTTAACAGTTCTAATATAGCTAAACAAACCTACAAACGTTTTACAATATGCCTTCGATCCATATTATACCATCATTTCATTATCATTATTCCAATTGTAAGGCTAATCTATCCTTGTGTTTCGAGTTACCGATGCCACCGGGCTCTATTGATTTATCGATCGATCTTAATATGCGCCAGCGCAGCGCATGCGTACGTTACATCATTGTAATGCACGACACAGTCCGCGTAGATTTACGCGCTTTACAACCAAACTAAATTACCTCGCAACTAGCGTGACTAGGCTCTACATAGAGTTGGATTTGAATCACATAGATTTTATTATATTATTATTATCACTTAGAGTTCTTGTGCTACTATAGGATTATTCACGAACACACACACATTAAGAAATAGGAGGTTACAGAAGGGGTATAGAGAAATGCTATGATAATTTTTTTTCACACACTATACAACACATTAACCTAGTCCCACATTAAGATCCCTAAGGTCTTGTGTTGTGGGTACTAAGCAACGGTATATAAATACATAGATATGTATAGAAACATCCATGACTCGGAAACAAACATCAATATTTCAATGTTTGCACCTACCGGGATTCGAACCCAGGACCTATGGCGTCGCAGGCAGGTATGATAAAGAAACTATCCACAAACATAAAAAAAAAATTCATATCTCTAAACTTTTAATGTATTTTAATAGAAACTTGAAAAATAACTCGGCTATATCTTGGTTCTCTTTTGTAGACGTCACAATTTTCGTGTTCACAACTTTATGCTTAACATACCCCTTCTAATACACCCTGTATAAATACCTTCGGCGGTATTCCCAAAATGATTAGCCAGATTCTGATGGCCAATGGTTAGCTAGAACTACAGGACATACGAAGGGCGACTCTTACGACATGCACGGAAACAGATGCAGCTGATGTATTCTAGTGAAGCCCCGAATCAGCACAGGCCTATATAAATAAATAGGACAGATAAGTTAGAAGTTAGACAGATATATCGAGACAGGGTCGACCCTCAGATAGTGAATTTATTTCATGTCCAGATTTTAATGTAGTCGAATTGTCTTTTAGCTCGTACCTACGTAAAACCGTTGGTCCTGCGCCTGATCTCTCTCCGGTCGTGTCAGCTTTCCGTTACGTCGGACTATGAGAGTGACGGAATAGAGAGTGCATCTGTGTTTGCGCACACACTGGCGCACTATATTTCACTATAACACATACATACATAAAAACGCCTCTTCCTGCGGCTGCGTGGTAGGCAGAGATCACGGATCTCCACTTGCCACGGTTCTGGCACACCTCTTTCGCTTCATCTTCCATGATATTCCGTAATCTTAATTAAAAAACGGTTAGATATTATTACATACCTCCATATATTATTACGTACCTACGTGAATAAATAAAACTACGCATAGGTTGGGTACACAAGGAAGCGATGAGTTACATCACTCACTGCGTTATAATGTAACGTTGCATCGCTCTATTTGCCCCAAGGTGAAGGGTAATATAAACAAACAAACGATATTTCAAGACATTTAATATATGACTTGACTGCCTCATGTCCACAGATCATAGGGGGTATTCTGTGCTCATGTCTCTCATATCTACCTATATAAAAATGCTTTGCAGTGGTCGTGGGTTCGATTCCCACTCGGGTGAAGAATTTTTTCCATTTTCTTTATTAATAATTTTTTAAAATGCTTTCTTCTATGCTGCTCTGGGAGTGAAAAAAAAAACGTATAATACTACAGATGCTTCTCTTCCCGAGCATACTGTACAAGTCAGTAGAGGGACAAGAGGGTCTTGGTGTTTTGTAGGCGATGGGCTGACCATCTGTCACTACTAACCGAACTTGTACATCTCAACTATACCCTCAGAATTGGTCAGAAGTGCCACCATGTAGTTCTATCGGTCCTTGGTGCTCTGCCTACCCTGTAAGGGATAAAGGCGTGATTATATGTATGTATGTATATAAATGCAGTTTAGATTATAACTTGCACGATTATAAAAGGAGATCGTATAGCCACGTTTTGCACGGGACAGATATAAATGATCACTGACAAGTTGCTAGCTCATCGCCTGAGAGAACGTCCCTGAGTTCCTTAGTCGACTCTTACGACATGCACGGAAGGAAATGCAGCTGATGTATTCTAGTGATGAGCCATCAGCAGGGTAATTTTATAATACTTATAAGGAAAATAAAAATAAAATCACTTAAACGAGAACCATCACTATATTAATCGACAAATCACCACTGTCACAATCGGTCATTTACAAAATAATGGAAATAATGTACAATTTGTACAACTTTACAAAAATTCACTTAGTACTAAAAAGTGTTATTACAAAAGAATCTAAACATTGTTTAAGCTAAACATGTCAAATGACATTAAACAGTGTCCAAATTTAGATGCGGCTTTGTAATAACACCGATAGGGTTTACATTAGACTGTAATTATTATTACAAGGGCAGATATCAACGGATGGATAGTCTATATGAATGATAAAAGATGATGGGCAAAAATGTATCGGATGAGTCCCCATCGACCAATAACGACCAGACTATCGTTAGAAAGCTCTTTTTGTGACCATGTATTATTTCTATTGGGACGATTCTCAAATCGTTGTGTGAAAAAAGTTGTAGTTAAAAGAAATCTTTAAAAAAAATATATATAGAAAAATACGTGTAGCCGTTATTGGTCGGTGTGGAGTTTTTGCCCATCCTCCTTTGATGCTGTCTTTCTCTAAAACCTGGCCAAGATAGAAAAATCAGCCCTTAACGTTACCCTTGACGTTACCCTTAACGTTGCGTTTATAAATGAAAAATCTTGTGTAGTATAAAAAATTCCCTGTTTACAACATTGTGACTAAGATATTAGACAATAAAATATTTGTAAAATCATAAACTTAGGTATAAACAACGGATCAAGTCTTGTCACAACACAGATTATGTTGTTCTTTATACAGGGTGTAACAAAAGGGGTATGTTAAGCGAAAAGCTATGTAAATAGCCCACTAAAAGGAACCTACCCGCAAAATTTCAGACTCGAAATCACATGTTTATTTTTCCACTTAGTTTGGAGAATTCCTAAACAACTAGGGAATGTTCATACAAACGTGAAAAATAAATATGTGATTTTGAGTCAAAAAATTTGGAAATAGCTGGAAATATAGTGGGCTATTAACATAGCTTTTCGCTTAACATACCCTTTCTGTTACATTCTGTATACATATGAATAAAATGTATTTTTGACTGTTTCACCATGTTACAATCTACAATTAAATATAACAATAAATTCCGCTAAATATATTATAGTGGAGTAATGCCAAAACAACTAAACAAAAATGGCAAGAAAACAAAAGAATTTTATTTAAAAAAAACATAAGTAAGTATTTATTATTCCTTATAATTTTATATAATTATTTCAACAGACTAATATTTTTATTTATATCACAAAAGAAAATGACTGTTTCCATGGACGACACCCGACTCTATGGTACATCATAGACAATGACTTGGTTTATATCATAGACAATCGGCTTATAGAGCAGCTATACAGAACAAACATGTAGACTTCGATTTATAAAATAACTTCTATGCCTGATTTCGGAACTAACATCTTTTGTATAGAGTGACTCAGATAATGTTGTCATGCACATAGTAACTAGCGCTAGCTTTTAAAGGAATTATTTTGTGAAATCACTCTCGACGTTGTATGATGGTAATTAATTATATTACCAGCGTGTTGTACCCGACTGCGCCAGAAATAAGGTTATGTTCGAGTGTATGCATGCATGTACCTATATTTCTTTGGCACGCTCTAGAAGCAGGGATTCCCAACCTTTTTTTACTTATAGACCCCATTCAAAAGTTAACTGGTTCTCGTGGACCCCCTACAGGCATATTAATTGTGAAGCCCAAGTTTTTCACGCCAACGTAGACCCCCATCGAGTCTCATGTGTCCAGAGCTTAAACGGCTTTTTGCATTTGAGCATCATATTCGTGAAAGTGACACTGGGTCAAAATTATTACGCAGTCGGGTTTGACCACTGTAATATATTATATACTGTAATTATGACAATTTAAGAACAATAATCTACATCTACACGTTGGGTATATACCTTGCTGTAATAGTTTTTACTCTATAACCGATCCAAACCATTCAACCGACAAAAGCCAATCAAAAAACTTAACCCAATCCTGAAATCAACTGATTCTTCCCATGATATTACCCAGTACAATAGCAGCAAAGATAATTATACCAACTCCGGTCAGAATCTGACTAGGTTCTAGTTTAACTTTACTGTCTATGGGTTTGTCTCGATCCTCGTCTAGATCGTGATGTACCACAGACAAAGCTTTCACAAGTTCTGCCTCAGATTTCGCGCTATTCTGAGACACAGTTAGTATGAGACGTTTGAGGTCCCTTACTTGAGTTTCTATTATGTGCTCCTGATGATTTAGGTGATCTGGAAATAAGAATTTTTTAAACATAAATGGGGTTTATCGACTTTTGTTTTTAATGGGAAAATATAAAGAAACATTTTAAAACTAACTGACCGACACACAAAATATATAACACGCCCACCCCAGTTCTGGGACACGGCTGTGTTGCCGAGCTGGGCTGGCCAAACAGGATCGTAAGGGAAATCCCACAGCCACGCGGGACAGATGTTAATGGTCAGTGACAAGTCGATAAAAAATAAATTATTTCACGATTATAATAAGTACATACTTATCTAATTAATTTTTACTAAGGGTGCGCCCACCACCGGGCCCTACACCCTCCACTGACCCTCGGATCTGATAACTCATAACTGAGAAAACAAGCACTTGCACTAACTACAATCGTCACGAGAAACCAGACCCGATCACCTAGCACTACACAGTGTGTAGGTAATGTGTTGGGTTTTAGAGTTTCATAATAATTACTTAGTGGTTTACTAATTTCTATAATCCTGAGGATGCCACGGTTGTTGGCGAAACATATGTAGATTATTTATCTAGTTTTTGATTTCGGAATAGAGCAATGTATCGTCTTGCATGCTAGGTGCTCGGGTCTGGTTTCTCATGGCGATTGTAGTTAGTGCAAAGTGCCTGTTGTCGCAATTATGAGTTATCAGATCCGAGGGTCAGTGGAGGGTCTAGGGCCTGGTGCTGGGCGCACCCATAGTGAATGTTTGAACTTCTGAATTGTAACGCCTAGTACAATTTCATTTTTAATTAATTTTTTTCTATGTATGTATATCAGATCGGTAAAGGTCGATCTTCCACGTATCTTAGACTATAAGTTAATTGTAATAATTTATATAACCTTCCTTACCTATTGCCTCTGCATCCGCAATCAAAAAATGAAAAAAAAAGTTAGTTGTATTAGTAATGATAGAAAAAATTAACAGCCAATTGCAATACATGCTCTTATATTATTAATACATTAAACACACTATACAACACATTAACCTAGTCCCACATTAAGATCCCTAAGGTCTTGTGTCGTGGGTACTAAGCAATGGTATATAAATACATAGATAAGTATTGAAACATCCAGCGCCCCGGCCCGAAGTAAATTTTAGAATGGAGCGAGATCCAATTATGGCGTCTCTCCTGTTTGCTTCTAATAATATATACCTATATCTTTACCATTTAGGCGCCCTCTAGGATTTGGCGCCTGGAGCGACTACTCCGTTCGCCGTAGGGGCGGGCCGGCCCTGGAAACATCTCTATTCTCTAAGTTAGATTGTGGTTCTAGTCCATGCCACTAAGGGGTCTAAATTAATTAACTACTCACCTATAAGTGACCCCTGTTTGCTGACGAGATGGTTGATATTTTCTTGCATTAGTTTCAGGTTTTGTGCTAGTTGTTCCTAAAAGAAAATAAAAACCATTTACGATTTTAACACTATTTTTGTTTCACTTACATGTACGTGTTTAGGGTTTCCGGGAGGTGGGCTGCAGCGCCTCCCGTGCTGACAACATAGTCCGAAAACCACACTGCGGTCACCAACCGCCGACCAATTTTGAGGGTATAGTTGAGATGTACAAGTTCGGTTAGTAGTGACAGGTGGTCAGCCCATCGCCTACAAAACACCAAGACCCTCTTGTCCCTCTACTGACTTGTACAGTATGCCCGGGAAGAGAAGCAGCTGTAGTATTATACGTTTTTTTTTCACTCCTAAGTTTCTTGTTGCTAAAACGATCGATCGTCGATCGACGGCATCGATCGTTGATAGAATGGATTAGTCGATGATGATCGATTTGGTCTGGTAACACCCTAACTACATGACCATAGATAGAAGCCAGAAAACAATAGAATAAGGGTCGGTAGATAAATATTCTCACGTACCTGATAAGCGAACTCAGTCTTCATGGCGTCCCTAATATCCCCCTCGCCGGTCCCATTCGCCCCGCTGCGGCCGCCTGCCACGGTATACAACACGCTGGCACTGCGCGCCATCTGTTGTTCCATCATGTCCCTAAACTCCGCCATTTTCAGATGGTTGTTGACGGTCGAGCCGGCGATTCCGAGAACGGTGCCTGATAAATAAGACAAAAATACTAATAATAATCATGGCATAATATTAGAAGATTACAATATATTTTAGAGAACATGGCGGATTGCAGTATTTCTTACTTTTATTTTATTGATAATCAAATTAATCTCAATATTAATATTTAAATATGGTCATTCAATATGATTTAATGATGAGACTTGCATGAGATTCATAACTGACTACGTATCACTGACTCGCGCCATCCATCGCCGATTCCCACAAACGTCTTACTATCTACCAAGCGCCTACATAATTATGTTATGCAATTACACAGATAATGTTAACAGGTAGGTACACATCATCTAGCTATCGTAACTAGCGTCATCATCCAGCAGAACTATACGGTAAAACGTAGGTACTGTACTACGTAGGTACAGTTAGAAAGTGCCTCTCCCTTCACTCTATAAACTCAAACAAGACGAATAACGCTGCTATTTCAGTATTTTGCTAGCCTGTTTATACGTTTGTTATTATTACTATCATCTCTCTGTCACGTAATCCGTCATCATCTATACTCTTTCTACGGTCATCATGGTGGATCATTCATTATTTGAGTGTTTCTCAAAGGAAGGTTAAGCCGGCATTAAAATCATGAAGTAAAGTGCGTTTTGTTTCTCTGTTTAAAAATCGAAAAGTTGCAAAAGATTACCAAATCAGATGTTAACAGAGCGCATTATTTAAAAAAATGTTGTGAAACTTAACAAACTGTCAGTTTTGTTTGGTTAGAAATAATTCAACCAGTTCCTTCTACTATAGCGTGGTTCGAAGAGTCAAAAAAATTTTTAGGTCGAGATTTCATAACCTCACTTTGTAGACTTAGAATTGGACACTGTCATTTCCCATCTCACCTGTTAAGATTAAATTTGGTGAATAATAGTTTTTGTAAATATTGTGATAATAATTTTTGTGACTTGCAACATATATTCTTTGTATGCCCAAACTTCATTTTGGAGCGTCTGCTATTCATTGCTTCTTGTTCAGATATTTTAAAATATGAAATTCCCAGTAATGTACAGGAATTATTGAAGTATAGGGAGCTATACACTATAATATTTGAATTATAAATAAATACTGTAGGTAAAATTTAATTAATTCTAACTTTTTTTCACAAATAATTTTCAGTAGTTTTTATTTCAAATAGTATGTTATTCGTTATTTATCTATTTCATAGTAATCTTTATTTGTTTTAAGAATATTACCTGTTATTTGTTATTGTGTATTGAATTCTGGTTGGGCTGAAGGTATTGTACACCAATGCCCTTAATAAATTTATTTAAAAAAAAAAAAATCAGTTTTGTTTGGGATTCGGCGGGAAAAGCTGGAAGGGAGCGGGTGTAATATTCTTGTGAAAATCAAAATTTATTTGTAAATGGCTTGCATGTGTCCGTAAAGTGATGTTTTTTGGTAGATAAGTTATATGTTGTTTACTTGTTATGTGAATCTAGTGCGTGTGCATGGTTTTATATGCAGGTAAGCTGAGTAAAACTTTAGTCGGAATACGATCTCATCATGGGCTCATGTAAGTTGTTTCTGCAATTATTTTTGATTTTTACTAATTATAAACTCGTTCTTGAGGATTTTTCCGACGTTTCCACTCATCATCATTGTCATTCATCATAAATTCAGAATACATTTTACTAAACAATGATTAGGCTGTATGGGCTTAGTTCCCCTTGCCTTTCCTTCGGGATAAACTAAAAAAAAACAGTTTTGTTTGTTTTTGTTTCTCGCAAGTTTCGAAACATTTAACAATACATAATGAATATAACAAATGGAAACTAAAAAGAAAAAAAAGAAACGCGGCGCAAATTATACACTGTCCGAAAAAACATTACTGATAAACCTTGTGTCCAAGTGAGTAGCGTTATTTTTTTACTTTTTAAACCGAAAGTGTTAAGAGAAGTGTTTGTTTCTTACGAAACTCATCAAAGCCGGTGATTACTTTAGTTTTACGCACAATAATGATATATTTGCCTTTCCTACATCTTGAACTGGTTACATTAACCATGTTTATGGTATTTATTTCCACGTAAAAGCTAAAAAGAGATAGTTTTTTGCAAGTTTCTTTGGACCAAAGTAAATGTGATGTTGAAAACTATATAGGTTTCTTTAGCCAAGCAGCAGCTTGCAGCTTTTAATGTCCTTTTTTCCAGTGTAAATATCTCTATGTATATTTTGCATATAGAGAATCCTATGATACTGTCAATAAAAAATAACCAAATTTTAAAACTTGTTACTTTTTATCCGGAAATACAAAAGGCAAACTTCAACTTGCAAGGGATTATTCTGTACTTATTACCACAATTGAGTACAGCAACTTCAAAAAATGGAGATGGTGGGATATAGCAGTTTTTTTATAACATTATCATCTTAACATTCTTATTTTTTTGCTAAAAGCTAAATTATATTAAATTAATAAATAATACTGTGTCATTAGGCTGATAGAACCTTAATACTGTTAATAATTTAAATATACATAAATATTCAATATTAGTGGCCACCCAACGGGTTCGCCCGCATGAGAGTGCATTACTCCCATGCAAAGTACGAAGTATACATTATAAACCTTCCTCGTGAATCACTCTATCTATTTAAAAAAACCGGCCAAGTGCGAGTCGGACTCGCGCACCGAGGGTTCCGTACAAACCTGCAAGGTTTACAAAGTTCGTTCATTACGACAATCGAGTCATAACTATGGTATTTTTATTGCAAAATGAAATTCATAACATTACAATCGACGAGAAATTGTCGCAAATTTTACTTATTTCGGAACGCGTGCGAACAGCATGCGGGCGCTCGTGCGAATGGCGCACGGCTGCCGCTCGCTGTGTGACGATACCCCTTCTCTTGGCCAGTCGCCTGCCCCCGCGCCCGCGGGCCAGTGCGTGCGCGTTCATGCCCCGCCCCGCGCCCCGCGTGCCTCCCGTGCCACCAGCGTCCCATCAAACTTCGCCAGTAGAAACAATACAAGCAAGCTGTCTGATAATAACCAACAATAAGAAATATAATAATGTCATTGAATTTAATTATAAGTATAACACTTTAAGCAGTTAGGACGCATTTAGATTATACAGCTACATTCACCAAAACATCGGGATTGAATGACGATGAGTGAGGTCGTCTTTGCCGTTTGAAAAATGTTGCCCTCCCCATACATAGTATAATAACTCGCGGTCATTGCTGTAACTACAATTATGTTTACAATCACAATTTTTTTGGTGGTATAACTACTTAAAATTTTAAGCTTTTCGGAATTTTTCTGTTACCTGTGCTGTAAGCTATTGCTTCTTACCAAATTTCGAGATTCTATGTCAACGGGAAGTGGTCTTTAGGTTTTAATTCCCTTGCGTGTAGTTGCGAGTTTCAAAATATGCGGTATCAATGGTTGTACTTTTGCGTTTTGCGTTTTTGCGTTGACTTATATTTTTTTTTTTTTTTCACGGGTTAAAGGCAATTAGATCTAAGTACTTGATATGAATTTCAACTTGATAGCTCTACGCGTTCATGAGGAAAAAAGTAATAAGTTTATATTTATTAAAAAATATATATTTTGTAATGTAACTAAAAATTTAAGGTTTTCGGAATTTTTCTTTATGTGTGCTATAAAACGTTGCTTCATGCCAAATTTCAAGATTCTAGGTCGACTGGAAGTACCCTTTAGGTTTTGATTCCCTTGCGAGTACTTGCGAGTTTCAAAATATGCAGCTTAAATTGCTGTTTCTTTTGATTGCGTTGACATAGAAGTTTGATTTTGCTACAGCTTAAAGGTATTATAGACCTGAGTATTTGGTATGAATTTCAATTTAATACCTCTACGCGTTTATGAGGAAATGGGTAGTAAGTTTAAAATTATTAAAAAAAAATATATTATGTGATGTAACTAAAAATTTATGGTTTTCGTAATTTTTCCTTTATCTATGCTATAAGACGTTGCTTCGTACCAAATTTCAAGATTCTGAGTTCACGGGAAGCACCCTGTAGGTTTTGATTCCCTTGCAAGTGTCGAAAATTTGCGGCATAAACGGCTGTATCTTTTGATTGCGTTGGCTTAGAAGTTTGATTTTTTCACAGCTTCAAGGGACAGTAGACCTGAGTAATTGATATAAATTTCAGCTTCATACCTCCACGCGTTCCTGAGAAAAAGGGTCTTGACAGACGGACGGACAGACGGACAACAAAGTGATCCTATAAGGGTTCCGTTTTTTCCTTTTGAGGTACGGAACCCTAAAAACCACATCAAAATCCGTTCCCTAGTTTGAAAGCATACATAGAGACAGACAGTGGCAAGCGACTTTGTTTTATAATATGTAGTGATATGATCTAGACACAGTTGTAAGGGGTCATCCATAAACTACGTCACACGAATTTCATTATATTTTGCCCCTCCCTCCCTCCTTGTCACAGCTGATCTCATTTGTGAGACCCCCTCTCCTCCCTAGTGTGATGTCACATTTAGCTTTTTTTTGCAAATTTATATTTACGAGATTAGTGGACGCCCACGACTCCGTCCGCGTGGACTACAGAAAAAAAAAAACAAAATATTGAAATTATCCGGGATAAAAACATTTTCCCAGGATAAAAAGTAGCCTACATGTTAAGTGGGACCAGTCACAATATATTCCTGAAAACTGCATCGAAATTGGTTCAGTCGTTTCTGAGATTAGCGTGCACAGACAAACAGACAAAAATTCCAAAAATCATTGTTTTGGGTACTATTGCATTGATAAAGGTATTCTATAATATTATTTCTTATATATCTTCCATGTACAGACAGCGATCCCTTACATTTTTATTATATGTATAGAAGATTCCATTTTAAAAATACAACCAAACTCCTTCCAGATACAAAGACATAATAGAAGACAAAAGAACAACCGGAGTGTGCGTGGCAAACAAAAACGAAGCATGGATAAAAGTGGCCCAGAGCTACAACAAATGTGCCACATCTGGCCCCCGCAGCATCAACCAGCTTAGAATACTCTATGACAATTTGAAGCAGAGGAAGAAAAGACTTGTACATAATAAAGTAAGTTCCTATTTATTTTATTATTTACTAATGGACGCCTCGCGACTCCGTTCGCGTGGACTGCAAAAAATAAAATGTGGATAAAAACCGGGGTAAAAATATATTCCTATAAACTGCATCGAAATCGGTCCAGCCGTTTCTGAGATTAGCGTGCACAAACATCGATCTGTTACAATTTTATTATATGTATATAGATAGATAGATGTATAGATAGATAGAAGATAGATTTACAATCTTTATATTACAAACACAGTTACAACAGGAGTTAAGGCTATGTACAGGATGCCTCTATATGATGATTACAATTAGAATGTATAAAGAACAACGGACGTAATGCTGTCAATGTACAGGTTGAAGCACCGTAATGGCGGCGCGTTGCGAATGTATGCGTAATTTATAGTAGGCGCCGAGCTTACTATGGTTTGTATGTGTACCCACACATATACCATCACGGATAACGCGACAATACACATCCCTACTCCATGGAATATCATTACTGAGCTTACCATGAATGCTTCACTCTGTGTATTGACACTCTGTCCGTTCATGGGTGTTACTAATTTACCTATTAAAATTTCAGCCACAAATCAACACAACAGTGGACATAATAAATATGACTGATGACGGCTTGAAACAAGAGCCCTATACTGATAGAAACGAGGATACGAGACCTCAACAACCACTGTTTGACAGTCAAGCAGCATTTAGAGGTAATTATGTGAACTCTCTTAGCAAATTTGATACATAAATAAATATAATTATAGTATAGATATTCACACACATTACAACACAGTAACCTAGTCCCAAGATCTTGTGTTGTGGCCAACCAACAGTATGCAAGACATAATAAAAGTCAACTAAGGAACTCAGGAATTCTCTCAGGAGATAAGCTAGCAACTGCACCCGTATGATGAATTTGGTGAGAGTGAGATGTCTCACTTTTAAATTTCAAATCCATAGAGCTAAGTAATAACTAGACAAGGTAAGTGTTTCTACTTGGTGTGTAAAAAGGGATTGCAAACCACTTCTATCAGCCCTAATTCCTTCAGTCCTGGCTCGAGAACTAGTGTCTATTCTAATTCTTAAGTCTATTTTTTACATGCAAAGTACACACTTAGTTTATATAGTTATTAATAGCTCTGTGAATTTGACGTTTTAAAAGTGAGACATCTCGCTCTCACCAAATTCGTCATATGGGTACAGGTCACTGATTTTTGTGTGAAAGAGCAACAAACATACATACATACATCCTCACAAACTAGAATAGGATGTAATTATTATTTTCTCATTCATAGATTATGAGGAGCACCACAGTGTAGATAATTATATATCGGATGCAGAGAGTGCGACGGAAACCACTAAGATAGGAGTAGAGGATCCACTTACAGGTATTTTGTTATATTAAGGAATTTAGATTTTTTTTAAATAAGTACAATTTTAGTAACTCAAGTATTTTTTCTATCTAAAGAAATAAATTGTCTTGTAACCTACCTTGGTTGGTCTTGTGTTAAATAATTTAAAAGCACATAACTTAAATAACTCTTATATAGGTACAAGTCAGTGCAATACTGTGTGTTTCACCAAATAGTCCCTTTGAATGATGTCACTAGTTACTATGTGAATGACAAGTAATGTTAGTTTCAAAATCAGGCATAGGAGTTATACAATGAGAGGGATTTTATTTAATTAATTATAAATTTTTGTTTCAGTTGTAAATCCAGTGTATAGTAATAATAATAAAAAGAAAAAAATTACAGCAGAAGCATTAAAAAAGATTTATTTTAGAAGAAAAGCTGTAGTTGCTAACCTAGAAAAGAAGAAACTATTGCAAGAGATAGCTCAACAACAGGAAGAGCATACATTAAAAATGCAGATATTGAAACTTAAATATAACCATTACTGTAGTATTAAGCAATAACTATTTTATGTTTTAATTTCATGAGAATAAGAATGACAATCATGTACATACCTACCTATTTAAAATTGCAGTTTTTTTATTCCTGAAATTTACTATTTTAAGGGCCGATTTTTCCAATAGCGATTGACCTCCTGTACCGCTGAATTTATTTCATGTGCAGATTTTATTATTGTAAACTCTGTGTGTTAGAGTAAGTATGAAAGAATCGACTCAGGGACGATCTCTCGGGCATTGAGGTAGCAACATGTCTCTGATCTGCTGTGGAACCTATCACACTGAAATATGTAGCAATAGGAAACACTCACCGAATATCGAAGCGACGATATACCAATACTTGTTCCTCTCAGCGTGCGCCCTCTCCCTCTCATGGCCCAGCTTGACCGCGGCGGACATGCTCGCGAACTGTTCGCGTTCTGCTCGCTCTGCCGCCGTGAACAGTGCGCGCAGGGAACGCTCCTGGATTATTAGCTAGGGAGAGATACATTACTACATTGTAGCACTGTATTCTGTACAAATATGAGCTTAATTATTAGCTGTGGGAGAGATACATAAAAAGTCTTACTAATATTTCAAGTACATAGCAATCCCATCAATTTTATGTGATCGACGCACCATACTCGTATATGTACTGTGTTTTGATCATAACTCTGTTTAAATGTCTGCCTATCGAACTTTCACGCTAAAACTACCGAACCGAAGGGCGGATCCAGGGGATCACAACCTTAGACCAGCTTAGGCAATGTTACAATTTTACAAGCAACACATCTTGACTCCAAATCTAAATATGCCCTTGCCAACTGGAAATGCTTAATCATACAATACTCACAGGAGGACATAGGATAGGGTGCTATTCTACTCTGCCAATACAGCACTTTTATATTTGTGAGGATTATTTATTTTGTTTCAGAGTCATGGATGTTTCTATACATTTATAATACTGGTGCAGTGTTGCTTAGTACCCACAACATAAGACCTTAGGGATTATAATGTGGGACTAAGTTAAAAGTGTTGTGAACTATGTGAATAATTTTTTTTTTTTAATAAAAAAATCACATAAAAAAGATTTTAATAAAATTTGGTATGGAGTTAGCCGACATCCTGGATTAACACATGGGCTACTTTTTATTCCAAGAAAATATTTTTAACATGGAAAATTTTGACATTTTGTTTTTTCTGCAGTCCACATGGACGAATCGCGGACGTCCACTAGTTGCTCATATACAAATCCAAATTACGCACTAACAATAATAATTATGTGTTTACACTCAGTAAGCGCATACCTTATGTTCCTCCGTACACAGCTGCAGATACTTCTCGTCTCCCTTCATAGTGTTCTGCATCTCCGCATGAAGCTCCTTCAACCGAGCCTCGAGCTCTGCGAGGGTGTGACCCAGCTCTCTGCGTCTCTCTTGTGATGCCATGAAACGTTCCTGAAAGTTATTGTAATTATTATAAACAGATTTTCCTGTCATACGGCTGTACCACAGATTGAAATTTTCAGATTTTACTACTAATACCTTAGGCCCAAAGCCAACCTCACATGCCTATGGTGCACTCTGCTATTTAATGGGTGTTAATAGCTTATTATACCTACCTATTTAGAATTAGCAGCTAATTAAATGCATGATTTTTGAGTTAACTCTGTTATGCTATGATAACTTCTTTTTTGTATTTCACCTTCTTCTGTAGTCTTAAACAGTAAACTAAATGAATACTATAAACTTATTCCTATGTTCATAGTCATTTTACTGCTCTCAGAAGGCTAATGAAGTAATATAATACAAATTGACGGCATAAACTGTATAAACTTTGCATTTCCGTATTAATTTTATCATCACTGCCAAGAATTGAAATGAATTGCGTAAAATCTAAACAAAGATCTAAAGTAAGTACCTGCGCTTCAATAACTGTGTTTTGCAGAGCCATGATCTCTTCCACGCCTGTGAACTTCTCATATTTGGTAACGATGTCTTTCACTCGTTTTGTGATAGCTTCCTGTTTAAATTTCTCTGCGAATTCTGTAACTTTTGCGGCTGGAACGTACTTGGTGATCAGTTGGTCGACCTTATCGCGGTTCTGGAGGCTGGTTTGTGTTACGTGCACTTTGTCTTTGAGACGCTGGGCTATTTGTCGGATTCGATCGGCCATGGTTGCATGCTCAATATGATAAAATAAATAAAAACAAATTATCTATTCTGCATTTTTTAACTGGAATGAAATGAAATCAGACTGAAACTGAAGGAAGGAAAGGAATGCCGATGAGCTGTCAAAGTGACATTGACAGACAGCTGATTTTCGCTTTTTTTTCGTATAAAAAAAACCGGGGTATAAATATACGGCCAAAATTCTGCAACGTACCTAATATTTATTTGGTGTATTTGTAATGTGATTCTAGTATATTGGCATGGTTTTATACAGGTAGCACTCACATTACTTGTCTATTTTTCAGAACCAAATTGTAAGCGGAAAAAATTGAGTCTACGATTTCTACATAAGCTTATAAAATTACTTTCGATATACTTTCATAACAATACTTATACCAATACAATAATATTGTATCGGTTGTTTTCAATGATTGCGGCGCGTCACGACGTTTCCATACATATAATTAATGATTGTCAAAACGTCGTCATGGGCAGGGGTTTGGTATCTCCTCTCATGGGATCATTCATCTGAGGTACTGGGGTTCATCTGAGTCCTGGGGTCATGGGTAGTAATTTTTTACAAAAGACAATCAGTCTGTATGGTCATCATAGTTTCCGTTGCCTTTCCTGCATCCGGTCGGGAAGATTGGGCGGGAAAAGCTGGAAGACGAAGACGGCAGGGTAGGTAGATTTTTGATTTTCTGCTATAATGGCGAGCTTATCCCGAAGATATTTCTGCAAAGTTTTCGTTACGAGTGTAATTTGTACCTACTAGTTCTTGAGGAAATCAATTTGGGTATGTACTTACTTCTTACTTACAATAATAGTGCAGGTAAAAAGGGAAACTAAAACAACGATTATTTTAATTAATTTAATTTTATCTAATCACAACAGTCTGTTAAACATAAACTGATAGAACAAAGTCACATTTATACCTTACCTATGCCTTACAGTTATTTTTGCAAGTTACACCAGCACTTCACAATATGCAAACAGGTCTTTCTCTATAAATAGACAGATTAGATGACTTATTTTAAGCTACACTACCGTGATATATCAGTAGAGTTCGTTTCATAGAATACATAACTCCTATGCCTGATTTCGGAACTAACAATTTTTGTATCCAGTGACAAAGATAATGTAGTCATATACAAAGCAACTAGCGCCGTTCAAAGGAACTATTTGAAACGGTACCTCATGATTGCCATAATGTGAGGCTTTTTACAGCCGAAGCATAAAACAAGTAAGTTTAATTTAATTTCGTGCGTTGAACTGGTAAATAGTTTATACAATATACATGGGCCAGACAATAACTAGTGGCCCGGTGGGGCCGGAACCGCTTTACTTTTCCCACCCCCAACCAATCATAATGACCAAAAACGTTCCGTCGAAAGGTAAAAAAACCGTGATTTAGCGCGATTGCCCTCCTAGAGACATAGTAAAATGTCGACAGTAAAGTGTAATTCGTGCAACATAGTGATTGATGAGCTACTATCTTACATTCAAAACAAGATTTCAATAGTAGACGAAGAAACATTAGTGCGAATTTGTACGACATCATTTTCTAGTGATGAGATTAAAAAGTCCAAATCATTATTGTTTGAATCGATTCCAACAGCCGCGAATAAGATCAAGATTAATCGCAAAAATAAAGGAAAGGAAGAAAGAGACTTGAGCGATATATTAAACCTATTCAAATCGACAGAGACGGACGTTATTCCATTATTTGTTGCACACCGGTTGGAAAAGCTACCTCCAATTTTGTTTGATCACATCGACTGTACTAAGTTATTGAAGGATATTCTCAAACTGCAAAGTGAAGTGAACGTGATTAAATCTAATTATGCTACGCAGGAGCAGCTAGAGGAAAGTAGAATTGAATTACTAAAGATGAAGAATGACTCATTACTTTCAGCCACTGTGCATAATGTTAATTATAAGCGAGGTGCAGGGCTGTATGACAGCGGCCCGATGGGTCTTACGCACATTAACAACTCATCAATAACATTGGAAAATATGTTGGATAGTAGTGCGAATGACACGGAAGATAGACCAAGCGGCCGTAGACATTTACCGGAATTTCGAGAAATTTCGAAGGTAGATAGACAAATTGTTATTGAGTCAGATGATGCGGGGCAACGGTCGTCTGTACCTACAAGCGACCTTGGCGGCGGCACCACGGACGGCAGCGTCCGAACAGAGCCGAGCGGCTCCGGCACGAGCACCGATATACCTACGGAGTTGACATCGCGACCACCTTTTGTATCACATGAACGGCGATCTGTGTCTGCTAAATCGAGCCATGTTGAACGCCACAGTACAACAAATACAGTGGATGAAGGTTGGACAACAGTCTCGAGATATAAAAAACCTCACTACAGATATAGGGGTATATCGGGAATCTCGAGAGATATGGAGGGTAACTTTAAAGCCGCCGAAAAAAGAATTCCGATATTTATTTCTAAAATTCACAAGGATACTACAGACAAAGACATCGTGGACTACATATTGAAAAAGACGAATGAAACTATTAGCCTAGAGAAAATCTCATTTAGACAAGAACGAGATTATAAAGCGTTTAAGTTCTTTATATCAGAGCATAAAATCTCAATGTTTTTGAATAACGAGTTATGGCCAGACGGCGTCATATTTCGAAGATTCTTTAATTTTAGGGAGAAAAATGCGAACGGGACATCGTCGTATCGACCAATCATAATGCACAATGATGGCCAATGATGACTTGTATAATTTTGTCAGCTTCAACTGCAAGAATGTGAAACGCTCAGTTGAAGATATAAGACGGCTGTGCTTGTCATCTCACATAATCGCACTACAGGAGCATTGGCTACTGCCGCAAGAAATAGATTTTCTGAGCTGTATAGATAGTGATTTTGCGTACACTGGTGTTTCAGCTATGGACCCTTCCAAGGGAATGATGGCAGGCCGCCCTTACGGCGGAGTGGCGTTGATGTGGAATAAGAAGATTTTTCAAAACGTGTCAGTGGTGAATTGTGATAATACAAGAATCAGTGCTATAAAAATATCTGATGGGCAAAGGTCATACTTAGTGTTCAGTGTATACATGCCGACGGATGATAAGGGAAAAAACTTAGTGGAGTTTACGCACTGTCTGGGAACGTTAAGTGCCATTATTACAAGCGAAAATGTCGAGTCTGTCTATATGCTAGGCGACTTTAACTCCCACCCGGGTAAGCAGTTTTATTATGAACTTGATAATTTTTGTAACGATTTAGAGTGGACTTGTGCAGATGTAAAAAGAATAGGTATATCGTCTGACACTTATAGTTTTATTAGTGACGCTAATGGGAAACGAAGTTGGTTGGACCACTGTATTGTTACTAAGTCAGCGTGGCCAAGTGTGGTAAATGTGTATGTTGAATATGACACAGTGTGGTCTGATCATTTACCTCTCGTAATCCAGTGTAAGCTAAACGTAACTGCGCCAAAATTTTTATTTAATGATGCGAATGTTAGTTGTAATAAAGTACGATGGGGTGAAAGAACCCCAGAACAAATTAAATTGTATAATAAATTATGTAATGAACAGTTAAGACTAATAGATTTCTCATCTGAGTTTAGGAATTGCGGTGACAAACAATGTAATGTGTTAGATCACAAACACCTGATTGATATTATGTACCATAAAATTGTTAATGCCCTATCTAACGCAGCCTCGGATAGTCACTCTTTTACTCAGCGGAGAAAAAATAAAAAGTATGTAATCGGGTGGAATAGTCATGTTCGTGAGGCTCACAGGGTAGCCAGAGGCAAATTTGAACAATGGGTACTGTATGGTAAACCCAATAAGGGTCGTGTTTGGGAGGAGATGCGAGAGAGTCGTAAAATTTTTAAATCAAGGTTAAAATGGTGTCAAAATAATAGTGAACAAATAAGGATGGACATTCTCGCATCCCAACATTCTAAACATGACTTTCACAGTTTTTGGAAAACTACTAGTAAGTACAATAGCAAGCCGGGCTTGCCTGTGAGCATCAATGGCACAAACGAAGTAAGAGAGATAGCAGAGATATTTAGGGAGCACTTCACTGTAAAGTCACCATTGGGGCCACCGCGGTCTACGAGTATTAGAGTACTCCATGGGCAGGAGATCAATACTAGATTCGCAGCGAAAGATATAAGACACGTAATTGAGTTGATGAAGCGAGGTAAGTCTCCAGGACATGACTGCCTAAGTATAGAACACCTGAAGTATGCTGGTGTCCACATCTTTAGAGTTCTTGCAATGTTCTATACACTATGCATGGGACACTCATATCTACCAGCTGATATGATGAGGACCGTCGTGGTACCAATTGTGAAGAATAAGACAGGTGATCTATGTGATAAGCATAACTATAGACCAATCTCACTGGCTACTGTACTCGCGAAGGTTCTTGACAGTTTGCTTGGCTCCAAGCTTGACGAGTATTTAAAAATTAGCGACAACCAATTTGGTTTCAAAACCGGACTATCTACTGAGTCTGCGATACTGAGCTTAAAGCAAACTGTTAGGTACTACACTGATAGACGCACACATGTTTATGCTAGTTTTCTCGACCTTTCGAGGGCTTTTGATCTGGTTTCTTATGACATCCTATGGCAGAAATTAAATGATATACATATGCCTAAGGAACTTATAAATATGTTTAAGTACTGGTATTTAAACCAGGTCAACTTTGTTCGGTGGTCGGGCGAGTTATCGGAGCCGTATAGGTTGGAGTGCGGGGTGAGGCAGGGCGGGTTGACCTCCCCAAAGCTATTTAACCTGTACGTGAACGCGCTTGTGGAGGAGCTCAGCGGTACACGTGTTGGATGCCACATTGATGGGGTTTGTATTAATAATATCAGCTATGCAGACGACATGGTACTGCTGAGCGCCTCGGCTTGTGGTTTGTCGAGATTGTTGAAGATCTGTGAGCGCTATGCAAGTTGTCACGGTTTACTATATAATGCAAAAAAGAGTGAATACATGGTCTTTAGGGCCGGTGGTGTCAGGGGTCCAGATATCATACCAGCCATTACTTTGAACGATATAAAACTTAAGAGGGTTCAACAGTTCAAATATCTCGGTCACTTCCTGACATCTGACCTTAAGGACCATGCTGATATGGAGAGGGAGCGAAGGGCGTTGTCTGTGAGGGCTAATATGATAGCACGCAGGTTCGCGCGTTGTTCGAGTGGCGTCAAAATAACTCTGTTTAGAGCATTTTGTACGTCATTTTATACGAGCAGTCTGTGGTTGACATATGCGCAGACACAGTACAATGCTCTTCGTGTGCAATATAATAATGCTTTTAGGGTGTTGATGCGGTTGCCGCGACACTGTAGCGCGTCGGGGATGTTTGCAGAGGCGCGGGTCGATTGTTTTTATTCGACAATGCGAAAGCGGTGCACATCCTTGCTGCGCAGGGTCCGGGCCAGCTCCAACAGCATACTAAAAGCATTATCGGACAGGTTTGACTGTCAGTACATCAATCACTGCTGTATGGTTCATGTACTGACTAACAAACAAATGGTGAGGTGCTCCCTAAATGTTTAATTTTAATTTTAATGTTTAATTTTAATTTCTAATTATTTATTCTAATTTTGATTATTTGGTTATTATTATTTTTATTATTCATTATTATTATTAATCTGTATATGTATTATTAAATGTGATTATGGAATTATTTTTCTGAAATAAATTATTATTATTATTATTATTATAGTAACAAGTGTTAAAGTCTCTCATTGCATTTTGACATAATAATATCCCGGTAGTGAAGCGACAGCATTACACATCGTGGCAGAAATGATTTAGGACAACATTTGACTACATATTTTTATACATACCTATCTATATTCAACTTACTTATTTATTTATAGCTTGGCTTTAAAATAAATCTAGTGAACAAAGTCAAAAATTTACAACTACCTATATCTTGATTTGACGTTACGGAACTTTTGACTAAAATTAATCTACCAATTTTTCAAGTCTATACGCCAAGCTTTAATGAGATAGAGATAGCTCAGTAATGCGGGTTATGAGCGCACAACAGTCCAGCTGGGGTCACATGACCCCAATATACTTTTTTTAAGTGTCCCACTGCTGGGCAAAGGCCTCCCCCATTTGAGCCCACACTTGTCTTGTTCCCGCTATAGTGGCCCAATCCGACAGAAAGTTATCCAGGTCGTCCCCCCGTCTTCTCCTAGGTCTTCCCCTACGCCGGTGTCCGTCTGTAGGCACCCAACATACTATCTAGGGTACAAATATAAGCTAGGTTCACATGACTCCAAAACATGACTAGGGGTCACCTGGCCCCAACAACCTACAAAAGCCGTCCCCTACAGTTCGGCGCCCCGCAGTAACAATACAGCACCTTCCCGGGCACAGACCCCACATCGTAGTTATAGTTCCACGTGAGTTCTGTCCCCGCTCTGACCGCGTGAAGGGCAAAGAAAGCCACCCACGGGAAACGAGGGTCGTGCGTGTCTACAAACACGTTTTGTACGAATACGTTCGGTGTGCATGAATGCTGAAAGAAAACGAAAAATTAAAATTGTAGCCGATGTTGGTATAGTCCGTTTCATAGAATAGTTCGTACGCCTGATTTCGGAACTAAGATTTTTTAATGCAGTGAATCAGAAAATGTGGCCATACACATAGTAACTAGCGCCATCATCTATCGGAACTATACTGTGAAACGCAATCTAGAGAAAGAGGAAGCGTAGTTGCTTGATACAATTTATTTATGCCTGAAGAAGAGCGTCGAGGGCTTAGTCTGATGGATACAATAATTTAATACCTTTGCCTATCATGTTTATTTTGAGGTTATTAAAAAAGAATAAACTCTCTGATTTCGCTCATAGTACGGTGTATTATTTAAAATCCTATATTTAATTAAAATAAGTGCTTAACGTACAGTAAAACTAAAATTAACATAGTGTGAGTTTTCACTTCGAACTCGTTTGCGTAAACGTAAACTATTCAACCAATCACGTGGTGCCGTTGTTCTCACTTTCATTACATCACGTCATCATGACATAATGCGATTCGTTGGCTGTTTTACGTTAACGCGAACGAGTTCGAAGTAAAAACTCGCACTACGCCCTCTGATGTACAAAAATTAAGGTGAGTGAGAATTATTGAAAGTAGTTGACGTGAGGGGGCATTACACCCTAAGCTGGGGCGGGACGGGACCCTAGTTATATATAATAAATGTCCTCTTAAATGACGTCTATTTTTAAAAAACACATCAAAATCCGTTGCGTAGTTTGAAAGATCTAAGCATACATACGGACAGACAGACAGCGGGGAGCGACTTTGTTTTACAATATGTAGTGTATTAAATGTTAAAAACAAATAAAGCGAAAGAGGTGTATCAGGACCGTAGCAAGAGAAGATCCGCGATGTCTGCCTACCCCGCAGGGAAAGACGGGTGATTTTAGGTATGTATATTATGTTGTATAGGAAAGGAAGTGTAATAAGGTAGGTCATCGCCTGAGAGAACGCCCCTGAGTTCTTTAGTCGACTCATACGACATGCACGGAAGGATATTCCAGTGAAGCCCCGCATGAGCATTTTTGTTTGTTTGTATGCTTATAACTCTAAAACTACAAATCAGATTTTGAAAAATCTTTTTGTATCTCACAGTCCAACTCTTAAACAAGGTTTATAGATATTTTTTATCATTATAACTGTTAAAAGTTAGTAGATAATACTCACATTAAGATATCTTCCAATGTTGCCCTGAACCTTAGCGTCCATGATGTAACAAGCTTCATCTTTGCCGAAGTACGAGCGAAGCGACCTGACAAACATATAAGCATATGTACATACATTACTATGCCACGTTTATTCTGAGGCTAGAAATTTCAGTTTCGGAGAAGAATAAAATTCACTTAACATTTTTCTACAAAGATTTCAATTGATTTCTTTGTGATAAAATGGATATTAGGAGTGTTTGGTGAGAACATCAAAACTTTTATGTAGTTAGGTTAAGTTCGGTTAGAAAAATCTATATGCAAATTGACAACTGATTTTTGACGCTTATCTGAGCGCGATCCTGTGAAATCACTTATATGGAGTTTAACGTGTTAAATTCAGAAACGTTTTAGCATAATCACCTATAATATTATGTGAAAATATGTACAATACTTTAGTAGTACTACCTATTAATAGTTATTATGTTTTTAAAACTAACATAATACATACATACATATTTATGACAAACTTACCTATATTTGGAAACAAACTCGTTGGAAGCCATCCCTGGTTCTGCCGCGAACCGCGCCGGTTCTCGTGCTAGAAATTATTTCATAAACAATTAATTTAATTTGTGATAGAAACATAGCAATAACATAACAAGAAATAATAATATGTAGTAATTTTATATGCTGGAAGAAATCTCTGTTAGAGATGTTCGCCTATGTACATTATCTTATCTAATAGGTTTTTCACTATCAATCTTTTTTAAACTAAACAGAACATTAACAAAATAACTAGACTTTAACTTACTAAACAGAACATTAACAAAATAACTAGACTTTAACTTACTTTCACCAAATGGCACATTAGTTAGTTAATTAACTAACACTCCCTCTCTATTGTTAACATAAACGTCTGCGACAGAAAGGTTTAAGTGTGACTGCCGGAATCGACCATATTATCTGTGTTACTGCATACAAAAAATATTAACTCCAAAATCAGGGGGACAATTCCGCAAAAAGAGCCAAAAAACAAACTTTTACAACTCGCGTTTCAGCTTCGTTCTATCTCGAAACCTTTGCGGAATTCACTACATTATCATTATTTGTGTTACTGCATAAGAGAAAATATGTTAGTTACGAAATCAGGCATAGGAATTATTCAATAATACTGTACCTTCTTCATCATCACTAATAGTGATACAGTCTTCATCTCTCTTCTCTTTCGTGTCGGATGTTTTGTCCTTGTCCGTCTTGTCGTCCTTCTCTTTCTTCGTGTCTTCTTTCGTTTTCCTTTTCTCTCGTTTGCGCAGGCGCTTGCTGGGAAAATAAAATATTATAAAATTATTAATAAAGAAATGGAAAAAATTCCTCACCCTAAAAATTGTTTTTACATACATAATTATATACCTATACATAACCTTATGCCTATGTCCAATAGGGAAAGGAATAGTCAGAGACTACAGATCTTTATTTGGTACCTTGTTTTTGTTTGTGTTTAAAATTAAGTGCGTGGATTATAATTACATCCCCACCCAAAATATAAGCTCTGTCGAGCCTCGCATTGTCAAAGTTATTTTTATTTATCACACATCTAGACTTCAGTTAAAATACGTAGCTTAGCAGTTTAGCTGTAACGGAGCCATCTATCGGATGCAATACAGAATCACAGCTCAATACAAATCCTAGAACGCGATATCGAAGTTTCACACAACGATTGGAATACGAGTATATACACGGGCCAGACAATAACTGGTGGCCCGGTGGGGCCGGAAGCACTTCTTTCCTCCACACTCTCTTCTCCCTTTATATGGTAGCGTTTGCCTCTTTTCCTTCTACACTCTTTCCATGGTAAATTCTAGTACGTGTATACTCACTTGAATTCAATATGCCGGAACTTGGTCTTATCAGGTAGTACAAAGTCTCCGTCCGCGTCGCCCCGCTCTTCCGGTTCCGACGCTGAGGAGGGGGACGACGACTGGGGGGGGGGATGCGGCGTTAGTCACATACATTCTACATATATAAGGTCTACCAAAAAGTACTGATTATTTTTTGTCACGAAACTAGGTAGGTAAAAAGAAACAACTTTCACTATGGGACTAACTCTGAAATAGTGAAAAAAAACAGCTGTAGAGTTCCATATATTCGATTGTATGGAACAGCTGATTTTTTTTTCACTATTTCGGAGTTGGTCCCATAATGAAAGTTGTTTCTTATTACCTATCTAGTTTCGTGTCAAAAAATAATCAGTACTTTTTGGTAAACCTTGTATACCTACGTATAATATAAAATTTGGCTGTATGATTAACGGTCAATTCTAATGCCAGAGATCATAAAGAATCTCGAATTTTTTTAGTTGAAGATCTGAAATAATATGCAATAAAAAAATTCTCGTGGTCGGTTATTTAAATTGGGTGTTAGTTTGTTACCTCTTTACTCTTTATTTACTCATGTGTTTTATTTTATATTTTTTAATAATTTTTAACTCAATATATAGGTATTTATATCAATGTTATTTGTTATTTACTTTCTGTATTTATTGTTAACGCCATCTAGTTTGCTGCAAGAAGAATCGTAGACTGCGACGGTATCGCTATCTCGCGTTCTATTTTTAATAATGTATCGAGTCATTTTTGATCATTCAAAATCTGCACTGTAACGATTCACTTTGAGAATAAATCGAATGTTTTAATAATTTAAAATAATACTCTTAGGCAGGAAAACGCAAGAGGAGGAGAAAGCTGGCCAAGCAAACGAGAATCCCTAACATTTATTTATATCTTTAATTTTATACCATATATCTATGGCTGTGTACGATGTTTCATGTATTTGAGACCTAAATTGTATTCTACACAAGAACAATACTCCTTTCTCTATTGAGGGATCGCCCACCACCGGGCCCTATACCCTCCGCTGACCCTCGGATCTGCCTACTCATGATCACGAACACAAGACACTACAGTCGCAACGAGAAGCCAGATCCAAGCACCTAGCATGCAACCATAAATACATAGCTGCTAATCCGAAAACCAATTAAAATTTTAATCGACATATGTTTCGCCAACACCCGTGGCATCATCAGGATTAGTTTTCCATGTTAGTTCTATCTACCGAACCAACTAACTAACTAACAACTAAAACCAATGTATTGCAAATCATTTTTATACCCTCAATCAACATAAAAAAATAAATGTTAATACCTACATATTAGTTTAGAAATGTAAAATTATTATAGATAAATAATTATTAAAAATATACATTAGTTATTAATTGTTAAATTATTAGAAGAAAAATAAATTTATAATAATATTAAATATATATAAAAAAAGACCATATCAAGGCTGTACGACAAAGTCATTACCTTTGTCCGATCCTATTGACTTTGACATTGACAGATTGCAGCCAAAACTGGGCTAGTGTTTACAAAATCTATTTGATTATTTACCAAATTAATACCTGAAAATTTTGCTTTCATAATTTCTAGTTTTTCTAAAATAGACAGACGGATGCCTTTATCTGCAACATGTAGAACTCTTAACTCATTATTATCTGCCAGGGAGTGGCCCGCCTGGAGTAAATGTTCGGCAAAGTTGGATTTATTAGGATTACCATTTCTAAAAGCTGATATATGTTCCTTGTATCGAACATTAAAACTGCGACCAGTTTGTCCAATGTAACAAGCATCACATTCATCACACTTCAACTGGTATACACCTGATTTCTTTTTAAGTTCCAACTTTTGTTTTGTGTTAATTAACTTTTGTAATGAATTATAAGTCCTAAACGCCACAAATATGTCTTCTTTTTTTAATAATTTAGATAATTTTTCTGAAAAACCTCCATAATATGTCAAACTACCAGTGTATGGTTTTTGAATCTGATCAACTTTAATAAATCCAACTTTGCCGAACATTTACTCCAGGCGGGCCACTCCCTGGCAGATAATAATGAGTTAAGAGTTCTACATGTTGCAGATAAAGGCATCCGTCTGTCTATTTTAGAAAAACTAGAAATTATGAAAGCAAAATTTTCAGGTATTAATTTGGTAAATAATCAAATAGATTTTGTAAACACTAGCCCAGTTTTGGCTGCAATCTGTCAATGTCAAAGTCAATAGGATCGGACAAAGGTAATGACTTTGTCGTACAGCCTTGATATGGTCTTTTTTTATATATATTTAATATTATTATAAATTTATTTTTCTTCTAATAATTTAACAATTAATAACTAATGTATATTTTTAATAATTATTTATCTATAATAATTTTACATTTCTAAACTAATATGTAGGTATTAACATTTATTTTTTTATGTTGATTGAGGGTATAAAAATGATTTGCAATACATTGGTTTTAGTTGTTAGTTAGTTAGTTGGTTCGGTAGATAGAACTAACATGGAAAACTAATCCTGATGATGCCACGGGTGTTGGCGAAACATATGTCGATTAAAATTTTAATTGGTTTTCGGATTAGCAGCTATGTATTTATGGTTGCATGCTAGGTGCTTGGATCTGGCTTCTCGTTGCGACTGTAGTGTCTTGTGTTCGTGATCATGAGTAGGCAGATCCGAGGGTCAGCGGAGGGTATAGGGCCCGGTGGTGGGCGATCCCTCAATAGAGATTTGAACTTCCGAATAGTGACGCCTGATACAATTCAATATTTAACAATACTCCTTTATGTAAACATCAACCTTATTATAAATTCTTCACCCCAATGGGAATCGAACCCACGACCACTGCAAACCGTGCCAGCCGCTCTAACCACTAAGCCACCGGGTCAATTACTCGGATGACGAATTTTACCATCTCTTTTCTAAATTACATAATTATAATGTTATAGTTGTACATCAGACCTGATCGCTGCCCCTCTCCTTATCCGCATCCGGTACATCATCCTCGTAGCCCTCCTTCATCTGCTCCACCACCTCGATGTAGTCTAACTCCGCGAGGTATTCGTCGCCTTCGTTCAGACCGTCCTAGAGATAAATAATCATTGTTAGACTGTATAGAACATCATCTATCTTCCTGTCTTTATCGCACTATTTATGATATACTTCTAATATATCACAATATGGTCGATTCTGACTAAGTTAAGTTTACATTCAGAATCGTTCAAACCGTCCTAGGGAGAAAGACGTATGATTTCCTCACGTTTTGCTAATCACTTCATTTTTAAATGGTTGGCCGGAAGAAATCACTGTAAGAGATAAGCTCGCCTTTGTACATTATCCTTGTTAGTATTTTATCTTTTGTATTTATCTGTGTACAATAAAGAATAAAAAATGGCGGATATTTGAACAACTAGAGTGCGGCTCACCGTATAGTTTGTTGAATGATAGCTCTAGTTACTACCTATGTATATGTAACCTTAGCCTACATTACCTGTGGCACTCATAACGGTCAATGCATATCAAAAAGTTAGTTTAGACATAAATATAGAGGAATATAATATAATACTAGTGGACGCCCGCGACTCCGTCCGCGTGGACTACAAAAAAAAAAAAAAAACAAAATGTCGAAATTATCCGGGATAAAAAGTAGCCTATATGTTAAGTGGGACCTGTCACAATATAATCCTGAAAACTGCATCGAAATCGGTTCAGCCGTTTCTGAGATTAGCGTGCACAAATGCACAGACAAAAATCATTCTATTGGGTACTATTGCGTTGATAAAGGTCTTCTATAATATTTTTTCTCATATATCTTCCATGTACAGACAGCGATCCGTTTATTTATTTATTTATTTATAACCATATTACAAAGCATTACAGCTTGCGCCAATGCGCCTTGAAATGTAGATATCATGATAACTTTAACAATTATAGGTATAATGTGCATTAAAATATCAGATAAAAAAATAGGCATTCATGCTCACTCATTCACCATCTCACAGTATCTCAGACACTCACGACTCACAGACGGCCATGCACTCATAAACAGATCACACTCTGGTGCTGATGCCAAGAGTGCATTTAGCATTGTTAGTGCGCGGAGAAGTGGCGAGTTTTTGTGAGCTACCGTACGCGCTGGCGGGACGGCCAGCAGCGCGTGCCGGCGAGGTCTAAGGCAAATCTTAGGGATATCGGGGACAAACAGTCTTACCAGTTGCTCGACAAGTAACGGACAATCGGAGTCGCCACGCAAAGCATGACAGCCTGTCAACATGAGGTTGTGGTTACGCCTTACTTCCAGAGAGTTGACACCCAAGGCTCCTTGTAGAAATTTTGTAGGGTAAAGGAAAGGGTAATACCCGTACGTTTTCTTGTAGAGAAATCTTAGGAAAGCCTTCTGGACCTTCTCTAGAAGCAGGGCGTAAGTACACTCATACGGATTCCACACTATAGACGAGCTCTCTATCTTACTCCTTACCAAGGCGGTATATACGAGTTTAATAACCCTGGGATCCCCAAACTCTCGGCAGTTTCGGATCACAAAGCCCAGAGTCTGAAAACAGCTAGAAGCAAGTTTTTTCATGTGCTCATGAAAAGTGAGGAAAAATCCGTTACATTTTTATTATATGTATAGATATAACAATGCAATCTAAAGGGTCAAGGACTTCAACTATGTGGAGCCCGGCAAGTCACAAGGTGCATCAAGGTAGTTAGTTGGACATTAGCACTCTATGACATATTATTCCTCTATAGATAGATAGATAGATTTTTACTGTCATAACTGGGTACATACATTTATTGATACATATTTAATTTTTGATCCAACAGTTTGTCCATTTCGGACATCAGGCACAGGAGTTATTCTATGAAACGGACATATCAACAGCACACTTTTGGTTTTACGTATCCCCACTCACTGCCAGCTTGGGATTTACGGATTTTTCATTTAATTATTAACTCACCAGATTGGCACAGGTGTTTCATTCGTTCATTCACTTACAAGCATGTCATTCGCAGATCATCCAGTCACTCACTACTAGTTTACATTAACTGACTCACCAGATTGGCAGTAGCGTCAGTGAGCAGGTTCCCGGCATACACACACAGGAAGGATCCCTTTGGCACGTCGTTGAGGGCTCGGATGCCCCAGCCGCGGTTTAACGTCTTGAATACCTGCAAATAGACAACATATTATTATTATCAAACATACCTACCTATACATAGAACGATAGTCCCGAAGGCCAATTTGACGCACATTTATGAGTGCAACCAAACGCGCCCCTGTCGTCTAAATATGTTACTTGATATAAATCTTCGGTTCGTGTGTTTGTAATGGAACTCCTACGGCTGGACCGATTTTGATGAAATTTTTGTGTGTGTTCAAGTAGGTTCGAGAATTTGATCATATAGATAATATTTTTATAATGATCTAGATCAGGGGTTCCCAAACTTTCATTTTTCATAGACCCCTTTCAAAAGTTAACTGGTTCTGGAGGACCCCCTACATACTTACAACACATACAAATTAATTGTGAAATCCCATTTTTTCACGCCAACGTAGACCCCCATCGAGTCCCTTGTGGACCCCTGGGGGTCCACATAGACCACTTTGGGAACCACTGATCTAGATTGTTACAGCTTATTTCAGAAAGTTTGTATTTATAAGACGTGGGACAGGACAACGTCTGTCGGGTCCGCTGGTATTTTTATAAGATTTTGCAACTCCGTAAAATTATTATATCTCTCAACCATCAATAAATAATAATCGATAGGTCCCTACATCGAGAGCTAGGTAAATAATATTTTCGTGTCATCAATATTTTAAGCCTGTTTTTTCACCTTGCATATAGTTGAAACTTACCGTCTATAGGTCATATTTCAATTGACCAAGAGTTATTTTAATGAGTGTGAGTGAACGACTAATAATACGGGTATAAAAGCACTCACCTGTAGCTTCAACTGCAGTGGATGTTGCGCCACTCGGTTGAGGCACGTTTGTTTGCATTTACACCTGTATAGAAACAATTGAGAAATTATAATATTGGTTATTTATTTTGTATACCGATATAATTAGATGTAAATAGATGACATGACAAGCTGGGGGGCAATTCTTGAAAATTTTTGAGCCGAAACGCAACTACTAACGAACGCGGTTAACGAAACGCGGTGCAAAGCAATATATACTTACCGCTTGAGTAATACGGTATATTTTAGCACGCATTGGTCGCGAGTATGACAGAATAAAAACAAATATCTGTCTCGTGCTGAAATGAGTCTAATTACGTCACCGTAATGTAATTATTGCATTGTTCTGAGCGTTCTACAACGGTTTCGTTTCGTCTTCGTTCCAACTCGAGACTTTTCGCCCCTGGTCTGCTATAAATAAATCCTTATTAACTGAAGTAACTCTGTTTGTATCGCTTTTATGCCAAAACAACTAAATCGATTAAAAATCAAATTTGGTATATAGGTAGTCTAAAGCCTGAGAAAGGACTTAGGCAACTTTTTGTCTCGGGAAAATATTTTTATCTTGGATAATTTCGGGCAGGCGCAGTGACACGCGATGACGTCAGCTCGTGTCCCTACCGGACGTTGCACTCGTATATGCCGGTGGGCAGTGGTTCGGGCAGGCGTCGGTAAACATATCCGACGTGAGAGGAGAGACCGATCGTGCGCGCTCCCTCTAACGTCATCTGCCAACACGCGCACTTGGATTTGTCCTGTGGAGGGGGAAAATGTTGCCGTTTAATAAAAAAAAAGAAATGATTTTTAAAGGTGATAAATGAATTTTGAAGGTTGACCGCCGAAAATCTAAATTCACCCCTCAATGCCTAAACTGATCCCGGCATATCTAAATTGTCCCGATATATGTCAAATCCTGATCTGACTCCACCAGCACTGACCTGGCAGTCTAAATAACTTAGGGATCAGTCTGATCTCCACAGGTCTAAACTGATCCCCTGGTACCATCAGTACCTGGCAGTCGTCGGTGCAGGCGCAGCCGCACAGGAAGCCCGGGCCAGGTTGAGCGGCACGCCGCCCTAACTGATCCCTAGTATTATCCGATCCCCAGTCTAAACTGATCCCTGGTACCATCAGTACCTGGCAGTCGTCGGTGCAGTCGCAGCCGCACAGGAAGCCCGGGTCCAGGTTGAGCGGTACTCCGGCGGTGGGCGCTCGCTTGGTGCTGTACGAACAGAACTCGGGCAGCGTACTGTCGTAGTAGTTCACGCACGGCACGGGCACGTTCTCTTTGCCGTGAGAGAGGTCCTGGAAAGGGGAACATAAGCTGTGTCTTCTTCTGTAATAAATATTTACACACTTTACAATACATTAACGCAGTCTCACACTAAGATCCGCCCCCTGATTACGTAAAAGCAATAGCAAAGCCGAAGCAAAGCGATAGCGAAAATTGTACAATATTCGCCTTGAAATGTCAAAGAAAGTGTACAACGGAAGAGTGGATGGAAGGGTTGGAAGGGGAAGACCTCGCCGGACTTTCACCGATCAAATTGGTGAAATTCTAAAGAAAGGTCAGGTCAAGAGTACCCTAAACCGACGAGCGTGCATGAAGAATATCATTAAAGTAGATGAAGCGAAAGAGGTGTGTCAGGATCGTAGCAAATGGAGATCCGTGATCTCTGCCTACCCCGCAGGGAAAGAGACGTGATTATTATGTATGTAAATGTCAAATTCTTTTGAAATTCATTTTACGTAATACGAATTTGACAAGCAATCAGCGATGTTTGTACAATTTTCGCTATCGCTTTGTTTTTGCCAGTTAGGTAATGTCTTGTGTCGAGGTTACGAAGCATATAAATACAAAGATAAGGATAGATACACGACTCGAACAAGAACGACAAATATCGATGTTTGCGCATACTGGGATCCGAACCCAGGACTTACAGCGTCAATATAATCGATCGGCCGTCAATATACATTTGTATGCATTTCTCTTGTAAATTTATCTTTATTTACTGTAGAGTCTCGTATGTAATAAATAATAATAATTTTCCCTAACAGTCGACATATTTTATTTTACAATTTACATCAGAGCAACAGCAATAAAAGAGATTCCTAATCACGCACCTTCTTAGCGACGAGACACTTGTTGAGCACAAACTCGGCCAGACAGTGCGTGCTCGCTCCGAACGCGAACAGATCGACGCCGAGCTCGCTGCCCGTGACGCGCAGGTAGCGGTGCAGCTCGCGCGCGCTGCGCAGGCGACGTCCGCACGGCGACACGTACATCACCTCCTTGTGCCCCTTGAAGCGCACCACCTGTCTGCGCGGACGGGCGGTCGTGCGTGTGCCGTTAGTGTGTTAGTGTGGGGGCGGCGGAAAAGAGAGCGCCACTGGCCCCGCCATTATAGTTTGGCCCAATATACACAGTGTGAAAAAAGAGCACCGACACATTTATTTATTTATTTGAGTTCAAAAACTCCACAATGATACGGTGTAGGGACACCGAGGCACTGTAAAGTCCATAAAATAAAAACAATATCTATAAAATGTAAACAATATTAAAAAAAATATGAAGTTAAATCTATACACCTGATCACTTACTATAGCTAATCACAAATAGTGCAGTTCTTGTAAACTCACTCAGAGAACACGCAAATATGTCGACATGGTCATCGACCTTGTTAAACCGAAGTGCCCGCGTCAGAGGATCCTTTCGGTGCGAGTTAGTTCTACCGTCGGGTAAGAGCAAACAGACGAGCTCTGCGGCAATCTCAGATATCCGTTGGGTACCCTAAGTTTGCATTCGGCGAGAAATGTATGACACCAGAGCAAATTCCCGCCTAACTTCCAACTTATTGTACCCAACCATACCCAGGACAAACAGAGTTGGATACATAAGGGGATACTTAGGATATATATGAAGCTTCATGTAGAGATATCGCGTGAATTTGTATAAGTTTGTATTTGGCTTCATGGGGCGACCAGATAACCGCATTTTGCTTCAACTTGCTACGAACCAAGGCGTTGTATAGGTTTCTGAGAGCGGGAATGCTAGAAAATGCATTTGTTGTTCTCAGAACAAATCCTAGCGTCTTAAACGCCCCCTTACAAACATCAACTATGTGCTCTCGAAATGTTAAGTCAGGCGTAACTCTAGAGCATGTAAAATACGGCGTCGACATACTACAACCGTAATGTACTTGCGTACTGTTTTCTATTTCTCAAATAGCTCGCGAAAAAATTAAGTGTCTCTAGCGTACAGCCCACGCTTGCCAACTTCTCGAGGAGCACGTCGTTATCCACGGTATCAAAAGCTTTACGGAAGTCAAAGTAAGCAGCATCCACTTGTATGCCGCTCTCTACAATTTAAAAGATTACTAGTGGTGCTACGGCCTGACCGGAACCCATGTTGTTCGTCCGATAGTTGTTCCGTGTAATATCGACTCGAACACCTTAGAAAACGTGGATACACTCAAGGGTATAGACCTAGTGCTAGACGGATATGTATGACCTACCTCTGCCAGCCGCTCAGCAGCGGCTTGGCTAGCGGGTTGTATGTTCGCAGCTCGCACAGAGAGAGTACGTCGGTTCGGCGACACTTCGGGGAACATGTGTGCGGTACGAATTTGTGCGGCTTCACCGCATTCTTTGGTGTGTAGTACTGTAGAAACACGTCATTATTGTTACCTAATTTGGTACACTAAACTTGTAATTAAATACATTCAATTGGTGACATAATTCGTCAAAATATCTGCGTGTAAATATTTTACTTATTTTAAACAGTCATCGTCCATCCAAACGCAATTATAATACAAAACAAAAATATCGCCATTTCTATTACATCTGCGTAAGAAGAACGGCAAAGAAACGGCGAATGATGAAATTATTTGTTTGTCATACTAATTCCTTGTTTAAAAAATATACAGATTAAGCGACTCCACATAGAACGAACAACCTCGCGAAGTTTTCGCTGTGTGAAAGTAGAGATGTTAAAAGAACGTGGTATCTCACCACAACCCTGCTGGTGACGGCATCGAGGTTGCCGGTGGGTGTCGCAGGTGTCGCCGGCAACGCGGTCGACTTCTTGGCGACCGCGCGCTGCTTGCGGAGGCTTTCCTGTTGTGTGAGCGGAAACGAGAAAACACTAGAGTTCGTTTCATAGAACAATTCCTATACAAACAAACCCTGCACTTCCTAGTTAGCAGTTTCCTAGAAACTAATCGTGTACTTTGTGCCCCACCAGAAATAGATCATGTACTTTTTGCCCCTCAGAAATAGGTCATGTACTTTGTGCCCCTCAGAAATAGGTCATGTACTTTGTGCCCCTCAGAAATAGGTCATGTACTTTGTGTCCCTCAGAAATAGGTCATGTACTTTGTGCCCCTCGAAAAAAGATCATTTAATTTGACCCCGCCAAAAATAAATCCGCACTATGTGCCCCCAGAAATAATCATGTACCCTGTGCCCCCCAACCCCCCAGGAATAAATCCTGTCCACGTGTGAACAGTGGAGGCCCTATGCCCAATCTTATTTACCAAAGAGGTTGGCCAGAAGTGTGCAAATTACTTTTCACCAGTTTAACCTATTAAGTCCCACGTGGTAAGGGGTGAGCCTACCATCACTTAACGATTAACTATACCTATACATTAGTATTTATTGAAAGTTTGTTCATTTATGTTTTACTAATTGGGAATAAACAGATTTTTATTTTTATTTAATTTTATACATAAGTATACAGTATACATACCTCGGATTGTGGCGTTTGCCCCGCGGCCCGCGCCCCCTGCTCGTCTGATCGTGTATACTCCACATACGGCATATTAGCCTGCAAAAACAGGTTAGCGCGTTAGGAAGAAAGTTACACGGTCTTATTACAAAATGGCTTTTGACAGCAAAATTTATGGAATATCTGTCTAATTTAGACAATGTTTAAATTATTTTAAGACAGGCCTGTAATTATCATAATTTTGTGAGATCTATGACTTTAACGAGGCTGTAATCCTACTAATCTCATCGGAGTCACAGGTCAATGACCTTGTCAGCTGTAATTCTCTCTCTGTTTCGTAGACCTGCGATTCTTCAGATTAAGTCAGAGACTAACTCCCCTTATCCCCTCGTGTCTGGGTTATCAAATGCAATTTTCCTAACTCGCTTGTGACGACCTTACGGGACTATATTTCTCATGATAAAGTGAGGCCCAGATTCCCTCGTGTCACTGGCCCTGTCAGCTGTATTTTCCTCGGTAGATCCATCGTGTCACTGACCTGGCGCAGCGACCTTGTCAGCTGTAATTTTCCTGACCGCCTCGTGCCGGGGAAGACCTACCTTGGCGGGGCGGCGCGCGGCGCGGCGCGGCGCGGCGTGGCGCTCGCGGTACAGCGGCTGCAGTCGCGTGCTGCCGCGGTAGATCCACTCGTGGCGTCCGTCCTCGAGGAACTGCACGTGCACGAGCGACGCGTCCACGTCCAGCACCGAACATGCCCACCACTTCCCTGGGGGGGGGAATGATTATACAATACGCGTTTGAAAAATGGCACCTTCAAAAGTCCACCAAAATATGCTGTAAGTGGAGTTTTAACCCCAGTCCTCGATCGAACGCGGTGACGGCGTCACGTTTCACGATGGCGATGATAATCTCTCTAGGTATTCTATGGTATGGCTGCCCTAGTTGAGTGCCTTGACGCACACCAAACTTTACACTAGTAGCGGACCCACCTATAGGACGCCAGACAGAACCACAGACCAATACAAATCCTAGAACGCGATATCAAAGTTTTTCTCTATAATTGGAATATATGTAACATCACCTCATGCTAGGTTAGACGAACACTACGTTTTCAATATAAAATAAGACAGAAATCACAGGGCAGATAATAATATTATGGTGTATTAAGACCATGAAGAAGGTATAAAAGAGGAGGTGGGACTATGAAATGAGACGTGTGGCAATCGTGAGGCCATGACGTCATGATAGGGGCGGAGCTTCAGCGCCAATGTAACGCAGTAGCTGTAACCACCAGAGGCGGCTCGTCTTAAGGAGCGCTGGTGCAGTACACTCCCACTCACGAAGATTACATAGCAGTCTATATTTCTCTATATTTATAATTATCTTTCAATTCTACTATGCTTATACAATAGTGCCTATGCATTCGTCCTTAATTATGATACTATGTATCGAGTGGAGCGCTAGCGATCGCGCTCCAACGAAACTGAAACGCGCTGAAACGAAATTTGCTACGATACCTAGTACTGTATTAAATGAGTGCGAAAGAGACATACCGACCTAGGCCGGCACGTGAAACAGAAGATTTCGAATGAAAAATTTGCCTAATCTGGAGCGCCAATCACATTAATTCATAGTGTGCGTTTGCGGAATATAATATAATATGCCCGATTTTAGCTTAACGTGTACAGCGGTTTTTGTAAAAAAAAAAAAAAAAGAATTACCGTTGGTCCCCTTTCCGTGGGAATTTATTTCAATGGATCCTGGCTGTTCAGTTGTTATGTTACATCATTAGAAAATATTTTATTTTCTTCAATAGTATTCATTCCATAATAATATTATAGTAGTAATGTATCACTCCTTTGCGTCGCGCAGTTGGGTAAAAATAACTATTTAACTAATACCTATGCGCACATTATGGCGCACATCTGTGTCCATCTTATTTGGATTCCACATATATACATGGGCCAAACAACAACTAGTGGCCCGGTGGGACCGGAAGCGGTTCCTTTTTCACCATACCCCCTCACACACTCAATCGTTTTTGATCAGCGTTGTATTGATGCTCTGTGTATAAAACAGAAGTTTCAGCAGAAATATCACATTCAAATTTTCACCTTCTACCTCTGAAATCCTGAAAAATAAGTTATTTATTGGAAGAAAATAATGTATACTGACCATTCCATTCACACTGTAGATTTTGTCCCTTATGCATGCGGACCATCGCACGTTCCGGGTATGCCATGAGGTATTCTCTCACGAACTGAAACAAACATACGGTATTTAATCTCTACACCAGAATATAATAATGGTTGTTACCCTTTATGAACAAAAATGGATTTCAAATTTAGTGGACAGGTTCTCTACAGTGAGCGATTTTCATCCTATTATTTACCCAATTTAAATTAAAAATATGGTATTTACCCAAAGTTACTAACGAGCGTATGATATAATAAATTTAATTATTTTACATAAAGTATGATCAAAAGTCCCACCTGCCGGAAAAGTGTCCCACGTGCCGTTAAATCGTTCCACCTGGTCGTAAAATCATATCCGCTGCCCTAGAAAACTCACACACGCCAGTAAAAAAAGTCCCACCTGCCGCGAGTAAGGATGCACCTCGTCCCACACCGGCGCCGCGGCGTGCAGCACGAGCCGTGTGGCTCCGTGCGGCACGTACTGCGCGTAACCGTCGTCGAAGAACACTAGGTATCTGCCGACAACATGCACATCACTATCGACACAGTCCCATCGCTGTTGTTGTGAGCGTGTACTATTAACATAAACGCCGCTAACACGATTAAAAAAAAAAATTGCAAACTACTATAGTTCCTTGATTGTGCGTTTGGTGAAAAGGGAAGCGCTTCTGGCCCCACCGGGCCACTAGTTATTGTTTGGCCCATGTAATCCCAATCGTTGTTGCGACAAACTTCGATATCGCGTTCTAGAATTCGTATTGAACTTTAGTTCTCACGGCGTCCGATAGATGGCTTCACATGTATTATGTAGATATATGCTATGTTCCTATGTATGTGTGTAATGTGTGTTATATAAAGGGTGTAAAAAGACAACTTTGTTCTTTTAATACCACGTATTCTTTGTAACATCACGATCATTTTTTTCTATGGAAGCACCCCTGGGAAACCACGGGTTTCCAAGATATTGAGGTCCAAAGTTCCATTAATATTTTTTTTTTACATAAATCCATCTAAAATCGGTTAACAAAAATTTTTTTTTCAAAGATTCCATTCAAAATGTAATAAGTAATGTTAGTTTTGTAGGTACATTTGTACTTTGCGCATCAAACGAATACATTACTTGCAATAAAATGACAGTATGTTTTCAGAATTCTTTTGTTATTTCCCAGGGTTGGGTCCATAGAAGAAAATGATCGCAACCTTACAAAGAATACGGGGTATTAAAAAAACATTGTTGTCTTTTTACACCCTGTATAGGTACATATTATGTCAGTCACTGACCTGTATTTGTTGACCGGATTGGGTATCTCTGCAACGATTCCCGCGTAGAAAGTCTCCCTTTTGCCCGCGCGAGCTATGTCCTTGAATAACGCCACTATTCGAGTACCTGAGGGAGGATTAAACTTCACCAATATCTATTCTATACATTAAAAATGTAACGGATCGCTGTCTGTACATGAAAGATATATGAGAAAATATATTATAGGAGACCTTTATCAACGCAATAGCATATCAAAAGAATGATTTTTGGAATTTTTGTCTGTTTGTCGGTTTGTCTGTGCGTTTGTGCACGCTAATCTCAGAAAAGGCTGAACCAATTTCGATGCAGTTTTTAGGAATATATTGTGACAGGTCCCACTTAACATACTCGTATAGGCTACTTTCGTAAATGTTTTTATCCCGGATAATTTCGACATTTTGTTTTTCCTGTAGTCCTAAAAATAAAAATTGCTGGGAAACGATTTTAATTTTAATTATATACTAGTGGACGCCCGCGACTCCGTCCGCGTGGACTACAGGAAAAACAAAATGTCGAAATTATCCGGGATAAAAACATTTACAAAAATTGCTGGGAAACGATTTTAATTTTTCTGTCAATATTTTTTTATTCACTTGATCACGCGAAATGTGTGGTGTCCAGTGTGTGGGGGTGATGAAAAGGGAAGCGCTTCCGGCCCCAATCAATGTAAGAAAATTCGATATCGCGTTCGAGGATTGATATTGGACTGGGATTCTATTTTGCGTCTGATAACTCAACTTTGGACCATAAGATAAGATAAATCTTTATATGCAATTAAATTAATAACTTGGGAACCAGACACTTTCCATGGAAACTACACCAAAAAACATAGTCATGTATTACAGTAATAACTTACCGATAGTTAGCCTGGCGGCGGGCGGGTCGATATAAGCGACACACCGTCCCGGCAATGTGAACACTTTTCCAGTGCGTTGGTCACCGAATCTCACGCGGTACATCTTTGTTCCGTTCTGTATAGCAAATATACAGTGTTATAGTCATACACATACATTTAAGGTGTTATTCTAGTTGTTAACTTATAACCAGTGATCGGATTAGGTAGTGCAATTGTGCGGGATTATAATCTCATTAGCAGATAAAGCTAATAAAAAAAGGTACTTCAGTACAAATGTTTTATATTTCTACCTACATTTTTACTTTAGAAATACATAAACATGTTCGAACCATAGTCCAAGCTATACACAAATACTAGAACGCGATATCGAAGTTTCTATGGGCCAAACAATAACTAGTGGCCCGGTGGGGCCGGGAGCGATTCTCTTTTCACCAAGCCGCACTTATGAAATGCATTAATTTTTTAAGAGTATGGCGAACTTTTTGACAAAATTATTTTTTTCTTAAAGCAATTTTTCCATTCGCAAAATTTTCCAATTTGTTATTTTCTCTATATCGAATTCGCCGGTTACCCTTTTTCTCAATGGTTATATTTCCTTTCGTAAAATTGAACAATCTTGATAGTTCCAAATATGTAGTTTATTACAAATAAACTCGTGAGGAATCCAAATAAAATAAACCAGGAATACGCTGGTCATATTCAGGCACTAAATGTCGTATAAAATTCTTAACTGAACTTTGAATGAAAGAGATAATAATTATAAACCTTGCCAGTTCAAAGCTGTACCGAAAGGAAGCTATCGAAAATACTAAAAGATATCAAGAATTGGTGTTTGTAAAGTATGCGTATGGAATAATCTCATCTGGTAAAAAGCGATATCTAAATTAAACTTCGGCATAACTATTGAAACGGCAGAGCGTCGGTTTAGCAATTGTTTTATTCCACAGATAATAATTTACATATGGAACTAAGGAGGTTTTACGCTAAACTATACTAGATGGCGCTGAGGGTATCATAAGCATAATAATTATATTTTGATATAAATATCTAACACACCCACTATATCAAAATATCATATAAACATAAAATTGAAATCAAAGAAAAACTTATTTTTTACAGATACCAAGCTTTTCCATAAACTTATAATGTTTGGTTCCACATAAACCCTTTGTCATCAAGTCAGCGGGCATAGCATCAGTTGGCAAATACTCTGTCTTAATGACATCATTAGAAATTATCTCTCTTATATAATTATATCGTACGTCTATGTGTTTAGAACGCTTATGTGAAGCATAATTACTTGCCAACTTTAGTGCACTCTGACTATCACAGTATAATACAACTTTATTGCAAGAACCCATGACTTCGATTTCTAAATTCTTAAGATAAACAGCTTCCCTGCCTGCATCTGACAGTGCCATGTATTCGGCTTCACAACTACTCAATGCAACAGTCCTTTGCTTTTTGCTTTCCCAAGAAATAGCAGATCCAGACTTTATGAAGCTAAATCCTGTATATGACCTTCTATCTATTGAACAACTAGCCCAATTTGAATCAACAAATCCCACTAGGTCTGCATTTCCTTTGGAATATTTTAAACAATAATCTTTAGTTCTAGACAAGTACTTTAAAACCCTTTTAGCATAATTCCAATGACTATTTGAGTAGCAATTGTTAAATTGACTCAAGTAACTAACTGAGTAAGCAATATCAGGTCTTGTCAGTACAGCTAAATACATTAGGCTACCTATCAATTTTTGGTATGGTAATTTATCATCACAAACATTTGACTTCTCTACATCTAACTTACATTCCATGGGAGTGTCAACTACATTACAATCAGACATATCAAACTTTTGTAATAATTGCTCAATATAATGCTGCTGATCTATAGTAATTACATTAGAGTTTCTGTCAATATTGATTCTCATGCCTAAGTATTGCTTGGCTTGACCTAAATTTTTTATTTTAAATTTACAACTTAATGACTTAATTAAATTATCTGTTTCAGTCTTATTATTTGAGAATATCAGAAAATCATCAACATAAATGCCTACAATGGTTTTTAGGCCATTGTCAAAATTCCTCATAAAAACACAAGGCTCTAACTTACTTTTACTATATCCTAAGGTATTAAGTGTTTTTTCTACTCTATGGTACCAAGCTAGTGATGATTGCTTCAGCCCATAAACAGCCTTTTTTAATTTGCATACTTTATTTGAATCTGTAATAGGATAACCTTGTGGCAAGTTCATGAAAATACTTTCTTTTAAATAACCATTAAGAAAAGCTGTTGTGACATCTAAGTGGGTAACATCCATATTAAGTTGTACACTTATAGCTAACAATAACCGCAAAGTTGAATGCCTAATCACTGGAGAGAATGTGTCCAAGTAATCAATACCGGCTTTCTGCGTAAAGCCTTTAGCTACTAAACGCGCACGATACTGCACTTTATTGTCATGATCAAATTTCTTTTTAAACACCCACTTGCACTGCACTACACTCATGTTATCTGGAGCATCAACAACATCCCATACTTCGTTGTCTGAAAATGCCTGCAACTCCTCTGCCATCGCCTGCAACCACTGTTGTTTCTCAGGACCATTGATTGCCTCTGCATATGTCATTTCTTCATCTCCACTGTGGCACATATTGGCATATCCATAACGCTCAGGCTTCTTCCTATGTCGCTTTTGTTTTACTTCAACAGTTGTAGCTGGTAAATCAATTGTCTCCTTTCTGTCTGAAGTATTCTCTGAGTGTGGCTGCTCTCTGCTCACTGCATGTTGCTCACTCTCATCTTCCACATCAAGGTAATCTGACTCTGAATCACTTGAGCTGCTCTGTTCTGAAGGTTCAGATTTACTAAGGGCAGATTCCTCTATAGACTCCCCCACTGAATCTGTGTTTTCTATACATACAGTAACTGTGTCTTCTTGCCTTTTCTTCTCTAGTATTACCACATCTCTACTAGTAGTCACTTGGTTCTTCACTGGATCATAAATCCTGTAACCTTTGATATTTTCACTGAATCCTACTAGTATGTGTTTTCTGGCCTTTTTATCCCATTTATTGCGTTTCTCCTTTGGGATATGTACCATGACAGGACTACCAAATATGCGAATATGCTGTAGATTTGGTTTTCTGCCTGTCCACATCTCGTATGGAGTCTTTTCTACGCCTGAAGCTACTGACCTATTTTTTAAATATACGGCAGTATTTGCAGCTTCTGCCCAGAACTTCTTGTCAAGATCCGCTTCAAACAGAAGACATCTGGCTCTTTCCACTATGGTGCGATTTGACCTCTCGCTAAGACCATTTTGTTCAGGCGTGTAGGGGTTAGTCTTTTGGTGTACAATGCCAGAATTCTTCAAGAAATCTTTGAACTGATTACTACAATATTCACTTCCATTGTCAGTTCTTAGCACTTTGATTTTCTTATTCTGAATATTTTCTACCATCACTTTGAATTCCTTAAAATAATTTATTACTTCACCCTTTGTTTTAAGAAAGTAGATGAAAATCATTCTACTGAAGTCATCAATAAAGAGTAGAAAATATCTGGCACCACCAATAGAATTCTTCTCCATAGGACCACAAATATCAGAATGAACAACTTGAAGTATCTCTGTGGCTCTTGTCCCCGTGGGAAAAGGTGACCTCGACTGTTTCCCTTCACAACATGTCTCACAGTTTGACTTACTTGTTGTAAATGTGTTGGGATACTCAATTCCTTCAACCAATCCACACTTCATTTTGTTCATATCATTGCTGTTAATATGTCCTAGTCTTCTGTGCCAAATGTCACCATCTGCCACTGACGATGTTAGTAAACAGTTCTTTGTTGCTTTCAACTTCAACTTGTAAACACCGTCAATAAGATCAGCCTCAGCTACTAAATCACCTGATTTGTTTCTTATAAGGCACTTATTAGGCACGAAATTGACACTATTACCATTCTTAATCAGTTCACTAACTGATAAAAGATTTGTTGTAAGACTTGGCACGCACAACACATTCTTCACGTTTACATTGAAATTGTGACTTGTTGTGATTTCTACTTCTCCGGAACATACAACAGGAACTTTTGTTTCATTTGCCACAATTATTTCCGGCAAACTTGATGAATATATGTGATTCTTCAACCAATGCTCATTCGCAGTCATGTGAAGAGATGCCCCACTGTCAATGTACCAATCCATCTTTGTAAACTTTCCAGTAAGAAAAACAACGTTGAAAGCATTAGTCTGCTTGTTCTTTGCTTGTTTTTCATGCAATAATGGACATTGATTGCGATAATGGCCGTTCTCTTTGCAGTTGTAACATGTTATTGTTTTCGCCGGCTTGACAGTTGAATTTGACGTATGCGATGACTGTTGTCTATATTTGCTATTTTTATTTTTCTTATTGCCATTTTTTGCAAGTAATGCTGAATTGCAATCCGTTTCACCCATCTGGATGGTTTCCATATCGAGCAATTTGGTCTTAATAGAATCGGCCGTTATTCTAATTCCAGAGTGCTCGATAGCCATGATCATAGGCATAAAACGTTCTGGCAAACCTGCAAGCATTAATGAACCAATCCATTGATCATTAATTTCAAATCCAGTGCCCGTTAACCGCTGTGATGTTTCTACTATTCGTGTCACATAATCCGTCATATTTTCACTGTTTTCCAAACGTATTGAAATAAGATGGCGGAGCAAAGTAATTCTCCTCGAAAATCCTGAATCGTCGAATAACGACTTCAAAGTCGTCCACAATTCCTTCGTGGTCTTTGCATTCTTTATGTGCACAAATAACGATGAATCTATCGTTAAAATCACTTTCGCCCGTGTTTTTGCGTCCGTCGTGTCTGGTACTCCTACAGAAGCACTAAAACTTTCTTCTTTAATGTATTTGTCGACACCTTCTAGTATGAGCAAGTTTTCAACTGCGAAAGCCCAATCGTCGTAGTTTTCGCGACCTTTTAGCTTCGGTACATTCGCCAGAAAATTAGAACTCATTTTTAGAACACTGCACACGAAAAACACTAACAATAACTATTATTTTACAACTTAAAATCGGGACTGGGCCCATAACCTATTGAAACGGCAGAGCGTCGGTTTAGCAATTGTTTTATTCCACAGATAATAATTTACATATGGAACTAAGGAGGTTTTACGCTAAACTATACTAGATGGCGCTGAGGGTATCATAAGCATAATAATTATATTTTGATATAAATATCTAACAATAACCCGCGAAGTAAAACAAAATTTTGGTAAATTTCGCGAATGGAAAAATTAGCTTCAAGGAATCCTTTTCAAATAAATATAATGTTATGAAAGTTATAATATTTCTGAAATCCCGCAATCGCATGGACGTATCCACACTAATATAATGTTTGAGTTCGATGACCTTAAATTTTTACTACCTATTCTGATCATCGCTTATAACACAAGTCTGGGCTAGACTAACTTCAGTACCTAACTAATTAGTGTGTAACGTGTATAGTGTTCTAATAGGGCGGCGGTAGGCACTATACCTATAGTGTGTTGTATAGTGTTCCGGCGGCCGTAGGCTCTGTACATAATATAGTGTTTAACACTACACAGACCTGCGGAACTAACTCCAGCAGCGTGGCGGCGGTAGGCTCATTAATATGTATAGTGTTCTAGTAGAGCGGCGGCAGGCTCAGTACCCACAGTGTGTACGTGCAGTGTGCAGCAGCGCGGCGCGTGCCCGGGCAGTACCTGCGACACTATTTGCAGCAGCGCGGCGCGTGCCCGGGCAGTACCTGCGACACTATTTGCAGCAGCGCGGCGCGTGCCCGGGCAGTACCTGCGACACTATTTGCAGCAGCGCGGCGCGTGCCCGGGCAGTACCTGCGACACTATTTGCAGCAGCGCGGCGCGTGCCCGCGCAGTACCTGCGACACTATTAGCAGCGCGGCGCGTGCCCGGGCAGTACCTGCGACACTATTTGCAGCAGCACGGCGCGTGCCCGGGCAGTACCTGCGACACTATTTGCAGCAGCGCGGCGCGTGCCCAGGCGCCGGCCGCACTGCGCAGGGCGAGGAGCGACACGCCGGCGAGGGGCTCTGCGAGGGGCGGGGCGGCCAGGCCGGCGGGCGGCAGGTCGGGGGGCGGGGCTTCCGCTGATAGCTGCACTACTGACACGTCCTGGTTCTGTAATAAATAATAATACACCACGTAAGAAAGGCTAAATGTCCGGTAAAACAGACCGGGGAGTTTACCCATTGGCCCACTAGATGTCGCTAGTAGCAGGATAGATCGCAACATCGATTACTTTTTCCGGGTTCTTAGAATAATCTCGGTGTTTATGCGTGTCTGTGGTCGGGAACGTTCTAGACTAGCTAGCTAGGACTAGGAAGGTAGACATACCTCTCGAGAATGTGTCCGATTGTCCTTTTGGATCGGATCTACTTTTCTCGCAACGAATATTCCTGAATATGCAGGAGCGCACCGCATGGTGTATATGTCGTGGCCATATTGTTAAATTGATCATTTCATGAAATGGTCGAGCATTTCATAAAGTGGTCGCATTTCATGAAGTGGCCAATTCAATTTGACCAGATCGTTAAATCGTCTACATTTCACGATTTTGTCATCCAAGTTTGGCCAAATCGTATTAACAGGGTGTCCATAAAATCCGAATGTGGTAAGAGCTTACACCATATATAAGTATACCATAAGGTATGATGGTATGATTTTTTTTGCTATTATTTATGTGATATTTTCACAATATAATATTTAAAAACATAAAAGACTTTACAAAAGCGATTCGCATCTGGCACATCGCCGGACGCTGCCTGGGCACGCTCGCTCCGCTCGCTCGGCTCGTGCGTCATTTGTCATAGTCTAACCTAACCTAACCTAACCTATCGTAATCTAAGGTTTTTGTTTAACAATATTATTATAAACCACCATTAAGTCTAATATACATTATACAATATAACACACTATCCGTGAACTTCTTCTGCATAGTCACCCTACTCTCTTTAATTTGTTTTATAACCTAAAAAGAAAAATCCGCCATCTTCACACATAAATAAAACGCGCGCAGCGCCTCTACCGGTGATTCATGTAACTATTTTACGATATGATCAATAATCTTGACCACTTCATGAAATGATCGGGCGTTTAGTTGCCCATATTGAGAAACGATTTTTAATCATCGATCTGCCCAAACCATATTATGATGTGGCCAATAAGAAAGTTGAACTTTTCATGAAATGCGACCATTTCATGAAATGCTCGACCATTTCATGAAATGATCAATTCTACGATATGGCCACGACATATATAAGCGGCGGGTTTGGCCAACGCGGTCAGTCTCAGTTAGTCTTGATATAAGATTGAGAAGCTAAACCAGCGATAAAGGAAGCGATACCAGTGATAGTAGTGTACCTATATAGTGAAGAAGTTTACAGTGAACTATTGGAAGTGTCTTGTACTAGAGTTATAGTGATAAGTGCTGGAATTCTGTAACCTGCTCCACCTAATATAGAGTTCTAACACCTACGCCTCCCTTTTTAATCGACAGCTCTAAATCACCGTACCCAGTACGTAACACTATTTTAAAAAAAACTGTACATAAGATACAGTGAGGCACAACTTGATAAATAGGGTTGTTTACTGTTTTTTTTTATATTTGTATTTATATCGAAAGATCATAAAATAACATCGCTGGCGTGAAAACATACTCTTTCACTTATTAGAAGCCCAAGTGTAAACAGGTCGGAACTAAGACGATGTCGTCACTCTGTGAATCAGGCGACGGTGTACGGTCGTGCGAGGCGCGGATGAATCATACTCAGGTATAAAAGCCGGGCGCTCGGTTGGCACGGGCTCCGGCGTATCTGGCCAGTTTAGCTCCAGCCCCCGCGTCAAGCGCAACCAATATGCGGCGCCCCCGTCGGAGGGGACGCCGCCAACCTCTCATAGATGCAACACACACCAGACAACTGACCAAAGTAGGCAGCCCTGATCTGACTCGTTTGGCCAACACAGCCCCACCGCAGTTGTTTCGAGGGTTCTTTAGCGGTGGGTTTTCCAGGAACCCTTAGTAGGTAGAGTCGAAAGTAGGACGCTGCTGGGCGTCGACCCTACCAGCCATCCTACAAATAGTCATACAAACCTTTGTTTAGTCCCCCAAGCGACAAAGCCCCAGCCGTATCTGGGGTGCACTGGTCGCGTAGGTTTAAACCATTCGGTTGTACGCCTTCAGCGCACACCAAGTAGCCCGGTGAAGACGACAAAGCCCTTCAGGCTATCATCAGTGTATCATTAAAAAAAAAAAAAAAAGGCACGGGCTCAGTCCGATTGTGGCATCCGTGCTGTGCACACGTCTTAATTGTGAAACAAGTCACACCTGAATTACATTTTACTACATAGTGGACCATGATGAAGTACCCATTGCACCTGATGATACTCCTTCACCAATACTGCGCCCTGGCCGCTCCGAAAAATATGATGTTATTAAGATAGGAAATACCATAGGAAACTATCCCATTGTATTCATAAAATATCAGTAAAGACTAATACATGAAAAGAAAGACGAGCGTAGAAAATATCGCCTGAAAATTATCACCTTTAAATACTGTAGCAAACTTTAGAATTAGAATAGAAGAGTATAGATTTTTAATTGAAAATTACACATACACGGAAAGAAGTAAGTAACATAGAAAAAGACAATAGAAATAGGGTAGAAATACAGATCAAAAGAAGTAAGTAGACAGGTAGAAGCAACATGAAACGAAGAACAGTAAGTAGAACTGTGTGCCCTATTTGGAGCCCGTTAGTCACGTCCTGTGTACGTGCAATTAGAATTTCTTTATTAAAAAACTTATATATCTATACATATAATAAAAATATAACGGATCGCTGTCTGTACATGGAAGATACATGAGGAAAAATATTATAGGAGACCTTTATCAACGCAATAGTACTCAAAATAATGACTTTTGGAATCTAATGCACGCTAATCTCAGAAACGGCTGAATCGATTTCGATGCAGTTTTCAGGACTATATTGTGACAGGTCCCACTTAACATATAGGCTACTTTTTATCCCGGGAAAATGTTTTTATCCCGGATAATTTAGACATTTTGTTTTTTCTGTAGTCCACGCGGACCGAGTCGCGGGCGTCCACTAGTATTACATATTTTTAGGTAAAACTTGTATGAATATACTTACATCATCATCCATTTTCTCTATAGATGTGTCCTTCGGCTCCTATAAATAAAAAAACTTTATAACCACATAATTATATACCTAAGGTGTTTTCAAAATCACTACATATTATAAAACAAAGTCGTTTGGCGTTGTCTGTCCGTCTCTATGTATGCTTAGATCTTTCAAACTAGGGAACGGATTTTGATGCTGTTTTTCAATAGATAGAGTGATTCACGAGGAAGGTTTATAATGTATAATTAGGGACTCGCCCCGACTCCATACGGGAGTAATGTACTCTCAGGCGGGCGAGGCTGTTGGCGGCCGCGAAATATTTAAAAAATAAATCAGCTGTTCCATACAATCTTCAATGATTACTGCACTGAAATGTATAGAACAGCTAATTTTTTTTAACTATTTCGGAGTTAGTCCCATAGTGAAAGTTGTTTCTTTTTACCTATCTAGTTTTGTGTCAAAATCATATCACTAATTTTGAAAACACCTTATATTAATAATATTGTTAAAATATTCATTGGCCGCGTGGTGCCGGCAGAGTAGAATTCGTACCACCCCATGTCTGCCCGTGGGTATCGTACGAGGCGATTAAGGGTTTCCGGGAGGTGGGCAGCAGCGCCTCCCGTGTTGACAACATAGTCCAAAATACAAACTGCGGTCACCAACCCGCCTGCCCAGCGTGGTGACTATGGGCAAATACCCCCAAAGCAGCCCTGGGGGAGCCTACGTCCAGCAGTGGACTGCAATAGGCCGATGATGATAGTGATGATGATGATTTATGTTAAAACTTTAAACCAAATAGTTTATTTCAATGACAGCGCTAGTTACTATGTGCATTATCCTATTAAGTATTACATTATATTTGTTAGTCTATACAAAAAATGTTAGTTCTGAAATCTGACATAGGAGTTATTCTATAAAACGGACTCTACATAAAAATTAAACTCATTAAACTATGGCCAACAACGTGGAACTAATAACGGTTTTGATCGTCTAAACAAGAAATCTAGGAGAACTGCTAAAGTCAGTTCTCCTTTATGTAAAAACCAACATTAGGTTTGACAGACCGCATGATTCTACTTTAACTGTTACACTATTTCAGTGACGTGTCATTGCTTTGGATAAAAAGATGACACAGAGAGGTGATGATGAAATGATGAAAGCAAATGATGATGGAGATATGAAATAATATAACTAACCAGAGGCGTCCGTCCGCGACGACGCATAGATCTTCTCTGTGAAAAAATACATGGGTCATGTCTACAATATAGTATACAGGGTGTTTGTGACAGCCAGCCAAATATTGTTATGGCGACTTCAGACCATGATTCTGAGGCGAAAACAGCTGAAAATTTTCAATGTTTTAATTTTTTTAGAAAAAAAATAAGTAGTTCGTTTGAGTAGGTCTTGGATGACTTAAAAACAAAATTTTAACCTATGGATGATTTTCAAAAAAAAAAAATGGTTCCAAAAAAGTTCAAAATATTAATCAAAGTAATGTATCACATAATAACCAATAAGCCTACTTGATCATTATTTCAGTATTTTCCTGGCTGTCACACACACCCTGTATAGGTATAAACTGTATTATCCTACTAATATTATAAACGCGAAGGTTTGTGAGTATGGATGGATGGATGTTTGTTATTCTTTCACGTAAAAACGGCTGGAGGGATTTTAATAAAATTTGCTATGTAGTTAGCTGACACTCTGGATAATTATCCCGGGAAAATATTTTTATCCCGGATAATTTGGACATTTTGTTTTTTCTGCAGTCCACGCGGACGAAGTCGCGGGCGTCCACTAGTTATAAAATAACGCGGTATTTTAATAGCACTGCTCATATTTTGATATTAACTAACAAATTTTTGAGACAAGATTGCGTAGGTCAAAATAATAAACTTATAATCATAGACAACTAACCTCATTTGAGTTTTCTATGACTGACTCATAGCACGTGTACTGAAAACAAAAAATATTTATTATTGTAACAATCTAGATAGTTAATCAAAAATAGTTATGGCCACAGTTTATTAGGATAACCGTCATATAGAATTCTATGAAACGGACTCTAGTGATGTACATGTATCTATCCCTACACACACTAGTTACATATGTCGCTATCCCTACACATACTAGTGAATTTCCCCGCTATCCTTACATACACTACTTGCACACTTCGCTAACCCTACAAACACAAGTTTTGCACCTCGCTATCCCTGCTCACTAGTGACTTTCCCCGCTATCCTTTAAGACACCACTGTAACTACACACACTAGTGACTTTCCCCGCTATCCTTTAAGACACCACTGTAACTACACACACTAGTGACTTTCCCCGCTATCCTTTAAGACACCACTGTAACTACACACACTAGTGACTTTCCCCGCTATGCTTTAAGACACCACTGTAACTACACACACTAGTGACTTCCCGCTATCCTTACATACACTACTTGCACACTTCGCTAACCCTACAAACACAAGTTTTGCACCTTTCCCTGCTCACCTCGCTATCCTTTAAGACACCACTGTAACTACACACACTAGTGACTTTCCCCGCTATCCTTTAAGACACCACTGTAACTACACACACTAGTGCACACTTTCCCCGCTATCCTTTAAGACACCACTGTAACTACACACACTAGTCTCTTTCCCGCACTTTCCCCTACTTTAAGACACCACTGTAACTACACACACTAGTGACTTTCCCCGCTATCCTTTCCCTGACACACTAGTGACTTTCCCCGCTATCCTTTAAGACACCACTGTAACTACACACACTAGTGACTTTCCCCGCTATCCTTTAAGACACCACTGTAACTACACACACTAGTGACTTTCCCCGCTATCCTTTAAGACACCACTGTAACTACACACACTAGTGACTTTCCCCGCTATCCTTTAAGACACCACTGTAACTACACACACTAGTGACTTTCCCCGCTATGCTTTAAGACACCACTGTAACTACACACACTAGTGACTTTCCCCGCTATCCTTTAAGACACCACTGTAACTACACACACTAGTGACTTTCCCCGCTATCCTTTAAGACACCACTGTAACTACACACACTAGTGACTTTCCCCGCTATCCTTTAAGACACCACTGTAACTACACTCACTAGTGACTTTCCCGCTATCCTTTAAGACACCACTGTAACTACACACACTAGTGACTTTCCCCGCTATCCTTTAAGACACCACTGTAACTACACACACTAGTGACTTTCCCCGCTATCCTTTAAGACACCCTAACTACACACACTAGTGACTTTCCCCGACTTTAAGACCACTGTAACTACACACACTAGTGACTTCCCCGCTATCCTTTAAGACACCACTGTAACTACACACACTAGTGACTTTCCCCGCTATCCTTTAAGACACCACCACTGTAACTACACTCACTAGTGACTTTCCCCGCTATCCTTTAAGACACCACTGTAACTACACACACTAGTGACTTTCCCCGCTATCCTTTAAGACACCACTGTAACTACACACACTAGTGACTTTCCCCGCACTTTAAGACACCACTGTAACTACACACACTAGTGACTTCCCCGCTATCCTTTAAGACACCACTGTAACTACACTCACTAGTGACTTTCCCGCTATCCTTTAAGACACCACTGTAACTACACACACTAGTGACTTTCCCCGCTATCCTTTAAGACACCACTGTAACTACACACACTAGTGACTTTCCCCTAATCCTTTAAGACACCACTGTAACACACACACACTAGTGACTTTCCCCGCTATCCTTTAAGACACCACTGTAACTACACACACTAGTGACTTTCCCCGCTATCCTTTAAGACACCACTGTAACTACACACACTAGTGACTTTCCCAGCTATCCTTTAAGACACCACTGTAACTACACACACTAGTGACTTTCCCCGCTATCCTTTAAGACACCACTGTAACTACACCCACTAGTGACGTACCTCGCTATCCTTGGTGTCAGCAATAATGACGGCCGGCAGCTGTTGTCGTCGCGGCTCGAAGGTAGCGTATAAATCCCCTCGCAGCTGATCCGTTAGTTTCTGACACGAGTCTAGGATGCCGTCGAGGGTTTGGGTTTCCTCTGCGGGAATTTGTGCTTGTTAGAATATAACCGAAGGGAATATACTCCAGGGAATATACCATTTCTTATATGCTGCTCTGGGAGTGAAAAAAAAAAACATGTAATACTACAGCTGCTTCTCTTCCCGGGCATACTGTACAAGTCAGTAGAGGGACAAGAGGGTCTTGGTGTTTTGTAGGCGATGGGCTGACCACCTGTCACTACTAACCGAACTTGTACATCTCAACTATACCCTCAAAATTGGTCAGAAGTGGCACCATGTGATTCTATCGGCCCTTAGTGCTCTGCCTACCCCGTAAGGGATAAAGGCATAATTATATATATGTATGTATGTAAATAATACTCGTAGTACACTTCTATTAATTAGATATCGTTAAGTATTTCTTAGTCCGCCCAGTGTGAGTTTCGAAAGAAACCATATAGCACCGACACCATAAATAACGGCATAAGAGTAGGAAGATGATGACCCAATGAAGGTTACTAAAAAATCCTCCGTTCCTAATATTTTACAGGATAATTTTATTACAAAGAAAAGCAACAACTAAAATTTTAAGCGGTAAAAAATTATAATAGAAAGGTAATGTCTAAAAAATACTAACAACTTTAAGTACTTACCTAATATGTATCATTATTTAAATAATCTAATAATATTTTTGCTCTCTCTTTATTATTATTATTATATAAAATTAAAATCCATAAATGGCAGTAATTATATTATGATGATAGAATGCTAAACTCTGTACTATTCTAAGTGCTGTGGATTTTGGTAAATAAAATAAAAAACTTATGTATATGCCTTTTGTATGCATTTCTTTTGCAAATTTATGTACAATAAAGAATAGCAGTTTAATCCCGCCCCCTGATTACGTAAAAGCAATAGTAAAGCCGAAGCCGCACGATCGCGATAATCTCGAGTGCCAAGCACACGCACACACTCTCAATAATCGCGATCGCTTTGCTTCGGCTTTGCTGTTGTTTTTATGTAATCAGGGGGTCGCCCTACTCACTCTCTAGCAGCTCGAGATCCTCAGTAATATCCTTAACCGCCTCTGCCAGTCGCTCCTCCAGATTGTATTTACGCCAGGTCGAGTTTAACATGTCTGCTAGTTGTTCTTCTAGCACTCTGGAAGGTAGACAGTTAACTGATTTAACTGTTGTTATTGACGTTTGCAAATACTGCGTATTTTTCTTATCGTCACTTTTTTTCTCCATGGAAGCATACCTGAGGAGTGTCTGGTTTCCAAGATATCAGGATACAAAGTTGAGTAGATAGCATTTATTGCAGAAATGCGTCTAACTAACCAATCTAAAAAAATAACTATCAAAAAACTAACGCAAAGACCGAGTGAAACTGTACATTGCTCGGTACTAAATAAAAAAAAATATCATTAGCACTAAATGTCACTGACCTGGCGGCATCAGCTCCCAGCGGAGGAGGTTCCTCCGTCTCCGACTCCTCGGAGGAAGAGATCTCCACCAGCGACGAGGGTTCAGGGCCGAGGAACTGTAGCAGCGGAGTGCAGGACATCGCGTCTGACACCATGCTCTGTGGGACGGGTACAGTTATTGCGATAGAGTTTAGAAAAAGAGATAGATCTCCACCAGCGACGAGGGTTCGGTGGGTACGGGTATATATAGTTATTTTGGTTAGCACCAGTCAGTGATCGGTTCAGGTAGTGCAATTTAGGGTTAACGAACTCAAACAGTATAATATACTAGTGGACGCCCGCGACTCCGTCCGCGTGGACTACAGAAAAAACAAAATATCGAAATTATCCGGGATATAAATTATTTCCCGGGACAAAAAGTAGCCTATATGTTAAGTGGGACCTGTCACAATATATTACTGAAAGCTGCATCGAAATCACTGTACCCCTGCATATATATATATATATGTAAATATATATATATAGCAGACTCACCGCCTGCCTGCCGGCCAGCCGCACGTCGCACTCGACGCACAGTCTGCGCGCGCCGCCCGCACGCCGCGCACACGCCGCGGTCACGCAGCGGAAACGCCGCGGGACGCTCTCCGGGGGGGCTTCCCTGGCAGGCGGAGTGTCCTCTTCGTCACTGTCGAGACTGAACACCTCGAGTCCGAGTCTCGGTCGACTCACTGTCGACTGCAAAACCTTACATTCATTACATAGTATAAATCAAAGTCGCTTCTAGGAAAAAGGAACTTTGACAGTTCAAGGCGAATATTGTACAATTTTCGCTATCGCATCGCTTCGGCTTTGCTATTGCAAATTAGGTAATCCGTGGGCCTGTTTACAGTATACAATATCTAAGACTAAGTACTCATTTATATAATGTGTGTCTATTTAATATCTCTGATTATTATAATTATGTACCAGTTAATATAATATAACTATCTATACGTGTGTGTACATATGTCAGGCGAGCGGTAAAATCAGTCATATTTTTGTCGCGCTTGAAGTAAATGTTTATATGTTTGTTTTTTATGAATAAATTCTCGGGACTACAGAGTCCCGGTCCTTTGAGAGGCGTGCATCGGGCCGTAGCCAAGATGTAGAGGCCCTTTTTAGAGAACTTTAATATGGTGTGGAATGCACATGGCGGATATCATCACCGACCGCACAATATGATACATCCGGCGATGGTCCCCGCCATGTGCAAACACTATTGGAGTGCAGATCTATGTCGTGTGATGGAAAACTAAGGTCATGGGCTATAGGGTTGAATGTTGGGTGGCTGGATGAGGGCTATTTTATAAAGGGCGACTATCGGACGCCTGCCATAACAATCTAGTCCCAAAATTGTGAGGTGGCAGGCGGTGACTTGCCGCCTGTAATTTAAATTAAAACAAAAACTAATAGGCAACTGGTCACTGCTCTCTTGCATCTGTCGCCGTTGTAAACGTAGGTGTGGGTTTCCATTACAATCCTGTAATATAGACAGGGAACATAACCGCGCGACATACAGGTTATATCGTTAGACAGGGAACATAACCGCGCGACATACAGGTTATATCTTTAGACAGGGAACATAACCGCGCGACATACAGGTTATACCTTTGTTTTAAAAGTGACAATTACAGATAAAGTACAGCCACTTCTCCAAAAAAGTGCAGTTACAATGTTCTTAACGTTTAAATTAAAAGTTAACCACGAAATTCCTCGTAACCCACGTCCGTACTTTAGTCTTTTTAGGCATAAGTTTACTCACCTCAGAACTCTCTTTGGGGATATCCCCTGCCTCTTCTTTAGTGTCACTTTTCTCTACAATGGCTGATTTTTTCACCTCTTGAATATCTGAAAAAATGTTATCTCTCATAATATTTGTACCTTTATTGTCTAAAACAACGGAATAGCACCACACTTGTTGTATAATGTTCTAAATAATTACAGATAACTATTAGGTATGGGCAGGAAGATGATGAACTCTAAGAACATAACCTTCCTTCTGGCGTAGTCGAGTAAACATCCCGTCAGTCACGTCTGGAACCCTCTGAACTATATTAATGTACTAGACTAGAAGACGCCCGCGACTCCGTCCGCGTGGACTACAGAAAAAGCAAAATGTCGAAAGATAAAAACGTTTTCTCGGGATAAAAAGTAGCCTATATGTTAAGCGGGGCCTATCACAATATATTCCTGAAAACTGCATCGGAATCGGTTCAGCCGTTTCTGAGATTAGCGTGCACAAACGCACAGACAAACAGATACAAATCATTCTTTTGGGTCCTATTGCGTTGATAAAGGTTTCCTAGAACATTTTTTCTCATATATCTTCCATGTACAGACAGTGATCCGTTACATTTTTATTGTATATAATAGATTTTATGTCTATTTACCTGCTACCTTATATTATTGTAATTACTATTAATATATCTGCTATCACATTGGGTTAATGCCTGCAATAATGGTGATAACAGGGCGAAATAAATAAATAGATACATACCATCTTCGGAAGAATCCTCCAAGTTCACAACATTCATCTTCAGAGGTTTATCCGTTTTCACTGATGTATCCTCTTTACCTGGTAAGCAAATATAAAATTATTAATGTATCACCTCCGTCTAGGTTAGACGAACACTACGGTTTTAATCTATATACATATAATAAAAATGTAACGGATCGCTGTCTGTACATGGAAGATATATGAGAAAAAATATTATAGGAGACCTTTATCAACGTAATAGTACCCAAAAGAATCATTTTTATCTGTTTGTCTGTGCGTTTGTGCACGCTAATCTCAGAAAACGGCTGAACCGATTTCGATGCAGTTTTCAGGAATATATTGTCACAGGTCCCACTTAACATACAGGATGATTTTTGGTCGTCAACGTTCCCGAAAACTACGGAATCTCCTCATCATCACGATCATTTTTCTCCATGGAAGCATACCTGGGAAGTGTCTAGTTTCCAAAATATTAGGGTCCAAAGTTGAGTAAATAGACTGCGTTTTTCTGCAATGCACATAGTCGCGTGTAGCAAGATTTTTTCACGAGAAATAATTCATAACTGTCTATGATAAAACTAGTATAAACACTGGACACTATAAATTTCGCCCAAAGAAGTAATTGAAAAAAAATTACATAATTTCCGAGCATTTTCTTAGCATAAGCTTACTTTATTTGATGTATAGAGTACGTACCCTTCGTTACGGGTGGCAACGAAAAAACCACCTGTATAGGCTACTTTTTATCCCGGTAAAATATTTTTATCCCATGTACTTTCGACATTTTGTTATTTCTGTAGTCCACTAGTAGTAAATAAAGATCTGTAGTCTCTGCCTATTTATGTATGTATTTATTTACCGTCTTTACTTCTTAACAGTAACGATTCAAGCAGGCTGAATTTGACAGCACTGTCAGTATTACTGTCAGATACTGTCACTGCAGCCTTCTCTGTCGCACTCTCCACTTTTGGTGTAGCCTGGAAAGAGATAAGATATCATTTACAGCTTTTTACAGATTCTAAAATGATCACCTAGCTATACCCGAGGAAAGTTTGTTGTCAGGCAGGCAGCCGTCAACAACACAAAATCCTTGGCAATATTTGCGCCGACACCGTGAGTGATGGGATACGGGCAGGTAAATGATGATGATGATTGGTTTGCTGGAAGAAATCTCTTCAAGAGATAAGCACGCCATTGTACATTTCTCCTGTATACTAAGATTACTTACAATCTTTGTTTCTATTTGCGTACGATAAAGAATGATGATATTCACTATGGGTGCGCCCACCACCGGGCCCTACACCTCCACTGACCCTAGGATCTGATAACTCATAACCGCGAAAACAAGCACTTGCACTAACTACAATCGCCTCGAGAAACCAGACCCGAGCACCTAGCATGCAAGACGATACATTGCACTATTTCTGAAATCAAAAACTAGATAAATAATCTACATATGTTTCGCCAACAACCGTGGCATCCTCAGGATTATAGAAATTAGTAAATTAGTAACCCACTAATATATGATGATAGTTTAATGACTCACCTTTTCATCTACCGTTTGTATCTCAGGAACACTCTCAATATCCAGCTGAATGGTTTGTTCAGATATGTCCACCTGTAAATACAAATCATCATCATCATCATCAGCCTATTACAGTCCACTGCAAGACGTAGGCCTCCCCCAGGGCACGCCACAAGACTACCATGGGGGGTATTTGCCCATAGTCACCACGCTGGGCAGGCGGGTTGGTGACCGCAGTTTGTGTTTTGGACTATGTTGTCAGCACGGGAGGCGCTGCTGCCCACCTCCCGGAAACCCTTAATCGCCTCGTACGATACCCACGGGCAGACATGGGGTGGTACGAATTCTACTCTGCCGGCACCACGCGGCCAATAGTAATACAAATGACTTTATTAAATTATAGGTCTTTTGTTTATTATCTACTAGCTGCGAGCTGTTTCCTGTGACTTAAGACTGATTTTTTTAACTTAGTCATGGAGTAATAAGATGTCATAGAGTGCTTATGTCATATTAACAGTTTCGATGCACTATTAGACTTTTCGGTGCCTCACAATTCCAGTCATTGACACTTAGATTCTATTAGTGTAATGTATAGTAATGTGCTACATTACTTATTTATTGTAACGTATAGTAATACAATCTAAGTGTCAAGGACTGGAAATGTGAGGCACCGAAAAGTCTAATGGTGCATCGAAACTGTTAGTATGACATTAGCACTCTATGTTTACATCTTATTCCTCTATGACATAGTAAATAAAGTGTGAAGAGGTAACAAGCAAAATTATTTTTGCATTTATAACATTAGTAGGAATTATGTGTGTGTGTGTGTGTGTTTGTTTGCATGTGTGAGTGTAACTCTTAGGACACAAAACACACACTTGTAATAAAACAAATACTTCTGATCTTTACTAATGTTATAAATGCAAAAGTAACTCTGCTTGTTTATCTGTGTGGCTTTTAAGTGGAAACTACTGAACAAATTTAATGACTGATTTAATAAGCATAGCTGTAGGACATCTTTAGGAGATAATTGCAGTTCTGGCATCTGTGAGATGAATAACACAAGTTTTACAAAAACAATACTCACATCTTCACAAACCACCTCATCCTCGATCACAATCTCACTCCCTGCATCAGCATCCTTACTCTCGGCGTCCAGAGTGTCCATCATCACCTCATCGCCGGCCTGGCCCGGTGTCTGTGTGTCCGTCTGTTTGTCGGTGTCGGATTGCTGTGCGTTGGAGTCTTCGGAATGTTCTGCTGTCATTTGGTTACTGCTTTCTGTGGAAATACATTATTATGTTTACAAATATGTATAGTGTCATATTATTCTTTTTTGTCATTTTATATTTACATTTGTAAGTCCTGTTCCAAAAATTGTCACTTATCTATACCCGAGAAGGGTTGGTGTCAGGCACCCGTAAAACCAAAATGACAAAATTATGGCAATGTGCGTTTCGAAAGAACCCATATTGCGTCGACCTCATGAATAATGAGATAAGGGCATGAAGATTATGATTTGTAAGTCCTGTGCTGATGCTAGACTTCACTAGAATACATGAGAATGTTAATAAACTGCATTGTATCAAGTGTAATGAAAAAAAATAAAACATCAGTCGCATCTTTTGTGCATGTGGCATGCATGCTGCTTGTCTTGTCTTGACACAATGGAGCCACAAATAAAAGATGGTTTACTTGAACTCTTGATTATAATTAAATGAAATTATGGAATACAATGCTGCCTTGTAGATGGCCAACAGGTAAGTAAGCGATGATAGTTGAATTTGACTTTAAACAGAAAAACTCCTTCATAAAACTTAACAGCAATAGTCCTTTAATTACGGCTAATTGATTATGTCTAAGTAGGGCGGCGCTATGAGCCGCAACGCTGCTTGTTAACCACCATCATCAAGATCGCAGAGGCGCGAGGGACGGAGTGCAACCAGGTCCGAACACTACCGATCACTCACCGTTCGTCAGACACAGTAAGCCATTTTTTACTATTGTAAATCCTAGTTTAAAATAATATACAACCTTAAATCTATCAGCGGCCTACTTCATTCCACATCCACAATCAGCTCAACACTGCTGCATCGCCCACTGCACAAGAGTTGACTAAGGAACTCTTGTCATTCCTTCAGGTGATAAGCTAGCAGCTTGTTACATTGATCCTGATGTTTATACTTATACCTTATGTATATTGTATTTGTAATTTGTTTGGAACAATTAAATTGTATAGTTAACAAAAACACAAAGACTAATTACTTATTATGAACAGTGTGTGAGATAAAAATATTTTTTTATTATTACTAGTGTATGTTATTATTTCTTTACTTTGTTGTAAAAAATGTTAAGTGGAACCTGTCACAATATATTCCTGAAAACTGCATCGAAATTGGTTCAGCTGTTTCTAAGATTAGCGTGCACAAACGCACAGACAAAGTGACAAACCGACAAAAAATTCCAAAAATCATTCTTTTGGGTAAGTACTATTGTATTGATAAAGGTCTCCTATAATAATTTTACTCATATATCTTCCATGTACAGACAGCGATCCGTTACATCTATATTATAAGTATAGATTAATTAGTTGAAGAATTAAAAAAACAAGAAACTCACCATCATCCTGCTCAAAGTCATCATCATCATCCCCTCCATCACCATCGCCGTCTTCATCATCATCCTCAGCCTCATCATCATCTTCCATCACCCGTGAAGACTCAGCCAGCAACCCAAGACTGTCCTGCATCTTAGTACCTTCCTTCAACTCTTCGGACCTCTCATTCATTTCTGCATCACTTTCTTCTACAGTTTTAACATCTTTGGATGTAGAAGGTTCCGGCTCTAGAGTTATGGCATCAATAACAGCTATACTCAATTCTGCATCTACTTTTGTTTCGGTTTCTTGTATATCCATTTCTTGAGGTTCAATATTTAATGTATTTGTTTCAGATATCTCTGGAAGATCTATGTTTGAAGCTACACTGACCTCTGTTGGTATATTTGTAGCAATACTGACATATATTTCATCATTACCTGCTTCTATATTTGTCTCAGCCTTATTTATGTTTTTTGAAATCGAATCATCTTTGAGCTCTGACATAATTTCTTTCTCTCCTACTTCTTCAACAATATTTTTGCTATCAAATACTGAATCTTTTCCCAAGCTATCAAGTATGTTATCAACATTTTCCTTTATATTTTCAATGTCTTCGTTATCATTATCTAATTCTGTACTTTCAACTGATGAGGTAAGATTCAGATTGAATGAGAGCTCCGAATCCTCGTAATCTATCATCTCTTGTGTGGGTATTTCTATCATCACATCTGGATTCTTTAGTTTATGATCCAAATTTGGCTCAATAGATGCATTGAACATTGACGTATCAGGAGATTTCAGTAGCTCTGACTCTGTAGCCTCATTTAGAGAAGTATTTTCAGGTAGTGGGCCTCTTTCTTCTGGACTTTTAATGTTATCTTCGATATTAAGAACATTAACCATTTTACTTTCTATACTGTCTAAACTGTCTATTTTAGTTGCTACATCAGACACAGCCAAAACTTTCTCCTCAACATTTAAACTATATTTATCAAAATCATTGAGATCTACATCCATTTTTTCCGCTTCTATATTTTCTGACACACATGGAATATCATCACTAGATTGGTGTAAAGCTGGGCTTTTAATATCCAGTACTTGTCCTGTAACACTGTTTTCAGTCTCCTTTTTTTCAGCTGCACTAAGCACAGATTTACCAAGATCTTGTACAGGGCTTTTAATTATCTCATCTTGTACTATACTTAGTTCAGGATCTAATTTTTCAGATTGTATATCTGGTGCTGAAATCATAGAATCTTCAGCACTTGAAATTACATTTGAATTTGGGTTTTGTTCATCTTGCTTAAGTTGTAATACAGGATCTTTATTTATTTCAATGGTCTCTGAGGCTGTGGGGCTATTTTCTTTTATCATTAGGTTATTTTCTGTATTTTGACTAGCTCGGTTTACTGACAGATGTTCAACAATTATATCTTGCTTACCAAGTTCAGTTTCAGTTGTATCAGTCTCCATTTTATTAGATACTGCTGTAATACAATCATTTTTAGCACTTGAATCTTCAGTAAGAGTAGGTTTTACTTCATCATGCTTAAGATCTGATAACATGTTCCTAGACCCTGTAGCTGCTGGGTCTATAGCTCCTGTATTTGAAACATCATGTAACAGTTTCTCCGGACTTTTTGTATATTCATTTGGCTCAAGACTTGAAGTGATGCCTATATTAATTCCATCATTAGATGTATCTTTAATAACACATGACATTTCCATATCACATTCAATGTCCGCTAGATTATCACTGTCCACAGATTTCTTCTCAGAAATTACGAGTTCATCATCATCCCACCTGAGGACCATCTCTTCATCCTGAACGTCGGTATCATCATCAAAACTGGCTTTTACCCCACTGTCAGTCGCTTCCACGCCTTCTGAAGTGGTTGCTGGATTACTGCTGGTTCCTGATCCACCTTTACGCTCGTCGAAGCTGTCTGAGCAACTGTCTGGTGACGGTTTGTTAGTAGAATCTGTTTTCTCAACCTGTATGCTGCCGACCGTGTCTCCGCCAGCAATATTTCGCTGTTCCGACTGCTCCTGTACATTTTCCGCTTTTGGAGAACATAATGCGACCGGTGGACTCCCTTCTTCCATTTTTACTGCAGATATTTAGCAGAGATTTTGCGAGGAACTTTGTGAAACTCACGTTTTATAGCATGGACAAACACTATGTTTTAACTCGCGAAATATATTTCGCAAACATACAACATTCACTTGCACGGTTGTAATAGATATTTAGCTATAGTTACATCGAAAACACAAATGCAGTTTGTAGTTAAATTAGACAGAATTTTAAAATTCGCAACAAAAGCGTCGGCATAGCGTGTCGGCATTTATATTTTTGACAGATTGGCGGGGTGACCATCTCAAAATAAAAAATCTTCCAAACCGGGATAAATTTCTACCAAAATCGGATGAACTCTGAATCAAAATATTTGTGGAAACCAAATTTTAATAATCATCATCTCTCATTTGACATTAGATTCAGCGGAAAAGTTTCGCAAGGAAGTGTATTTATTCGTGAAATCAATATCAATTTATAGCTGGCATTTACCGTGAAGTGATGTGATTTACTGATTAAACAATATACGCCCCTACATATTTGATTTGGTTTGTTGTGATGTGATTCCAGTGCTTTGATTTTTTTAAAATAGAACTAAACTGATATTAACAATCATTTATGTCCCATAGTATTTAAAAAAAAAAATTTTTTTTACTTCTTCTTTCCTAATCCAAACCTACTCAATGATCTATTCTAAGACAAATCCTAATAAATTACGGATTTTTCGACAACTATTGAAAGTAAAAAAAAAATACAAATCACCTGGATAGATGCAGTGAGAGAAATTCTGTATGGTCACGTACAGGGCGAGGTGTAGGAGGGGGGAGGAGTTAGGTAGGAGATGTAGGTAACGCCATCTATTTTTGACAGTTATTTAACTTGTCAGAAAAAACACAAGCTTTGGGCTTATTTGTAATATTATTGTTTTGTCTTCTTTTCCTTTTCTTGTGCGCAAATGTATTTGCGTTACATACAATCTAGATCGTTTGTTTATAATTTGTGTAGTTTTAGTTGCATGGAACTGTAATGTATAGTGTGTAAGAAATAAATAAATGAAAAATAAATCCTTCATATACACAAACTCAGTAAACAAACGCGGTAAAGCTGTGAAACTCTTTACCGCACACTGTAAGGGACTGTAGGACTATTGGACTTTTTAAAAAACGGTTGAAGGAGCACTACCTTTCCCTATTATTTTCATATTTCATAAGTGTGATGTATTTTCGTAGTAAGTTATCCTTTTTCATATTTGTTTGGGCTTTTACATAATTTACAATGTTAAATATATAATATCCAATGTAAATTATAACTATGTTTTGTGTAGATACTTACCACATATATGTATTTATTGTGTATTTTGTATCTATATATATTTAAGTAGTTTACCTATCAGTATTTATTTGCTGTTTAATATTTTGTAATGACTTGCCCTTTATAATTGTATAACAAATTGTTTGCTTGGGTTTGCTGGAAGAAATCTCTTAAAGAGATAAGCTTGCCTTTGTACACTCTCTGTGTAACTATACTAAGTCACTATATTGTCTAATGTTTGTGTGTACAATAAAGAATACAAGAATACAAGCAACTCTACCAAAAAAGCAGAAATCTGCTACAGTTGGTCATACTGACATAAACTTTTTTTTTTTTTTTTTTTTTTTAGCAGATCTAGCACCTGAGCAAATGAATTTGGCCCATACAGACTGGCTGGATACTTACTTATAGGTAAAAGTAGGCACAAAGTACATAGGACTTATACCATACCATTTATTCAAGTCAATTTATTTATTTTGCACAAAATAAGGTATAGATGATGTTAAAGAGTACAGAAGTTAAGTTCTCTTAGTTCTCTTATTTTGCCTTTAACGGCATGCAAAATTGATAAGATATTATATAATCATAACCATTTATACAGGATGTTTTTTTGTGGCCACCTTTAACGAAGGGTACGTTTTCTATACATGAAATAAAGTAAGTTTATGGCAAAAAAAATGCTGGGATTTTTTTTTTTTTTAAATTTTAAATTCCTTGATCGTGCGAAATTTATAGTGTCTAGTGTTTATGTTAGTTTTTTTATAGACAGATATTAATTATTTTTCGTGAAAAAATCCTGCTACGCGCGTCTATGTGAATTTATGGAGAAAAACGCAGTCTATTTACTCAACTTTGGACCCTAATATTTTGGAAACCAGACACTTCCCAGGTATGCTTCCATGGAGAAAAATGATCGTGATGATGAGGAGATTCCGTAGTTTTCGGGAACGTTGACGACCAAAAATCAACCTGTATAATATCTTATTCCTCGATGCTTATACAGATAACAATTTCTCCTATATACCCCAACTTTATATTTCCGTTCAAAAATGAGGATATCTACATAATATTGTCGGTGTAGTTTTTTTTTTTTTTTTTTTTTTTTTTTTTTTTTTTTTTTTTTTTTTTTTTTTTTTTTTTTTTTTTTTTTTAATACTACCCGCACTTTCGTCATTCGGCTGCTATTGTGCGTTTCACTGTATAGTTCCGCTGGATGATGGCGCTAGTTACTTTTTGTGTGACCACTTATTCTGTGTCGCTGCATACAATGAATGTTAGTTTCGAAATCAGGCGTAGGAATTATTCTATGAAACGGACAATACGACCGCGACCGGCACATTCGCAACAAACGTACCTGCTGAAGACGCTTAAAACTTTTTTCGTGACTCTGGTAACGACGATGATGCCATGCTCCAGGACCTTAATAGAGGACGTAGACAAGCACATGATTGTAAAGGTAGATACTTTCGTTATTTGGCCGTGGGATCTCGTTATGATCTTGTAATTCTGGCTAGCCCATTTCGGGAGCACAGCCTTGTGTATACTACGAGTATAAAATATGGTGTTTTAAAAATTAGTGACCCCCTGTCCCCTTGATCTAATTCGAATTCTACAGGGACCTCATTATCTGGGACCCCTGGAAATCTTGCAGAACATAACAATAATAATAAGACCGCAGGGCAGCTTGTGGCGAGCTGTTGGGAGGTAGCGTTCCCACGGACCTGAAGTACTCCCGAGGGAAAACCCTGTTCCTCATCTCCAGCGCCGGAGTGAGGTCTGACGAGGAACAGTTCCCCCACCTCTGCCTTGCCTTCGCCGGCCGGGCAGAGTGGAGTCGCGAGAGCTATGACAGCTCGAAAGTGGACGTGCCCGTCAGTAAGTGGCTTCGGTTTAAAGTCCAGGGGCACCCCTCCACCCTAAAGGCTTACGAAATGTTGCCCTCTTTGTCGCTCCGTGCGTGCGGCCGTTTCAGGGGGGGCCCATGAAATAATTCGGCGAGTCACCGCCTGCCACCAAACAATTATGAGACTTAGTTGTAATGGCAGGCGTCCGTTAGTCTCCTTCAATAGTCCAGTTACCCAACCCCACCCAACATTCAGCCCATAGTCCATGACCTTTGTTTCCATCGCATGACATAGATCTGCACTCCAATAGTCTTGCACATGGCGGGGACCATCGCCGGGTGTGTCATATTGTGCGGTCGGCGCCTCTTCATGTTGGCCACGGCCCGATGCACGCCTCTCAATGGACCGGGACTCTGTAGTCTGAGGATACCCACCAATTCGGAACCTAACGACAATACCATGCCCACTTAGTTCACTTAGATCCACCTATCACTAGATGGCAGCACTCAAATTGAGGCAGTACATCTAGAACGCGATATCGTTTACTTGTAGTGATCCTGTAATAAATATATTTCACGGTAATTTATGGGTTAGGTTAGGTTAGGTTAGGTTAGGTTAGGTTAGGTTAGGTTAGGTTAGGTTAGGTTAGGTTAGGTTAGGTTAGGTTAGGTTAGGTTAGTTAGGTTAGGTTAGGTTAGGTTAGGTTAGGTTAGGTTAGGTTAGGTTAGGTAGGTTAGGTTCCACCCCCCACGGGGGTTAACCTCACGCGGGGTTTACCCCACGCGAGGTTTACACCAAGCCCCCGCGCGGGGGAGCCGGGTTGGGTGATACCGGAACGTGGCGCGTCCCCCGGTGGCGGATAGGGGACCACCGGCTTGGTGGGTACCCAGGCCGGTGGGTGGGGCCTTAGGGCCCCCGCGGACCAATTTCACCCACAGGTGGGGCTGTCCGGTTCCTCTGCTTACAGAGGGACTCTGGACGGCCCTCAGGAGAGGGGTCCTCTTTCCTCTTCGCGAGTATTGACATGAGGACCCCGCATCGTCCTGCGCTGTGAAAGCTCGCCGCGGACGATGACGAGGTGGCAGGCCTCTCTGTTTTCCGGCTGAACGCGCAGGAACAGTCGAGGCGGAGAGGCCTGGGTGGTCATTAGGTCCACATGAGGAGGAAGAGGTGGTCCCGTGCTGTAATATAAGCGGCACGGGGCGCCCAGGAGGTGGAGTCCCGCGCTGTAAGGCGCGGGCCAACGAGTGGTCTCCCTTGGGATAAGGGAGACGGTGGTGGGCTCTTCGGGCTGCGCACCGGAGTGCCCACGGTGAGGGCTCGGTGGCGGTTGCGGGGCAGGCTGTCACCCATTGCACGGGTCCTCAAGTCGAACGGCGCGTGCTGTCGTCCCACGCGCCGCGAGACGACAGGGCGCCAGAAGTGGCGCCCCCGAGGAGAGTCCGCCCAGGGGGGCGGACAGGCCGCAGCACGGGGTCTGAGGTAGAATGCTTCGGTAGTCCCACGACCCCGTGCAACGCGGCAGAGAGGACACCGTGGGGGTTTAGTGGGTATCCCCGGCCACTTTCCTGGCGGAGGCGAGTCCCACATAACCCGCTTGCAGCCCCAGCGCCCTTCTCAGGGCGCGCAGCGGGTATCCGTAAACGGATTCCCCCACGTAAAAAAAAAAAAAAAAAAAAAAAAAAAAAAAAAAAAAAAAAAAAAAAAAAAAAAAAAAAAAAAAAAAAAAAAAAAAAAAAAAAAAAAAAAAAAAAAAAAAAAAAAAAAAAAAGGTTAGGTTAGGTTAGGTTAGGTTAGGTTAGGTTAGGTTAGGTTTCCACCCCCCACGCGGGGTTAACCTCGCGCGGGGTTCACCCCACGCGAGGTTTACACCAAGCCCCCGCGGGGGGAGCGGGTTGGGTGATACCGGAACGTGGCGCGTCCCCCGGTGGCGGATAGGGGACCACCGGCTTATGGGTACCCAAGCCGGGGGTGGGGCCTTCGGGCCCCCGCGGACCAATTTCACCAAAAGAGGGTCTGTCCGGTTCCTCTGCTTTCAGAGGGGCTCTGGACGGCCCTAAGGAGAGGGGGCCTCTGTCCTCTTCGTGAGTCGAGATGAGGACCCCGCAACGACCTGTGGCTGTGAAAGCTCACCGCAGACGTCGAAGGCAAGATGCCATTACTGGGGCAGCGTGTCGTTTTCGGCCGCTGTCTTAGTTCTAGTGGACGCTGCTCGCGACCTGGGCTTTCCGTCTTTTGGCGGTTTGCCCAGTGCGCGGGTGGAGGTGCGGGCTCAACATTCAAGGTCGGTGTTGTTGAGTCCGCGGTCGTAATCCCGGCGGGGGTGGGTGGTCACACCTCAGTGTGGACACGCATCCGCGGTGGGACCGGCAGGCCTTGGGGTGGGACCCTGGGCTATGTGGAACCCAAACCACTATAAAAAAAGGGCCCAAATGGGGACGTGGTGGGGTGGGCGTCGAACGTGCGTGGCTGCAGGGAGTGCAGTCTCTACCACCCCAGCCCCTCAGGGACCGGCTGACCCCTGGGGGTGTAAGTAGGCTTACCCGGGCGCAGGGGGCACCGTTCGGATGGACCGTATATTTCCCCCATACTCGTGGGACTTGAATGGATTTTTCAAGCTCTCACGTTAAGACGTCTGGTGGATGCACGGAGGCTATGCGGTCCGTGGGGTCGGGGGGGCGTGAGCCCGAAGCCCGCCCAGAAACGACGAGGCAGTACGAGAAAATGTCACTGCGGAGTGCGCGGCGTAGTGCCGCGGGGCCGGAGGGGTCTAAGCCCGAAGTCCGGTCGGATGAAGAGCCTGCAAAGGCGGAGTGCGCGAAGGAGATGTCCGCGGGGCTGCAGGGGCAGGGAGTGCCTGAAGTGCGGCTACAGCGGCTACCTCTCACTAGCACTAGTAGTGGAGCGTGGTCGCTGTTCGACACGGCCAGTGAAGGGGGGGGCGAGCGGGAGCGGAGTTCGTTGTCGGAGGGGTCGGACCCGGCCGGCATTATGTCGGTGGGATCCGCTTCGCCGGCACCGTCTCCGTCTTCCGCTCGTCACTCCCGGAAAAGGCGAAAGACGCGTCGGGGGTCGAAGTCGGATACGAGCGGTGACGAAGAGCCTCAGCGCTCGCCACCAGCCCGACGACATCGAGGCAGGCCCCCGATCACGGGCGAATACGTGGGCCTGGCCCAGGCAAAAGAGAGGCTCATGAAGGCGAGGAGGGAGGAGCTCCGCCTGAGGGCCGAAGAGGAGATGCAGGAGTCGTTGACGGAGGCGCGACAAACCAGAAGCTTGCGCCTCTCCGAATCGTCGTCGGCTCCTGAGTCGGGGGTCCAAGGAAAACAGGCTCCCGACCCTCTGGAGGATCTGGATCAGGGCGTTGCCCTGATAGAGAAGGTGGCCTCGAGGTCAAAGAACCTCCAGGGGCCATTTATTAAGGCTCTCAGGGACGGGATCGTCCTGGTGCGCAAGGCCTGTGCGGGGCTGTGCGAGCGGACCGTCACAGACGTGACGACAAAATTGCAGGAGGACGTTCGTCGCCTGCAATCTGAACTCGCTCAGCTCCAAAAGGAGAAGGAGGCTGAGCAGAAGGCGTCGGAGAGGATGAACGCCTCCCTGCTAAGGCGGCTGGAGTTGATGGACCGTATTCATCTTCGTCCCCCTCTGGCTGCGGACAGATGGAGGCTGGCCGACCACGGCACTGTCTCCTCACCTCCAAGAGAGGCCACACCAAGGAGCACGTCACGGCCGCTCCCGGCCGAGCCCTCAGCGCCCGTAAGGGCACAAAGGAGAACGCCCGCAGCAGGGCGGCCGCAGGCGCAGGCTGGACGTCCTGCAGCAGCGCCACCAAAATCGGCGAACCCTGCCAACAAGAAGAAGAAGCGTAAACGCAAACGGGGCCGTAAGAGCATGGCAGCGCGAGAGTCGGGATCGGCTCCCGCCGCTCCGCAGCCCCGTCCCCGCCCGTTGCCACCCGCACCCGCGAACACAAATACGGCGTGGAATGTGGTGGCGGGACGCAGGCGCAAGAACGCGCATGGTAGGGGCCAAGAGGAGGTCGTGGCGCCGCCGGTGCAACGTCGGACTGCTCCGCCCAAAAAGAAGGCGAAAAAGATGCGCGCCCTCGGTCCGCGGCCGTAGTTTTAACACTACAGCCGGGAGCGGAAGAGAGGGGCGTCACCTTCGAAAAGGTGCTGTCCGAGGCCCGGACTAAGGTGGACCTGCCCGGCTTGGGCCTAGAGAAAGGTGTGCGCATTCGCAGAGCCGTCACTGGTGCTCGTGTCCTGGTGGTGCCGGGAGCATCCAGCGGGCCGCTGGCGGACGCCCTCGCCGCTCGTCTCCAGGCGGAACTTGCCGTGGAGGACGTCAGGATCTCAAGGCCGGAGAGGTGCGCAGATTTGCGCATCTCTGGCCTTGACGATTCTGTCAAGAAGGAGGATATTGCAGCCGCCGTGGCACGAATTGGAGGCTGCGCCGCAAGCGCAATCAGGGTCGGGGAGATCCGCGTTGGACCCTCCGGCCTAGGTTCGGCGTGGCTGCGGTGCCCAATCGCGGCTGCTAAGAAGGTGGTAGGGGGCGGTCGAGTGTTGGTCGGATGGGTCTCGGCCCAAGTATCACTGCTAGAGTCGAGACCCATGCGGTGTTTCCGCTGCCTCGAAGTCGGGCACGTCGCTGCGACGTGCCAGTCAGCGGTGGACCGCAGCGAAGAATGTTATCGCTGCGGCCGGCCCGGCCACAGGGCGGCGGCATGCAGGGAGGCGCCAAAGTGCTCCTGTGCACGGCCGCCAAGAAGAAGGCCGACCACATCGTGGGCGGCAGGTCCTGCACTGCACGCAGACCACCCAGAAGAAGAGTCGCTGCCGAAGGCCCCCGGGCCCCCTCGCAGCAGCCGACTCGCTCACCCGCGGCCACCAGCGCTGCGGGACAGCCTGCGGAGGAAGTGCCATGGCAGTCAAGTTAATAATGGCCACGACGACACGCATTCTACAGGCGAACGTCAAACCACGCCGCCCGTGCTCAGGACCTGTTGGTCCAGAGTATGGCGGAGTGGTCGATAGACGTAGCCGTAGTCTGCGAGCCGTACTCGGTCCCCAGACGCGACACTTGGGTCGGAGACCGTGACGGCGTCGTGGCCATTGTCCGAGGGGCCGGATCGCGACCCTTCGATCGGACTGAGAGGGGACCGGGTTACGTCGTCGCCTGCTCGCGCGGCATAGCGGTGGTTGGGGTGTATTTTTCCCCCAATCGCAGTCTGCACGAGTTCGAGGAGTTTTTGGACGAGTTGGAGGCTGTGGTTGGGTGGCTGAGCCCCGGCCACGTCCTGCTCGCCGGAGATCTCAATGCGTGGTCTACCGCTTGGGGGTCCTCGCGAACAACCGCGCGCGGCCGATTGCTGGAGGAGTTTTTCTATCTCCACCGGGCTGTGTTTACTGAACCGAGGGACGGTTGACACGTGCGTGCGACAGGGAGGCTGTTCAATAGTGGACGTTTCGTTCGCCACAGCCGCCCCTGGCGCGCCGTGTCCGGGGCTGGGAAGTGATGGCGGTGTGGAGACCCTGTCGGATCACCGATATATTCGTTCGATGTCTCCGCGCTCCCGGGTGCCCCGAGCAGCCCGAGCCGTTCCTTGCGTTCGGATTGTCCACGCTGGGCGCTGAAGCGCTTCGACCGGGACCTTTCTATGAGGCGTTGCAGGTCGAAGCCTGGAGTCGTTCGGCGCCCGATAGTCCGGTGGACGTGGAGAGAGAGGCGGAGTCGCTGGTGCTGTCCATGACGCACATGTGCGACGCTGCCATGCCCCGCCTCTCAGGGAACTACTCCCCCAGGCGGCAGGTGTACTGGTGGTCGGAGGAGCTGTCGCGGCTCCGTCGAGCCTGCGGGACAGCGCGCCGCCAGTACTGCCGTACCCGAAGGAGGCGACGACGTAACGTCGATGAGGAGGACCGCCTGTACGAAGCGTACAGGGTCGCCACCAAAGCCCTGCGCGTGGAGATCGCCAGGGCGAAGGAAGCGGCGGTGAAGGAGATGCTGGAGACGTTGGACCGTGATCCGTGGGGGCGCCCTTACAAGTCAGTGAGGGGCAAACTGCGCCCGTGGGCGCCCCCGCTGACGGAGAGTCTCCAGCCGGAGCTCCTGGGAAGGGTGGTGGAAACGCTCTTCCCGGAGGGGAGGGATCACAGTCTCCCCCCACCGCCGGGTGGTGACTCCGACGACGAGGATGCCGTGGTGCCTGAAGTCAGGCGAGCGGAGCTTGGGGCGGCGGTACTGAGAATCAGGAAGAAGAACACCGCGCCCGGGCCGGACGGAACTCCCGGACGGGCCTGGGTTAACGCCCTCAGCTCCGTGCTCATTGAGCGAGAGTGCGAAGGATCTTCACCGACTGCCTGGAGCGGGGCCGGTTTCCGAAAATCTGGAAATCGGGAATACTCGTCTTGCTGGCCAAGGAGGGGCGTCCGGCCGATGCGCCTTCGGCGTATCGGCCGATCGTATTGCTCGACGAGGCGGGTAAGATCTTCGAGCGTATCATCGCTCGACGTCTCGTCGAGCACTTAGAGACGGTCGGACCGAACCTGAGCGAGAGCCAGTACGGTTTTCGCACGGGTAGGTCCACCATCGACGCCCTTCTGCGGGTGTGAAGGTCCTGGCGGAGGATGCGGTCCATCGGGGCGAGGTGTGCTGGCGTGTGTCGATCGACATTGCAAAACGCCTTCAATTCGCTCCCGTGGGGCTGCATCAGGTATGCGCTCGGGCACCACGGCGTGCCGCGGTACCTGCGCCGGATCGTAGAGGATTACCTCGCGGATCGCGCGATTCGCTATCCGGCGCAGGGAGGATGGGGCCAGAGGGCCATGTCGTGCGGTGTTCCACAGGGGTCGGTTTTAGGCCCCCTGCTGTGGAACATCGGCTACGACTGGGTGCTGCGCGGCGCTAACCTGCGGGGTGTCAATGTCACTTGCTATGCGGACGACACCCTTGTTACCGCCCGCGGCAGCTCGTTTCGAGAGGCTGCCCTACTGGCCACGGCAGGTGTGGCTCACGTCGTCGGACGGATCAGAAGTCTCGGGCTGGAGGTCGCCTTAAATAAATCCGAGGCCATCTGTTTTCACGGGCCTCGGATGGGACCCCCAGCGGGGGCCGGCATCGTCGTGGGTGGAGTCTCCATCGGCGTCGCGAGGACCATGAAATACCTGGGCCTGGTACTCGACGCTCGGTGGACGTTCGACGCCCACTTCGAGGGGCTGGCCCCAAAGCTGAAAAGGGTCGCTTGCGCGCTCGGCGGACTGCTGCCGAACTTGGGAAGTCCCAAGGGAGGATGCCGCCGTCTGTACGCGGGGCGTGGTGCGGTCCATGGCCTTATACGGGGCACCCGTATGGACCGACAACCTGACCGCCAACGGCAAGAAACTGCTGCGCCAGGCGCAGCGGATTGCGGCGGTCAGGATCGCGAGAGGGTACCGCACCGTGTCCTTCGAGGCGGCGTGCGTGCTCGCAGGAACTCCTCCCTGGGACCTAGACGCAGAGCTCGCGGCGGCGCGATATACCGGCGCGTAGCAGAGCAGCGGCGGAGGGGAGACCTTCCGTTTCCGGAGGAGACGCGACGCTACCGAATCGCGCAGCGTGATGCTCTGCTCCGAAATGGACGGACCGGCTCGACGAGGCCGAGTGCCGGGCCACCGAACGATCGGAGCGCGATCCGGCCCGTTCTGAAAGAGTGGGTCGATCGCAGACGGGGTGCGCTCACGTACCGCCTTGTGCAGGTTGCTCACCGGCCATGGGTGCTTTGGGCACTACCTGCACAGGGTTGTGAGAAGGGAGCCGACAGCGTCGTGTCACCACTGCGACGCCGTCGACGATACAGCCGAGCACACGTTGTCGGCGTGCCCGGGCGTGGGCGGAGCCCCGAGCGCGTCTGGTGGCCGTAGCGGGGGCGGACCTTCTCGCTGCCGGCGCTAGTCAGAGCCATGATCGGCAGCAGTGAGGCCTGGAGGGCGGCCGTCGCCTTCTGTGAAGAGGTTATGATGGCCAAAGAGACGGCGGAGGCGGGCGCGAGAGCAAGATGCTGCCGCAGCAGACCCGCTCCGCCGCGAGAGGCCTCGCAGAAGCGGCGCGCATACGACCGCCTTCCCCCATAGGGGGGCTCGGGGTGACGGTCAGGGGTGACCGTCGCCCATCGTACCGAGCCCACGAGTCGAGCGACGTGCACGTGTTCCGCACGTCGCCGACGGAGACGGGAGGCTGAGTAGCCGCCCAGGGCGCGCCACAGCCAAGCGCCCCCTGAGGAGAGCCTGTTGCGGTTTTGCGGCGGGCGTGTCGTCCCGCGGGTCCCGTGGTAGAATGCTTCAGTAGTCCCATGGGCCCGCGGACTTAAGCGACGCTGAGGAACACCCTTGGGTTTTTAGTGGGTATTGCGTCGGGGTTTTTCTTTGTTTCCCCGGCGCCGAGTCCCACATAACCGCCCCGCGAACCCCACGCCGGCGGGTATGCGTAACGCATTTTCCAAGGGTAAAAAAAAAAAAAAAAAAAAAAAAAAAAAAAAAAAAAAAAAAAAAAGGTTAGGTTAGGTTAGGTTGAGGATCGCTGCGAAGGCCCAGGGCCCCCTCGCAGCAGCCGATCCGCTCAGCCGCGGCCACCAGCGCCCGCGGTACGGGCCGAGGGGGTTGCACCAATGGCCGTTGATTAATGGCCACGACGATACGCATACTGCAGGCGAACGTCAACCACGCCGCCCGAGCTCAGGACCTGCTCGTCCAGAGCATGGCGGAGTGGTCGATTGACGTCGCAGTAGTCAGCGAGCCGTACTCGATTCCCCAACGCGACACGTGGGTCGGGGATCGGGACGGCGTCGTGGCGTCGTTCGGACGGCCGGGTCGCGACCCTTCGAGCGGGTCGAGAGGGGGTCGGGTTACGTCGGTCGCCTCCGCGCGCGGTATCGAGGGGTCGGGGTGTATTTCTCCCCCAACCGCAGCCAAGAAGAGTTCGAAGAGTACTTGGACGAGTTGGAGGCTGTGGTCGGGTGGCTGATCCCCGGCCACGTTCTTCTCGCCGGGGACCTCAATGCGTGGTCCACCGCTTGGGGTTCCGCGAGAACTACCGCGCGCGGCCGAGTGCTGGGGGAGTTTGCGATTTCCGCCGGGCTGTGTCTGCTGAACCGGGGAGCGATCGACACGTGCGTGCGACGTGGAGGCGGCTCAATTGTGGACGTTTCGTTCGCCACAGCTGCACTCGCGCGCCCTGTCCGTCCGCGACTGGTGGTCATGGAGAGTGCGGAGACCCTTCGGATCACCGATATATTCGGTTCGACGTCTCCGCACTCCCGGGTGCCCGAGCGGCCCTCCGACCGCTCCTCGCGTTCGGACTGTCCCCGCTGGGCGCTGAAAACGGTTCGACCGGGACCTTTCTACGAAGCGCTCCAGGTCGAAGCCTGGAACCGTTCGGCGCCCGATGGCCCGGCGGACGTGGAGAGAGAGGCGGAGGCACTCGTGTTGTCCATGACGCACATGTGCGACGCCGCCATGCCCCGCCTCTCGTGGAATTTCTCCCCCAGGCGGCAGGTGTACTGGTGGTCGGAGGAGCTGTCCCGGCTCCGTCGAGCCTGCGGGACGGCGCGCCGCCAGTACTGCCGAAGCCGCAGAAGGCGACGACGCGACGTCGACGAAGAGGACCGCCTGTACGAAGCGTACAGGGTCGCCACCAAAGCCCTGCGCGTAGAGATCGCCAGGGCGAAGGAAGCGGCGGTGAAGAGATGCTGGGAGACGCTGGACCGTGATCCATGGGGGCGCCCTTACAAGTCAGTGAGGGCAGGCAAACTGCGCCCCTGGGCGCCCCCGCTGACGGAGAGTCTCCAGCCGGAGCTCCTGGGAAGGGTGGTCGAAAACGCTCTTCCCGGAGGGGAGGAATCACAGTCTCCCCCCACCGCCGGGTGGCGACTCCGACGACGAGGAAGCCGTGGTGCCCGAAGTCAGGCGAGCGGAGCTGGGAGCGGCGGTATTGCGACTCAGGAGGAAGAATACCGCGCCGGGCACCGACGGAACTCCCGGACGGGCCTGGGTCAAACGCTCTCAGCTCCACGCTCATGGAGCCAAGAGTGAAGGGGGATTTTAACCGATTGCCTAGAGCGGGGCCGATTCCCGAAAGTGTGGAAGTCGGGGATGCTGGTCCTGCTGGCCAAGGAGGGGCGTCCGGCCGATACGCCGTCTGCGTATCGGCCGATCGTGCTGCTCGACGAGGCCGGCAGCTCTTCGAGCGCATCATTGCCAGTCGTCTCGTCGAGCACCTGGAGAGAGTGGACCGAACCTAAGCGAGGCGCCAGTACGGCTTTCCGCGCGGGTCGGTCACCATTGAACCCTTCAGAGGGTGAAAATCCTCGCAAAGGATGCAGTCGACCGGGGGGAGGTGCTGCTGGCGGTGTCGTCGACATCGCCAACGCCTTCAATTCGCTCCCCTGGGGCTGCATCAAGGATGCGCTCGGGCACCACGGCGTGCCACAGTACCTGCGTCGGGTCATCGCGGACTACCTCTCGGACCGAGAGATCCGCTATCCGCCGCGCAGGAGGATGGGGCCAGAGGGCTATGTCATGCGGTGTTCCACAGGGGTCGGTACTCGGCCCCCTTCTGTGGAACATCGGCTATGACTGGGTGCTGCGCGGCGCAAAACTTGCCGGGGTGTCGAGGTCACGTGCTACGCGGACGACACCTCGTTACCGCCCGCGGCGCCCAATTTCAGAGAAGCAGCCCTACTGGCCACGGCGGGAGTGGCACGTCGTCGGACGAATCCGCAGACTCGGGCTGGAGGTCGCCTTGAGTAAATCCGAGGCCATATGTTTCACGGGCCTCGGCCGGGGCTCCGCGGGGGCCGGCATCGTCGTGGGGGGGGTCTCCATCGGCGTCAAGGGTACGATGAAGTACCTGGGTTGGTACTGGACGCCGTTGTGGACGTTCAAAGCCCACTTCGAGGGCCTGGCCCCGAAGTTGAAGAAGGCCGCTTTTGCGCTCGGTGGACTGCTCCCGAACGTGGGGAATCCCAGGGCGGGGTGCATCACGCCTGTACGCGGGCGTGGTGCGGTCCATGGCCAGTCGCGCGCCCCCGTAGGGGCCGACAATCTGACCGCCGCCAGCAAGAAGGTGCCTGCGACAAACCGCAGCGCATCGTGGCGGCGTCAGAATAGCCAGGGGGTACCGCACCGTGTCCTACGAGGCGGACGTCGCGTGCTCGCGGGTACCTTCCCTGGGACCGGACGCGGAGTTTAGCCGCGGCAGTCTACCGACGCACTGCAGAGCAGCGGCGGGAGAGGAGACCTTCCGTTTCGGGAGGAGACGAGAAGTGTACCGTAGGAGTCAACGGTAAACTCTCCCCGGAAATGGAGGACCGGCTCGCGGAGCCGAGCGCCGGCCACAGGACCATCGGAAGCGCCATCGGCCATTCTCGAAATGGGTCTATCGGGGGCAGGCGAGGCGCGCTCACATACCGCTCGTGCAGGTGCTCACGGCCACGGGTGTTTCGGTCATTACCTGCACAAGGTGGTGAGGAGGGGAGCGGACAGCGGCGTGTCACCACTGTGACGCGGTCGACGACACGGGCCGACCACACGCTGTCGGCTTCTTGCCCGGCATGGGC
>CP053177.1:6548542-6943932 GCA_014607495.2 Carposina sasakii | reverse complement strand
GAATATTAACGAATTTCTAAAGTCATGTAGTTGCTTAAGTCGTATTTCATCGGTGCGGCTTGTTCAAATCCTTTTATCGTCTGTAGGTTTAATAAAGATCTCTCATTTTATTAATAACAAATTATACGGGGTGTCATAAATTAATGGATTTATTTATGTCGGGTAGTACAAAGTCGATATTATGTGGGCATTGAGAATACCATTTCGAGTTAAGTAAAATTAATAGTTTTTATTTAATATTAACTATATAATGTAGAGGAAAAGCTTTCATGTTTCATAGAAAATAGGTATTAAATAATAGGTAAAGCTTAATTGAAATAAATGCTAAAAAAAAAAAAATAAATTACAAAATGAACTTTATTGGAATATTAAAATGTATATACATATAAATTAATATATAATTAACTTTGTTGCTATAATTTGTTTATAACTAGTCCTTTAAAATATTACAACATTTAAAAATGTCTCACAATGCCCCCAAGGTAAAGTATCTGTTTGATTTGTTAGAACCTGTCTTTTATCATCATGTCTGTTTAATACAAGTTTGTTAATCGTCTGCGAATATAATACATGTTTCATAGATTTTATTAAATTCATATTACATCTCATATCAACATTTTTGTTTAAAGTGTTCATATAGTGTCTTGGTTTCAATTTCTTAGTTACTGATCTTGATACACCTTTTGCTTTCTTAATCTCAGTTTTTGTACTTTCAATACAGTATAGTTTTGCTCTCAAACCAATAAATTGTTTTATAATATCCCCACCCATTTCATCTTTAAAAAGTCCTGGAATTTTCGCATTTAATGCAGGCATTCCATAAACATTATTGATTTCAAAATTACTTGTATCATATTGAATGATATCTGACTTCATGTCCTTGTAAAAATCGTTAGTGTTTATTATATAAAGTAAACTGTCAGTGTCAGTATAGCATAACTTTACATTTTGATTATATTTCTTTTTGATGAAGTTATAATGATAATTGTACATGTGTTGCTTTGCATATTCAAGAACTGAAAATCCTATGTATATTGGCCTGTCTAAAGTGATCTTTTCCAAACTTAACTGAATTGCAACAAATTATCTGAAAAATTGACACACTTTTCAAGTTAGGTCTTAAGATTAGTTTTTCTGCACCAATTTCTTTATTTGTTTTATTAGTATTGTCTCTCCATTTTGTAACTAATTTAACATCTACTTGTTTTCGTCTATTTTCAATTGTCTTTCCAAATATAGCATTATTCAGAAGTTTAAAGAAATCCTTATCAAATTTAGATAACGAAGCTTGACGTAATCGTGTATTTAGCTCTATATACTTGGCCAGGAAATCTTGTTGCCGAAAACTAATTACACGATGAACTTTTTTCAATATAAGACCATTCTTTAAACATTCTTTCAAATACATATAATGAATAACATAATAAATTTGTCATATAGGTTGCTATAAGTTTTTTAGTTTTTCCACCTGGTGAATATGCTTTTCAGGTGCAAATGGTAAATCACTATGGTAAGAATGTAAATAAGAAGGATAATCTAAATCCACTTCTAAAATATATCCAAATTCAGCATCATCAGAAATATTTAAAACATTTAAGTTTTTAATTTCTTCATCAGATAAAAATCGAAACTCAGATATTGGCATTTTTTCATCATAGCGTAACCGTAAAGATTATTACAATCTAAGTAAACCAGATATGTTGATGGTTTTTCTCTATCATAGTTGGACATGTATTTATTATTCGCTTTAGCATGTCTTTGTGAAACTGAGCTAAACCACCACGTATTCCATTCTCTATCATTTCATACATTTCTTTATCATGTAATAAATCTAATTTAACACCTGTGTATAATAGCATTGCATCCCAACTTAAACCTGGAGAGGTAACATAATATGCAGGATCAAGTTTATAATATTTTAAACTACTATTTCTGAACTTTTCAAAATATCACATAATAACAGCACATCACATTTCAAGTACAAATCTGTATATTCTCCAAGCGTATTTATATGAAAATTATTCCAATACTTTGCGCACGAACATATTCCTCTTCACTGATGTTCTCACAAGTTATACTATTATAAAACTTTTCTCTATTTGGAAGGCACTTTTCGTTAAATCGTGACCATGAATCCATGTAATCATAAGGATATACGCCTTTTTGGCGAAGTAAGTTCAATTCTTTATCATTAAATATTGTTCGTAAATGTTTCAAATCTATGTCTGCCAAGTTTTTACTCAAGGTGTCTAAACTGGAGCTGAGAAATTGAAATGAATCTAAAAATTTGATCTGAATTGTGGAAGTAGAATTTGGATTTTTTAGAAACTTGGTGAAAGTAATATACTTTTCTTTCGTTTTTTGAATAATTTTAATATCACCTTCATATTTAGCCAACTCTTTTATGAATACATGAGCATCATAGTTTGCTAAATTATGGAAAATAACGGGAACAAAGGGACACACTCTATATAATAAGTTACATTTAGCATGAGCGGCACCTCTGTATTCACCAGTTATATGATCATGATCAGCGACTTTACTATTATAAATTGGCAGTTCACAAATATGACAGAGACTCGCATTATGATGTTCATTATTTTGTTCTAAAGTCATTGTTTCATAGGTTTCTTATTTCTAAGCACGCTTTCAATATACTTTACATCTTTGATCAAATATTTTATGAACTTTTCAACACAATCTGATCCTCTATATAGAACAAGTTTATTCAGATTTGCATCATGTGAGCAACAAATGTAATAGGCAAAACATGAAGGCTGATGTAATTTAAAGGTTTCAACATTATAACTGTTTTTTTCATAAATATTTAACAATAAACTTTCAAAATCAGCATATATAGCAAAATAAATTTTTTGTTTTCTTTCATAATTTCTGAATTGTAATTGACTATTTTTATTTGGTAAAACTGTCAACACGTTTGAACACGTGTGTGAATTATATTTCTCTTGTGTTATAAAAAATTGGAGACATCTTTTCACATAAGTATGTTTTACCATGATGTTTGCTGACTTGTCGTCGAGTAAGTTTTACCAAGTCTTTAATCAAACAATAATGTCCTCCTGAGTTCTGTTCAAAATATAATAAATTTATATGATTTTCTTTTCTTTGATTTGTCATATATAGAGACCAGTTATTTGCTTCTTACTATCTAAACCATAAATGCTAATACTAATAGAAACATTGTTTTTCTCAAATAATCTTATATCTGTAGGCGATGGTGGGAAATTCATTCCTTTAATATTTAAAACTGATGAGTAGAATGGATATGAACTTGTTCGATTAGTATTTTTTGTACAAGGGAATAAGGCAGCTACTATACTCCATACAAAGCAATGATTATCAAAGTTTTTCACATTTAGACAACTTTTTGTACTTCTGATTTCTTTAGGTAATTCTAGATAGCTACCACCTCTTAAGGGAGAGTACTTATTAATATTTATTTCTAAGTGATTGACAGAAATAAAACACCAGCCTGATTCACGGTGCTGAAATTCGCTCAGTTTAGAAATCAATGCATTCCAAGTTTTTGAATACAATTCAAATAAGTCAGTATTTATAAATATAGTCTCATACTTAGTATTAAAAGATTTAATTTGAATTTCATCTGAGTTCGGTAATTTGAAGTTAGCAAATAATTCCAAATTGAGCTTAAGACAGCCATGTTTAGACAAACTCATTGCTATGAGATTGTTCACATCATCTGTAATTTTAAATAAAAAGTCCTCAGGAGTAATACCCATATTTTCTCCAGTGTTAATTCTGTAAGTAACTATTCTTTCTTTAAATGCTGTAGCTATTATATCTATGTTTTGAAAACTGGTTTTTAATAAACAATTACTTTTATGTAAATTTGTTTCAAATGAAATCTATATGAGCTTTCCATAATTCGAATATTACAATCAGTACAAAACTTCATATTTTTAATCTTTGACTTTTCATTAATAGTTTTATATCTCTTTGACTTTTCATTTTAGTTTTATTTCTCTTTAAGTTTTCATTTTTAGTTTTATTTTGGGTTTTTTCTGGAAGAAAAGAAACATGATTGTTAATTATTTTCAAATAGATAAGCATTTATATTAAAACACACCAATAACAAAGTACATTCAAAAATATTTTTAAAAGCTATTCTAGAGGAATACACTTTATATTATTATTTATATATTATATTATAGATGAGGATAACAATAATAATATATATACTTAATGCATTAAATAGGTATAAATCACAACATAATGATATTATCAATATTTTTCCTCAGTTTATTATAGGAATACACTCGATTATAGATGAGGATAACAATAATAATATACCTACTTAATGCATCGCAGTTTATCCATATTACATGCTGGGTGTACTGACATAGGTAACTGGACAATCCTTGAAGTTATATTTTATTTCTTTTAAAAACTTAGCCAAATGCCGATAGGCAGGATTGTCATCGTTCAATTCGTTTTAGAGTCACCACAGCATGGCGCCATCTATTCATGGCTGAAATATTTTCTATTTCACTACACACGTAAAGTTTAAGATCTACGAAACGTAAGCCTTTGATATTAGGATTATATTGCTTAGATATACCATTAGAGCCGCGACGACATAAATATGATACAAGTCCATCTTTTTTATCGGGTTGCTGATCTTCATCTACATCCGTGTCAGACCCCATAATGTCTTTGGCCGTAACTCTCGCAGACGACGAGTGGGCGTGTGTCTGCAGAAGGCGCGCATCAATCTTCACCTTCTGTTTTCGGGCCTTCATAGACTTATCCTTATTTTCAATCTTGGACCTATAATTAAAGATAAAATAAAATTAAGTATATCTAATTATGAGTACTTAAATGGAAGAATAAAATAAGGGTAAAATAGGAAGGAAAGTAGAATTTATCACTGGAAGTGAAAAACTGCTTAGTCTAGATCAAAAAATGTTTTATAAAACCGACCTATGTAGTATAACATAAAAATATTAACTGATAAAGCTTTAGTTTTATAAAAGTTTAGTTATCCAATATAAAACGTATTACCCGCTAGTAGGTAGGTACTTAGTACTTTTATAAGTATACAGTATTAAGTACAAATAAATAATAATAATAATGTAACCTATATTTTTATAAAAAAACTGTAGGTACCTATTACATACAAATAATTTATAGAATGGTTATTCCCAAGATATGAATTCATAATAATGATAGGTAATTGCACTAGGTATTAATGCTCTGTATAAGACGATATTTGAGTAATGTAAATATTTAATTGAAAACTGTAGTTCTAGTAACATGTAGTAAGTATAATAAGATACCTTTTGCTGGAGGAGTGAGGAGTGTGAGTTTTCTTCCTCTTGGTGTGGCGGGCGGGCTCAGCCGCTGCGGGCGCCGGCGGAGACGGAGCGGGGGCCGGCGCGGGAGCCGCGCGCTCCGGGGACTCTCTCTCTACTGCTGGACGAGTCGCTCTCGGTCGAAGAACTATCACAGCTCTGATTGACTTCTTGTTTACTCGACCTAGAATATAAGAATGAATACTTAATTAATACAGCTTATTTAAGATAGATTTCGTTTAGGGTGAATACTAGTATTAGTAAGTAGGTATATTTTATTAAAGTAACTCTAAGATCACTCGTTCGGATAGCACCTAATTGTTTGAACACTTCTTACATTCTGAACAATAAATAAAACACTAGATATTTAATACTTACATGTTGAAAACAACTTCTCTTGACGCACTAATTTAAAACTGAACTTAGCTGAGAACTTAACTTTACGAAAATAGAGTAGGTACCTAGGTACTAACGTAATTAGGCACTGGCTGACACAAAAAAATTCAAACAAATAACGGGGTATGTACTCACCGAGACTATTAATAGATTTTGAGGTTCATTGGTGTTAGTAATGTAATAAGATGGAATAAACTTACCCGATAAGGTATGGATGTGAGAGTGTGCATATACACGACAAGGAGCCTGGTCAGCAAAACTTCCTTAATCGATAGACAACCGATATTTTTACGAAACTATTACTTGGCTGTGGCTTTACTTTCTCAAATATTAATTTGCTTTTGCTTTCTTTAATAATATTATTTAAGGTCGCATACAAAACTTAGACCTAACGATTGTGAAAATTAAATGACATAGGTACATACAGTCTTACGTCCTTAAAGGTAGTTTATTTTATTGCGGACAATGTTACTATAGGTAAATACCTAAGTAAATACCAAAGTATATAGATTTTCCCTACAATTTATTAAGAGTTTATTTCATTTTGTTTTAAATACTGTCCAGTAGAGACGTAAATAAATGTTTTACCGTATAACTGAAGATCAAAATAAGCTTATAATGTCGGTAAGTCCCACCCATTTTATATTATGTTATGAACTTGTCGTACCTAAGTAATTAAATAAGTATTATAGTTAAAAGTATATTATATTGATTGCAGGAATCGGAATCTTTGTTCAATTTTATTCCGTCTACCCAAATTAATAATGGAAAACAAAGTGGCGACGGATCAGGCATGTCAAGAAAAAGAACACAAGAAAACGAGATGTATTCATTCATTAAAATTCCTGTCCTAGGTCGTAAAATTATAAAACTAGAAATATATGATGCAGAACTATTTAAGAATGATGAAATATGTAAATGTACAGCAGAAATATGTTGCCAGCACATCGTTCAAAACTTATTTAAAGATGAAATATATACTGCGGCCCGCGGATTAATTGAGAAGATGAGTGATAAAATATGTGATGAAAACAGCAAGTTTTTTTAATATTATAATATCTTAATACCATAATTTTTCACACTTGCTGTTTTTTAAATAAATTCTCAATTAGCTATTCTAATTAAGATAGTTTTACTTTCATTATATTTATTAGGTATTTTAGATGTAAATATAGAGTTATGTATTCATTTATATTCGTAGTAGTAAGTTATTATAGTGTACATGTATTTTGAAACTATTTATTTATCATTAAAATAAAAAAAATTGGGAATTGGGCTCTCTGGATCGCGCTATTTCAACATAATCAGAGTTTTAGTTTTCAGTTATAGGTGAATGGTCAACTCATAGTGCACGGGGGGCACACGCGCCCCCAGTGCGCTCTTAGTTGATCTATTCACCTAATACTGAAAACTAAAACTCCGATTATGTTGAAAGAGCGTGAGCCAGAGAACCCAATTCCCTACTACTAGTGCAACGACAAGGTGAAAGTCACGAGCAATGGGCGGCCAGGTTACGTGGTCTTGCCACTCACTGCGGCTTTACAAATCTTGATGAAGCGCTTCTGGATAGATTCGTCGTGGGCATGCTTCCGAGTCATGAACGCGATATGCTGTTTACGAAGGATATCAAGGATTTGTCGCTGGCAAAAGCTGTGGAGTTGGCAGGAAGCGTGCGTGGCGCGCGCGCAGGGGCAGCCGCGGTCATGCCGGCGGCGTCCGTCACCGAGGCTGGCTCGATTCAGGAAATGTTCGCGATCACCAAGGAGAAAGGCCGTGGAAACCAAAGTGAAAAGTGCTCAGTGTGCGGGTCTAGTGGTCACAGTGGTTCAGGTTGTCGGTTCAAGGGGTATAAGTGCCTACGATGTAATAACAAGGGTCACCTTAGAAGGGCTTGCCCAAATAAGAAGGCTAACATAAATTTTGTACAAACAGACATGGGCATTGCCTCCCAAGATTGCGATGATGGTAAGTTTATATACAATATTAGAAGCGAGAAAGGAAAACCTATGTGTGAGGAAATAGTTCTTAATGGGGTTCCCTTGAAGTGCGAAATTGATAGTGGGTCTTCCATATCAGCCATTTCAGAACATATTTTTAGGAAATATTTCTCAAAATTACCTGTACTCATCTGTGACAGGAAACTTTTATCTTATAATGGCAGTAGAATAGATTACATAGGTTATGTACAATTGCTAGTCTCATTTGATTGTATTCAAAACATGCTTGATGTGTTTGTGGTGAAAAATGGAGGATTCCCCTATTCTGGGCAGAGATTTCATCAGTAAATTTAATTTAGAGCTAGCTAGAATACAATATTGCACATTAAGTAAAGTTGATATTGTCACAGATTTGGAGACAAGTTTTCCAAAAGTTTTCTCAGATAACTTAGGTTGTTTTAATAAGTATAAAGTGAAACTGCAATTAAAAGATAGTTCGAAACCAGTTTTCATCAAGGCGCGACCTGTAGCATTTGCTTTGAGGAAAAAAATTGATAACGAATTGGACCGATTGGTTAGTTGCGGGGTTTTAAAACCTGTTGAGTACTCGGAGTATGCTTCACCAATTGTACCAGTGTTAAAACACGATGGATCTGTGCGCATTTGTGCTGATTACTCAACTACGATAAACACACAATTAAAAATTGAAAAATATCCAATGCCAAAAGTTGAGGAACTGTTCTCAAAGTTGCATGGGGGCATGCAATTTAGCAAAATAGATCTTTCACATGCTTATAATCAGATAAGGCTTTGTGACACTGATGGGTCACAAGATATCACTTGTATCAGTACACACCGTGGTCTTTATAAGTACACTCGGTTAGTGTTTGGGTTATCAAGCGCACCAGCGATTTTTCAAAGAGCCATTGAATGTGTCATTAATAGTTCAATATCTATATCTACTTGTAGTACGAGTACAAGTATGGAGGGTGTGCCCAATGCCACCTCCAAGGTTTCTTTGGAAAATGGTGTACTTATTTTCATGGATGATATTCTAGTTACAGGCAAAACTAGACTGGAGCATGTTGAAAGATTGAAGTTAGTATTAAAAAAGTTACAGGATGCTGGTTTAGTGGTGAGAAAAGATAAATGTAAATTTTTCCAGAATGAGGTGGAATACCTGGGATTTTTGATTGATAGGAATGGAGTTAGGAAATCTCCTGACAAGGTCAAAGCCATGATAAATGCTTTAGAGCCTAAGAATATAGGTCAACTGCAGTCATTTCTGGGCTTAGTTAATTATTATAGGTGTTTTATCTCGAATGCGTCGTCTATACTTTGCCCTTTGTACAAGTTATTGCATCAAAAATCAAAATGGGAGTGGTCAGCACAGCAACAAATGGCGTTTGATAAAATAAAAAGGGTTTTGGCTTCAGATCAAGTTTTGGCCCATTTTGACCCGGATGCAAAACTAATCCTCACTGTAGACGCATCACCAATGGGTCTGGGGGCAATTTTGTCACAGGCTGATAAGGAGGGAACTGAGAGGCCTATCTCATTTGTATCTAGGTCACTAACTCCGCCAGAGAAAAATTATTCCCAGATCCAAAAAGAAGCTACTGCAATTATTTTTGGAGTGCGTAGATATCACCAGTATTTATATGGTAGGGCAGACCCATTTGTGCTAAGGTCAGACCCATTTGTGCTAAGGTCAGACCATAAACCATTAATTTCAATATTTGGCCCACATAAGGGCATACCTGAAGTATCTGCAAACCGGTTGCAGCGGTATGCCATGTTTTTATCAGGGTACTAGCAAACCCGGCGAACTCCGTTTCGCCACCAGATGGCTTCGTTTTATGTAACATTTCGTTTGGTGATTAAAAGATGAAGAAAAAATTATTTTTTTGTTTTATATTTGAAAAGGAAAAATTTTATTTAATTTCACAATAGTAATAAATTCATTTCGATTACAAAAATGAAGTGTTATTTAGTTGAACTTCTCTAAGTAAATGAAAGTAAATCCAAAGTAAATACTGAATCGAAGCGTTATACGTGTCCGCAAATTATCCGTTTCATTGAAGTGCTCTTTGGTAAACGACATTTTTTGTTTTTTGGTCTAACGTTAACACAAACAAAGCGGATGGTTTCCCAACTCGTGAACACGCAACGTATAACTGCCCATGTGAAAAACAATGATTTTCTAAATTTATCCCGTAAACACTAAGCGATTGGCCTTGCGACTTGTTAATTGTCATTGCGAACGCAAGGCGAACTGGAAATTGCAATCGTTTGAAGTCAAACGGAAGATCAGTCGGAATCATTGGTATTCGAGGAATACATACATTTTCACCTGCGTACTTTCCGTTAATAATGGTTGCCTCAATCAAATTCAGCATAAGTCTTTTTACCGAAAGTCGAGTACCGTTGTAATGTCGCGGTGGATTCAAATTACGCAATATCATAATAACTGTATCAACTTTGAGTTGCAAGTTATGTGGTGGAAATCCTGGTAGAGAGTTCGAGAGAGAGAGTTCAAAAACTCTGTTGGATAATTTACTACATCATCGGGATTTGTTATGGAATCAACGGATTTGTATGTCACCAAATCGCCAGCAATTTTTGATTGAATTGTGAAATTCAGTGCGTGTACATCATTATTCTTTGCGGCAAGAATTGCTCGTTGACTTAACCAGACATAATTCTGATAATTCTCACTAATGTTTGGGAAAACATTTTCAATAAGAGCTAATTGAGAGTCTACAAATCGGCAAAAGTCGTTGGTAAGAGTAATTAATCCAGATGTCGCATCAACTGGGACTTTTCCATTTCCAACAGCTAACAATTGTTTGAAAAATTGTGCAGCACTTTGATCATTTTGAAGTTGAACTCTCATATTAGTGGTTAGCGATAATGTTTTTACGTTATTCCATAAAGGTGATGCCTTTAGGCAAGCATTCAATCAATCTGCAGGCGTTCTACGGGGAATTACTGGTAACGTCTGCCTGAAATCGCCTGCCAATAATATCATCAAGCCGCCAAAGATATTGTTATTTCGCCGAAGATCCTTCAGTGTGAAGTTAAGTGCTTCAAGTGATTTCTTATGTGCCATTGTGCACTCATCCCAAACAATGAGCTTGCATTGCATCAACAATTTTCCCATTGCACTGGATCGGGAAATATTGCATGTTGGAGTATCAATTGTGTTTAAATTGAGTGGCAACTTAAGCGCAGAATGTGCAGTACGACCGCCATCTAGAAGAGTCGACGCAATTCCAGATGATGCTAACGCCAAAGCTATGTCACATCTTGATCGAATAGTGGCCAAAATCAATGAAATGACAAATGTTTTCCCTGTTCCTCCAGATGCGTCCAGGAAGAATAGACCACCAGTATTATTGTCCACCGCTTGCATTAATGTTTCGTATACTTGTTTTTGCTGTTCATTCAGCAACGGCACATTATTTCGAACGAATTCCTACAATGTATCAACATTGTATTGCAGCTCTCGATTTAATTCTTGGTTGAATGCATCGTGCATCGATCGATTTGGCGCAATCATTCCTACTTCAATCAGTAGCTTGTTTGCAATAGTCAAGCATTGATCCTCAATTAGAATCAATCCTTCATTGTAGATTTCATCGCTTATTTGGATGTCAGCATTATTCGTTTGAATTCGCAAGCGATGCAAGATATCTTCACATATGTCGTCTTTATATTTGTTCCATAACTAAATTCGCTGTGAAGGAAAACATGTGGTGATGATAATTGCGAACAGCGTTCGTATTTCGTACGCATTTGATGAAACAACTGAATCCGCAAGTGTTAAATCCCAATGAGAATCGTTCTCCAGCAAACCCAATAGTTGACATGCTTCTCTATATGTTTGGCATTGGTGACCATTCACAGTTTTCAAATGCGCAAATGATTTTGGTCCACGTACATTTACCAACAGCAGTCGCAAATAAAAACATTCATCATTTCTAGGATGAACAGTATACATGCGACCTAGTGCATCAGTGGAAAACACCTATGGCCAATCAGGAACTGAGGCTCCTTGTTTGCGACGTTGGAATTTCTTTGTTGATTGATTTCAAGTGTAATACTTGGGCATTTCAACGTACATCAGCGTCGCTGCGAATGGATCTACTTCACACATTGCAAAGAAGCTAGTCAATTTTGTCGATGGTGGTCTCTCAGCTCGTTGTGCCGCATTAGCCTCAGTGAAGTAAACTCTTTGGCCATTTTTCAAATGCACTGCTAAATGTACAACTGTGGGATATCTTTAATGAATTTGAAATGACAATAATCGCCACAGTGCTTCATTACTACTGACGTATCTGCCCATTTGGAAGTTGCTGATTTCGTCATTCGCATTTTCCGACGCAATACCAAACACAGCCATGTCGCTGCCTTTTGTGATGTACTTGCACAATGGCCGAATGACAACTCACAACGTTTGCATGTGTTTCGAAAATTCGTGATAGCAGCGGGCAATATGGTACAATGAATTCATTTCCGATCTCAATCTCTTGATTTTGAACATTAACTTTGATAGTTCGACCATTATCTTCTTTTGAACGCACCGGTGCCATCTACTTAAAATATTGGTTTGTAGTACATGCTATGTATCAGAGATGGCGCTGTATGTAAAAAAGATTTTCCTGCTTTTCTGTGGAAATTTTTCCTGAATTTTCTTCGCTATAAACCTCACGGAGCCCGAGACCTTTCCAACAAATGCAAAACCGTGGAAATCGGTTCGTGCGTTCTGGAGTTATAGCGTCAGGAAGGAAAACCCGACTTATTTTTATATAGTAGATAACTATAAAATTGAATATGTAAAGAGCGCAGATAACATTGCAGACTACCTATCTCGGGCGGTGACGTCATCAAGTCGGGAAGGGGCCCGTGAGTCACGGGCAGACGAAGCGGCGACAGAGGACCGCGCAACCTATGTAAATTTCGTAGTGGAACGGAATTTTCCGGTAACCTTAGTCGATTTGCGCGCCGCAACAAATGATGATAGTATTTTAAAACAGGTTAGTGACTATATCCGCAAGGGTTGGCCGCGTCGGGTCAGTGACCTCTCATTAAAACCATTCCATTTGTGTAGAAATCAGCTATCATTAGAAAATGGCGTTATAATGAGAGGACACAAGGTGGTTATACCAAAATGTCTAAGGTCTAAAGTAATGGCAGAGTTGCACAGTTCTTATTTCGGTGTCGTAAAAATGAAGGCAGAGGCGCGCGGGAGACTGTGGTTCCCGGGCATCGACACGGCAATAGAGCACATGTGTAGTGCGTGCGGTGTCTGTGCAGCGCTGCGGCCCTCCCCTCCCCGCACTCCGTTGGTGCCCTGGCCACACCCCTCGTGCGCGTTCCACCGAGTTCATCTGGATTTTTTGGGGCCGATGAATAATCGCATGATTTTAATCATTACTGACGCCTATTCAAAGTGGATTGAATGTTTTGATATGACAGGAAACACTACCTCCACGGCAGTAATAGCCATATTATATGAGTATATGTCAAGAGTAGGTATTCCAGTGACATTAGTTAGCGATAATGCGTCAATGTTTACATCTTTGGAGTTCAATGATTTTTGTGTGTTGAATGGTATAACTCACTTAACCTCACCGGCTTACCATCCGGCCAGTAACGGGCAGGCGGAAAGTTGCGTAAAGATTATAAAAAAAGGTATCTTTCGCACGGGAATTCAAGGGACCTCCATTTAAAAATGTTTAAGTTTTTGTTCGATTATCGAAATTCAAGACACAGTTCTATACAAAAATCACCAGCAGAAGTTTTGTTTGGTCACAAACTCCGATCTCGCTTAGATTTAATAAGTACATTTAGGAGTTCACAGCTAATGGGTGGCACAGCCGAGATGTCTGAAACAGTAAATGTTAACAAGTCTTTGCAGTGTAAATATTATGGAGGCACACCAAAGGGTGAATTTAGTATAGGTAATAAAATTTACTTTAAGAAAAATGTAGACAACAAGAAGTATGTGTGGTGACTAGGGACAATAGTGCAGATTTTAGGAAGGAACACTTATAAGAGAAACGGACAGTAACATTGTAATGAAAAAGCACATAGACCAGCTTACAAAGTACAGAGAAGATAAAGATAGTGATGAAGTCACTCAAGTTACTAGGCCTCGGAGCAGATCTCCAGCCATATCCCCGACGAGACATTCAACACTGCCTCAGTCTGAGCCAGAGTCTCCGGAGCCATCAGCGTCATCAGACTGTTCTACTTACCTCATGGAGCAGCCGCCGCCGTCGCTGCCATCGTTACCCGAGTCAACATCAGCGTCTCTTGCTCCATCAGAGTCATCAGAGGTTTCCACTTACCTTGTGGAGCCAACACCGTCTCAGCTGCTATCGTTACCTCAGTCATCAACAGTGTCTCCTGTACCATCGACCTCATCTGACGCAGATGACGGGGTTACAGACCCACCATCTACCGAAGCTAGAGGAGGGCAAGGGCGATACGATATGAGAAGCTTAGCTCGAATAGATTATAAGAAGTACATTTAATTTAGATTCAGACAATTAGGCTAGTTTTTATCTTCATAAATTGTGTTGGAGGAGTGTTAGGTATATAACCAATAAAGGTCAGTCTAATAGCAACGGTTGTCTCATTCGCACGCACGAACCTATCTAACAGTATCCAACATTAGGTCTGACACACCGCATGATTCTACTATTACTGTTACACTATTTCAGTAAAATGTCATTGCTTGGAAGAAGAAATAGCAAGAAAACTCCCAGCGACAAAGTCAAAACTAAGTAACATATTAACAAAAGAATGGATCTTTGTCAGTCGTTGCAACCGTCGGTATCAGTACTCTATTGCAAATAGAGCGAAGCAGTCATTAATGTGTTTAGTACGGCAACTGGATTTGTGTCTTCACTTTCAAAACTCAATAGGAGATTTGGACATCATTCAAGATACTCCTTAAAAAGCACATATAAAGGCGATTCCTCTCATCGGAATACATTGAATGAAGCTATTCTGCTGTGTAGCAATTACATTTGTTCAAAGAGAAATGTAATTTGAGTTCTTCCCATTGAGACAATATTCTGGTAACAGTTTCTTCAATTGACAGAAACGAGTATCACAAGAGCGCAATATTACTTACACACTACACCACAATTAATCTCGAAATTGTATTAGGCATTACAATTCGGAAGTTTAAACATTCACTATGGGTGCGCCCACCACCGGGCCATACACCCTCCACTGACCCTCGGATCTGATAATTCATAACTGCGACAACAGGCACTTGCACTAACTAACTAGTGAGCGGGGGGGGATAGGATTGCACACCTTGTCCATATATTCTGTCATGCGATAAAAACACGATAATTTTGCAATAAATATGAGATAATTTCGCAATATACGATCTGGCAACACTGCTCTGACGCATGTGATACGGCCAACTGTAACGAGTGGCAAACACATCTGACTAGACTTAAATTAGGTACGCCGTCTTCCGTTTTTAAAATGTTATGTACGCCATTGTTGACTCCAGTCATGAGGCATTATCCACTCAAATTCCAATTAATTTTTTTAATGGAATACCTTGTGTCTGTAAACATTTTACCAAGGCGGTAATAATTCCACGAGCATCCGCGCTCTTCAGTGGTTCTAATGCCAGAAATGCGGACACTACTTTATTTTGCGTGCAGCTAAATTATCGAATTACTATGCCCAATAATTTGGATACACTGAGATCAGTGGATTCATTTAATAGTGCACTATACTTTTGTGATCCAATATCATCCAATAGCATCTGTTTGAAATGTGGAGCTAACACATTATTACAGCACTGCATTTCGTTCTGTGCATTTTTACGTCCATAACACTCTTTGAATCAGTAATACATTTTTTTAAAGCTTCAGTTAACCCTTTAACGCACACTTTAACTTTTTTTTGAATTCACTATATTTACTCATAAATCTATATTCTGTAGTGTTATTTATAATAACATTGATTAATAAAATTTCCAGAAAGTCATTATTTTCCGAGAAAATAAAGAAAACATTGTGGCTAGTATACTGTCCACCGACCGTTTTGTATCAGTTACTATCCCTATGAAATCAGTGGCCTGTAAACTGGCCACTTATAAAAAATAGTTTTTTTGGATGTAAATAATATAAAAAAAAAAAATGATTGTTTATTTCGTAATCAGTCTTTATTTAGCCTCAAAAACTTGACACTTACAATTAGCGTAACTTAAAAAAAAATATAGTATCAATCAAGAAACAAAATTTTGGACTTAATTTTCTAAATTTTTATCAGAATTACAATATAAAAATAAATCTGTGTTGTTCACGATTCAAAAAAAGATAAGGATAATAAGAAAACTTTCTTGTTCACAATTCAGAAAAAAACAAACTATATTAAATCTTTTTTTTCTGTCCGGAGTTATGAAAAGGAGCAAAACATTCAACGCATAATGCTACATTACATTTAATACATTCATAAACACTACGTTTAGGTTTTGATGCAGTGCTACAATACCTGCATCTACGTAAATTTTTCTTTACAGATTTTACGAGTCTATGATCGCCATTTTCGTTTTCTTGAACGGGAATTTTGGAATTTCCTATAAGTTCATCGGCTAGTTTACTTCTGAAAATCAGATGTGTTATAGGTTTTGTTCCACCAGGATAAGCCTTTCTCCAAGTGTCCTTATAAATGATGTAGGAGTTTACGATAGCAGCTTCTATCAAGTAGAACCAAATTTTCATCCACCATCGACGTGATTTCCATGAAATATTGTATGAAGCCATGTACTGGTCGAATTTATCTACACCGCCCATAAACTTATTATAATCAATTATAGCATTTGGGCAAGACACATTCTCTTTATTGCCATGCATATTAGTGCGCTTAACAAAACCTTTTTTGGCTGGGTTGTGCATATTTGAAGCCACACATACAGCTTTTTTCCCGCGGTCTCTCCATTTAGAAACAGATATGTTAGATTTCGTCATAGCAGAAGCACTCTCTCCTACAGCCATGTCTCGATCATGCGGAAATTTATTGGAAGGGAAAAATTTTCTTGAGGGCATAATAGTTCCAACACCGAAAATGGTTTTGCGAAGCAATTTGTCTAATAAAGGCAAGGAGGTAAAAAATCGATCAAAAAACAAGCAATATCCCAAATGCTCAAACGCCGAAGCCAACTTCAGTACTATACTTTCACCTAGACTCAATTCCCTTTGTCCACCTTGCAGTTTTCCCTCATAAATATCAAAATTGACCATATATCCCGTGACAGCGCAACATATAACCCACACTTTGAACCCTCTTTTGATGGGCTTGAGCGGCATATATTGTTTCAAAGTAGACCTTCCTTTGAAAGCTATCATACTTTCGTCAATAGACAATTGCCGATGAGGACTATATACTGACCCGAAAACATATGAAAAATGAGTCAGTAATGGACGTATCTTAAAAAGTCTGTCAAAGCCCACGTTACCCCTTGGTATCATTTTCTCGTTATCATTTGCATGTATAAACCGCAGTATTTTTAAGAATTTGCGCATACTCATAAGACTGCTTATACGGGATACATGAAAATTTTTATCTTGAGACCAATAAAGCCGCATTGATGGTAAACTATGAAAGCCCATAATAATCAGAATTCCTAAAAAAGTATTCAGGTCTTCTTCGGTCAGGTTTAGAGTCTGATGGCACTGTGCAGCATATCTATTACTCTCTATAATCATTAGTTGGTAAAAAAAGGGAGTCAAAAATAGTTTCAAAATCTTGAGAGGTGAGTTTAGATCGACTTCCTTATTTATACCTATGTAACTATTGAAAGTAGTTTTTTTATATACTGGTGGTTTTCTAAATTTTCTCTTGCTCCATTTATTCAGATTTTCAGGAGTACCTTCAGGAGGCTGATCCATAACTATAGGCGGTACAAGCAAAGGCGATGATGGATGCGACGGTGCTGTTGGAGGTAATGGTGAAAGCTGGGGTGGAGGTGTTGGTTCGGAAATGTTCGAGGATGAAGATCCGGGTGGAGGTTCAGAAGAAGACAATGGCTGATGACAACTGCGGGTGCTAAGGCTGCTGGTATTCGATACAACATCTTCAAAACAGTCGTCAGCGTCGGAATCCCCACCAATATCAGAATGGATGGCCTGGTCATCAGTAATAGCCATAATTTCTGCCCATTGGTCATCATTTAGGTTTTCCAAATCCTGATAACTGAAGATATTTCTAAAACAACAGAGAAACGAAAATGAAAACTTTATAAATCAGAACTATTATACCTACCTAGAAATCTGCATAATTTGACAAAAAAAAATACCTAAACAATTACGATAATAGCCTATAACTGCCGAACCCATATATCTGTGCTTATTGTATTATTATATCATAAAAATAGACTATATACTTCGGGTGAAATGATATAGTTTATATAAATAAATCAAAATATATAATTATGAGACTATCTCAAATACACATGTGTAATTTATAGGTTATGTTTTTTCAACTCGCCGGTCATTTTTCAATTACAAAAATAGCATATTTATTTTCCTGTTCACTATTGTTCTGGCACATGAAAATACAGAATATACTATAACACAATCGTTTTACTCACCTTTTGAACGAAGACATGGTTTTTCATTGCACTACACATTAATTATACGTGTTGTCTACTCGCGATAACAGCGAACACTAGTCCGCATACGCGCAGTGGCTAGTTGACAGGCCACTGCCAAAAACGGCGCGAATTTTTACGTGCGTGCCGCGTCCTTGAACGGTGGCTAGTTAGCTGGCCAGCGTGCTTTATTAGCTATCGTTTTTGATCATAAGGTTCATGATTACTACAAAAATCTTTGAATTTTCGACCTTAATGTGACTGTCCAGTTTACTGGCCACTTTGTATGGGCCGTCCTATAAAGGGTTAAGTGGTCAATTTGCTGTATGGATGTGTCTTCTACAATGAACAGGAATAATATTCCTTCACCTTTTAATGTGTTGGTATTATTTTTAAAGCGGGCAGAAATTCTATTTGTCGGTTTTTTTGTCAGATTTATCTTTGTTTTTTGTTGTTCTGTGTTTCTTGATATCTCCAATTCTGGCAAACATTTCACAATGGCAAAAAGTGCAAAATGCTTTTGTATTATCGTTTGCTACAGGCCGTAACCAATTCTTAAACTCTTCCCCCGTTTCCCATTCTTTTCAATATTTTTGAATGTAAACATTCTTTTTTTTCATTGGTACGTCCATTTTTCATGTGTATTGTCATCTACTTTCGCGAACGAAAACTAGTTACTAACTAGATCAACTTCGTACAAACAATAGTACACAAATGCAGCACTTACACAAATTTTACATGGGATTCCCCGACTAGGTAGCTGTACACATCAGGCGACGCGACACGACGCGTGGCGTTTTTTTTACTACTGCGCAAGCGCGAAGACTACTTACTGCTAGTCAAACGTCGCGGACTTCACGCAAGCGCAGTCGTGAAAAAACGCGTCGCGTCGCTAGATGTGAATAGCTACTAAGAAATCAAACCTATCGAGGGGTAATAGGCTAATTGGGCTAAGCGCCATTTATACAACTTTACAGGAGCGATTTAAAGTTTCAAATTTTCTAAAAAAAATCCTAACTTTTTTGTTTGTTGTCCTATCGAGATAAACCTGATATTTATGGATAAAGAAATAAAATACGCATCTTCTATATTAATAACCAAGTTAATAATGTCCTTATTTTAGAAAATAGATGTCGCTTATTGCAAAATGACATATAACCAGTTTTATTTAGGGTAGGGATAAAAGATTTAAGCGCCAACGTTGTCGTCTATTTGGGAGAGGCTAAATGATTCAAGCGACTTAGTATTGCTCAAATAGCAGCAGGCTAAATGCATTAACCGCCTTATCCCAATAATAACAGATAGCGACTAAATGTATCAAGAGTCAGTTATAATTTCATATGATGCTAGGTAAAATAGCCTAAGTCCATCGGAATATACAGGAAGATTTTTGGTTGTCAACGTTCCCGAAAACTATGGAATCTCCTCATCATCACGATCATTTTTCTCCATGGAAGCATACCTGGGAAGTGTCTGGTTTCCAAAATATTAGGGTCCAAAGTTGAGTAAATAGACTGCGTTTTTCTGCATAAATGCACATAGACGCGCGTAACAGGATTTTTTCACGAAAAATAATTAATATCTGTCTATAAAAAAACTAACATAAACACTAGACACTATAAATTTCGCACGATCAAGGAATTTAAAAATTTTTTTCAAAAAAAAAAAAATTTTTTTTCCCAGCATTTTTTTTGGCATAAACTTACTTTATTTCATGTATAGAGTACGTACCCTTCGTTAAAGGTGGCCACAAAAAAACACCCTGTATTTAGGTTTGGTCTAAGTCCACGTATTAGAGGAAGCTTTCATGGGTATGGCGTTTATCACATCTTCAAAAACTGAGCAAAGTAATAATTATAGAAATCTTATGAGATATTCATGATAAAAAAACAACTATTAATAAAAAATTGCTGTTTTATTATATAATATAACATAATAACATTAATTTACCCATCTTTATAATTCGTAACAAAAACAAATATACAAATCACAAAACGTTTTTAGGAAACAATAAAAAACAAAACGAAACTTCTAACTGTGTATTTAAGATAATAAAATATGTAAGGAAAATTAACAAAATAATAAAAAATAACGAAAATTTGAAGATTGCAACACGGTGATCAAGATAAACAATAGCTTAAAATTTTAACAAAACATAACATATTTTTTTCCACGAAGAAATTAACAATAACGCGGCGTCCATGATAGCAATAAAACACCCTGAAATCAAGTTTTACATAAGAAATATTTATTACTAATATCTAGTCTTAATTACAATAATCATTAAATCACAGTTTTACTCTTTTTAAAACAGTAATCAGATAATTTCAGTTATTTCTAATTTTTAAAGTAACTATTTTTTTAAACTTTTATCATCATAATAATTATTTTTTTAATCAACCCCTTTCGTAACCTTATACTTCCAAATAAATAAGAAAGCAGTTACTTCTAAAACAACATTTTAATATTTATTTTATTTCTTCTTCTTCTTCTAAATCTGTATCTAGTAATTCGTCTCTACCATTAAAAGTTTGAAATTTACGATATTCCTCATGAAAAATTCTTGGTATCACATGTGTGTCACATAGCTTTATAAGATCACTGTATTTGGCCTTTGTAATAGGTAAAGAGCTCTTATATTTAGAATTCACTTTAGGCCTTCCAAAAATCTGAACGATTTCTTCCACTGCATCATCCTTCATGCTGAATTTTATTTTCATTATATTTGGACTGGATTTTTTGAATGTTGCAATTCATATTTTATTTATTTTACCTACCAAATTCCCTTTAAAATATTTGTCAGAAATTCGTAAATTTTTTTAAAATCGCTGTGATTTAGACTTTCCACGGAGTATGGTGCTGGTTCCTTGCGAGCAAGTTGACAGATAGTTTGCCACTGTGATGGGGCCCAAACAGTGGTATTTCGAACAGAACTTTCTATTGTTGAATGCATGCTATCAACTGTCATTTCAGATTTTTTGACATCTAGTTGGAGGGCATGTGAAGTATGCGCAGGAAGTAGCACAAGTTCAATGTCCATAGCTTCACACCAATTAGCCACATCAAAGCTCCTATGAGATGAATGACCATCCAAAATTAAAAATACTTTTCCCTGAGTCCGGTATCTATTAAAATGTTGCAGCCATAGCTTGAATGCTTCTTCTGTGACCCAGCCCTTCTCTGTCATTACAATTTCTGTACCCGTGGGCATTCCTAACATGAAATCATCGCGTTTGCGCACGCCTTTAAAAAGTACAAACGGTGGAATGTACTTCCCTGCAGCATTCATACAATTTTTATAATACGTTTTGACCTCTTTCCACACTCGTCAAACTTACCACATCTTTTGATCCTTTCTGTGCAATAATATTTGGCGGACGGTTATTCAGTGGGATCCCAGTTTCGTCCATGTTGTAAATACATTCAGGTTTTCCTCTTAAGTCGTTGTCATCCATAACTTGAGCTAGAACATTAAAAAATTCTGCAACTATTTTCTTCTTTATACCATTAATTAATTAATTAATTGCTCTGGACAGTCCTTCTGGTTTACGAATACTCATGTGTGGTTTTTTTTTTCATAAAACAATGAAACCAATCTTCTCCGGCGATACGAGCTTCGGTGTTGAAGTTATGATTCAAATTCAGACGTTCGACAAAAGAAAAAGCGTAGTTACGGACGCATTTTGGAGTTATGCCGAAGCCACGACGAGCTAATTGTAACAATCGGGCAGAAAATTTATCTTCAACGCCCTTGTCCATTGTTTTTTGACCGCCTCGAGTCTTGATAATACTCCGGGATAAAGTAACACGTCTCTGCAAACTGGTATAGGGCACATTATATTTTTCAGCTGCCTTTCGTGTAGTCAGTTTTTTGGTCAGAACTTTGTCTGCAGCTTTTCTCATATCTTCCTGAGACCAATGACCTTGGTTAGTTTTTCCTAATATACGTTCGAACCATCTATAACAATAAATAATAAACTATAAGTAAGTCATTTCCATTTTAAGTAGTGATCCGAATCGCCCCGAAAGAGATGATCCGATTCGCCCCATATCACTAGTCGGTAAAAAATACGTTATGTCAAAATATCTGCTAGATAATCATTAAAAATCTGTTGAACTTAGATAATTACATTCATACCTAGTAAAATAAAACAAAAACCTAAACAATTCAACGAAACTCTATTGAGGGATCGCCCGCCACCGGGCCCTATACCCTCCGCTGACCCCCGGATCTGCCTACTCATGATCACGAACACAAGACACTACAGTCGCAACGAGAAGCCAGATCCAAGCACATAGCATGCAACCATAAATACATAGCTGCTAATCCGAAAACCAATTAAAATTTTAATCGACATATGTTTCGCCAACACCCGTGGCATCATCAGGATTAGTTTTCCATGTTAGTTCTATCTACCGAACCAACTCTTTGAAGTAGGAGGGTATAGGGCCCGGTGGCGGGCGATCCCTCAATAGAGATTTGAACTTCCGAATAGTGACACCTGATACAATTCAAAATTCAACGAAAGCTTGAAACAAAGTTACAAGAAAACATAATTACGTACGTTTGTGTACACAAATAGTATATATTTATTTGAAATATAAATAATGGTGGGTAATTATTTATATATTTTTTAATACTTAGTAGAGGGTAGTTAATTCTGTGTAAGTAATGTGTTGGGTTTTAGAGTTTCATAATAATTAGTGGTTTACTAATTTCTATAATCCTGAGGATGCCACGGTTGTTGGCGAAACATATGTAGATTATTTATCTAGTTTTTGATTTCGGAATAGTGCAATGTATTGTCTTGCATGCTAGGTGCTCGGGTCTGGTTTCTCGTGGCGATTGTAGTTAGTGCAAGTGCCTGTTTTCGCAGTTATGAGTTATCAGATCCGAGGGTCAGTGGAGGGTGTAGGGCCCGGTGGTGGGCGCACCCATAGTGAATAATTACGTACCTTAGATTTTGGCGCGAAAACCGATATCAACTCACGTTCACTTCTCTGGCGAGCGTCGCCGGCACTAAACTACTAACGCGAATGAAATACTCCTGCAGGGTAGGTGCGGAGGGGGAACGAGGAAGAGTCGTACACCTATGGATGCGTTCGGCAACGCGCGTAATTTAAAATATTTTAAAAATCCTTATTTTGATCCGATTCGCCCTGTGATCCGAATCGCCTCAGTCTACCCTACAATACATATAATCATGCCTTTAACCCTTACGGGGTACGCAGAGCACCAAGGGCCGACGAGTGTGGGCGTCGGCTACGCGGACCGCTCCGTCGGGGCCCGGGTAGATCTTCACTACCCTTCCTAGGGGCTAAAGACCGCGAAGAAGAATAGAGTCAGCGATGAGCATCACGTCACCTTCACCTAAGTTTGTACGATAAATATAGCCGCCATGTTGGATTTTATCGATACAGCGAGCATAACCATGCCGGTAACGTTACACGGCACAATACGTTATGATAGATAAAAATGCGAGGATGTCCATCGGTTACTATCGATAGCGTTAAAAGAAATCGATAATAAGAAAGTCCGTAATATTGATTTTTAAGGAGATAAAAAAAAACAGTTTTTGATTCTGATGCTAAAAATGGCTTCTGTCATTGCGTATACATTTAGGCTTAATTTACACCGCCGCGGAATGAAACGGAAGCGACTTTTTGCAACGAAATCGTATACAGCATAATGAACTTTATATCATCAGCGTCAATTTCCAAATTCCGATACATCAAATCATAATAATTAATAATTCATTTATTCAATTAACAATAAACATTGTATTTGAAATCACATTTAAAAAAACAGGTACACGTAGATTTATAAAAACTTTAAACAATCACAAACATGCGCAAATCAATTATATATGTATGTCAAGTATTATAAGTAGTATGTCAAATTTAATATAGGTATAATATGTCAGACTTATTTAATATATTATACTGGAAGTAATATTAAGTGCCACGCAAATACATCTATTTCATGCGTTTCAAATAATCATTTATATCATAATAACATTTATCTAATAACAATTTCTTAAGTCTAGATTTAAATATATTTACATTACTAATACTCTTCAATTCAGAAGGTAAACTGTTAAATAGTAACACTGACTGATTTTGTGAACAGTGGGCAACAACCCTCAACCTAGGCCGTATAGAACTTTGAACATCTTTTCTACGCGTTGATAGTCTTGCATCCCTCTCGCTCGCCGTCTCTAGAGTTTTTAGTTTTTTACAAAAATCACCGGAGAATTTTCGAGAATGCGCGCGGATTCCGCGGAAGACGCGCGTCCTATTTTTTGGCTCGTATTTAATTTCTGTGTTACACCATAGATATAAAATTCATTATGCTATACATATATGATTATGTAGCAAAAAGTCGCTTCCGTTCCATTCTGCGGCGGTGTAAATTGAGCCTTACGACAACGATTTCTCACTTCTGTTGTCGTGATTTTCAGCTGCATTTCCTGTTTCATAGTTGTGAAACCTGTTTCAATCCTTTGAAGCAATTCTTCCCTCGTGGATATTTCGGTCCACACAAAAAAGTCTACCGGGGTCAGGTCGGGCGATCGTGCGGGCCAAGGGATGGGCCCACCTCTGCCTATCCAGCTGCTTGGAAAACTGTTGTTGAGATGTTCCCTGACACTTAATGTCCAATGTGCTGGATATCCATCTTGTTGAAAGATGATTGGCCTGTCCGCATTTGGCATGGGTACTTCGGCTTCATACAGGATTTCTGGTAAATGGTTTTGGAAGGTTTCTAAAATGTTAGTGGTTCGGTTCACCAAATACACTAATTATTTTAGGGGAATGAATCTTGAACCAAAATGATTCGAGATATTTTATAAATACTTCTGGTATGTTATCGGCTTCAGCTTTTATGTAGTTCATACCCTGTTGAATGTCGTCTCCAGGAAGAAGCGGCAAGGCAATTGCCAGTACAACAATTCTTCGCCCAGGTTTAGTTTTTGTGCATCGTAACTTGCCTTTTTTCCAAATGTTGCGAGTCCAATGATAATAGCACCATCGTAATGTAATATCTGGACATACATTCAAAATTGCATTCGTCGCACCTTTTTCGTAGTCAGTGGGAACTTTATTTGGATTCCATTATGGAAGTTGCGATTTTATCATATTGAATAAAATGGTATACTTAACTCTTTTGTGGAATGAAAATGAAACTGTATAAGACAGGACATACAGCTTAATAATCTTAATTCTCTCAGCACTTCATCTTCATTTTCAAATCGCGTTACTGGTCTACCTAGGAATGATCGTCCGATCAGAGCCACGTGTCACTTTTTCGGAATCCTTATACAGTAGAATCTGGATATAGCGACCTTCAAGGGACCGGCGATACTATGTCGTACTAACCGGACGACGTACAAAACGGCAGGATTATTTCTTAAGTACATATGTACCAAACTTACGAATACATATGTATTATAATTTGAGAAAGTTTGTTTTTCCTATTTAGGTAAATAAAACATTTTCTAGGAATCACATATGCTTTATATTAATGGTTCTTAAACATTCCAAATTACAAATATAGGTATGTATTGTACTGCAATACAAAGAGATGAAATACATACACACGCACTACACGGAAAACTCTGTTTATTAACTAACGTAGAAAATCTGTTATTTGAGTTTGTTTTGAACAAACTTTTGTTCGGTAGTAAGAACTTCGTACAGCATTGTGAATTCGTGACATCATTGTTTTCATAAGATCATCATCGAAGTTAGTCTGAACAAACACATTGAGCGTTTCCGCAGCCTTCAGAGCTTCAGACACACTCACGGTAGGATCAATCTCCTCTGTTTCGTCATCATCATCATCGTTATCTTTGCCATTCGTGTCGTCGGCGATATTTTCCACAATGTTTTCATCAGACGGTTCTTCACAAGTGGCGACAGCGTCATCGACACACGCGTATTGTTCAAAATCCTCGTCTGTTATGGGTAAGTGATGCTTATCAATAGCCCTCGTCCAAGTGCTCAGCGGTACGTCGTCTTCTTCGTTAAAATCATCGGCATTCGAAGTTATGCTATAGTCTACATTGCTTCGGACAAAACCAGCATGTTTGTAACAGTTAAAAATTGTCCCTTGCTTGAGTTGGGTCCAGGCATCTTGAATCATTAGAATAGCATCAAGAACAGTGATCTTTGGGTACTCAACTTTACTGTTTCCGCGGCCGTCTAGTAACTGGATTATTTTCAGGACAAGGTTTTTACGAAAATGTTATTTCAAAGCTCGAATAATCCCTTGATCCATGGGTTGCAATACTGATGTCGTGTTTGGAGGTAAAAAGACCAGTGTTATCTTTTTCAAGTTTTCAATATGGGGATGTGCAGGACAGTTGTCAACTAACAGCAGGATTTTCTTGTTCTTTTTCGTAAGTTCACGATCCCATGCGCGTATCCATTTATTAAAAATGTCAGTAGTCATCCAGGCTTTTCGATTGCTCTCATAATCCACTGGCAAATGCCGTACATTTTTAAAACACCTGGGACGTTGAGATTTTCCGATTATGAGAAGTTTTTTTTTAACAGTGCCACTCATGTTGGCTGCCACCATCACAGTAATTCTCTCCTTTGATAATTTTCCTCCCGTACATTTTTCACCTTTAAATTTCAAAGTCTTGTCTGGGGTTAATTTATAAAACAGCCCGGTCTCATCTGCATTAAAAATTTCATCATCTGTAAATTGCGCACGTAGAGTAGGCCAAACCTTTTCTAACCAATCGACTACATCACCTTGTTGAACTGATGAAGACTCTCCAGCAATCTTACCACTGACGATGTTGTATCTTACTTTGAAACGGTTTATCCAACTCATGGAACATGTGAAATTTTGCATGTCTAACTGTCTAGCAAAAAAGTTTGCTTTCTCTAGTAGCAGAGGTCCATTAACGAGTATTCCTCGGTCGCGCTAAAGCTTGAACCACTGTAATAATGCCTTATCCACCTGCTCATGAGTAGAAGTCCTTACCCGTTTGCATTTTAAAACATTGGCATTAAACAGCGGCTCGATTTTATCTTTGTTCTTCTTTATTGTTGATATTGTAGAATGAGATACGCCAAACTCCTTCGCGAGGGTTGCATTTGATTCACCGGCTTCTAATCGGTGTAATATTGCACTTTTTTCTTCAATTGTAAAACACTTTCGCTTTACAGAACTCATTTTGTCGAGCGTTAAGAACTTTTCATAACAAGTGACAAACACTAACTGTGATTTACGCGCGCCGATAAGGAAAGGTGAAGTGCGCGGGGCGGGATGAAGTTGGGGCGCCGAAGTATTGGTGCGTAGGTTGTATAAACAAAACATTGCGCGTCGTTTTAACCGGACGTATTATCATAAATTATGGTCGCTATAAGCAGTTGGTCGTTTAAACCGGAGTCGCACTAAACGGTTATATTTTCTCAGCACCTAACTATGAAACCAAACTTGAGTAAACATTATCGTCGTTAAAAACGGTTAGTCGTTATAAGCGAAGTCGTTATATATGAATTCTACTGTATCTTTGATTATATAAAATTCGGGTAGCCGTTCTCATTATGGAGAGTCTCTTTCAGTAGGTTGCGAGGAAATTTTTTTGTACATTTACGGTCTTTCATGCACGGGCACTGAGGGTTTTCAGCCCCGCATGGACCATGGATCATGTTTTTCATAACAATATCATAAAGTGCCTTGTCATTGTTAGGATCTGGTATTTCAGCGCTTATAATTTTATCGATTTGGTCAGGTCGCAATTTATCTTTTAACCAAAGCAAAATGTGGGCATGTGGGAGTCCTCGCTTCTGCCACTCAATGGAATACATAAAGCATTGCACTTCTCCAAAAACCCTTCCTTTAGTAATTACAGTCATAAGCTTTTTAACTTTTAACCTAAACACTCTGGCAATGACATCGTGCCTATCGTTGGCGCTTTGACCTGGCATTAATTCGTCAACTATTTCAGACCAAGATGGATTGCAGGTGAAGGTTACAAATAAATCAGGTCGACCATACGTACGCACATAGGCAAATGCGTCTTGAGTATACTCGTGTAAGTATCGGGGACTGTTCACAAACGAAGAGGGCAGAATCACCATTTTACCTATATTATTAGGGTTCACGTTGGCATCATTCGATACAGCATCTTGGAGATGAATATAATTTTCGGCTCTTAGTTTTGTTTGATTTAAAGATATGTATCGCAATCTTTCGCTTTCAACCTTCACGTACATATCAACATAAAACTGGTTAGCGAGCTGTTTGCATCGTTGTATTACGTTAAAATCGTCTTCGCGTATCATCATATGATAGGCATAAAAGTCCATGCTCGATACTTTTTTGTTGGGCAAGGGGAGCTTGGTCACTGGATTGACTTGTGGAATTTGAAAATGGTACCCCTCTTGCCCCTTGCTAAACATAAGCGGGTATTGTAATGCGTCATAAAACTTGTGTGTGTCCGGCACCCTGGTCAATGTATTGTCACGGGTTTGTAAAACAATATCACGCGATGCGAACTGTTCACCACACACCATGGCGGCGACTTCGTTTATTAAGGGTGCATTATAACGTCTTTCATGTTCCCCGCTTGGCGTACGATCTGGGTGTATTACTAATTTGTAATTTTCCCCTGGCATTCTTTCTAAGGCTGTTTTGAAGGTGTTAATGAGGTTATTATGTTCGTGCAACATTCTTTGAATTTTTAAAACAATGTCCCTCTCAACTCCTTCAATATTTTGACATCTGCGGTCAACCTCGCTGTTTTCGTCTCCCATAAAATAAATCTGTAGAAATTTTGTTGATCATTGTTTGTGGGAAGCAAAGAACCAATCCTATGATAAACTTGCCCTTGTACCGTAAATGTGGGTGAGAATCCAGGCATGATGACCTCATTACCCACACCAAATGATGTCATCTGAAAGCAAGAATTGTACTTTCTTATTCTGTTTAAAAATCGCCGAGATTCATTGCTGTCATATAGAAGTAAGGATTTGAGTGGCTCCTCGGGGTCACCAAGCGTTGGTACTGATACTTTGCCTCCAGAACAGCACATACCTGGGGTCTCTTCCTTCCACTTGAGTGCATCACAGTGTCTGCATTTATTGGCCATTCTACCTATGAGGACTAATCGATGATTAAAGTAATCAATTAACGGATCATAATCAAAAGCAGCATCGGCAAATGCCTCCCACGTATTCATCGTAAACGTACGTCTCCTTTCTGCTTGCCGCTCGGAATTAATTAAACGTCGTCTACGTGTTTCTTCGGAGGTCTCTGCGGCTATGTACGAAGCTTGACGCTCAGCATCTAAGATTTGGCGAGCTTGGGTCTGCTGAGAGGTCTCAGCAGCTCTTTGAGCCGCGTGACGCTCGGCATCAATGACGTGGCGAGCTTGGGTCTGTTGAGAGGTCTCAGCAGCTCTTTGAGCCGCGTGACGCTCGGCATCAATGACCTGACGAGCTTGGGTCTGCTGAGAGGTCTCAGCAGCTCTTTGAGCCGCGTGACGCTCGGCATCAATGACTTGGCGAGCTTGGGTCTGCTGAGGGGTCTCTGCAGCCCTTTGTGCAGCATGACGATCAGCGTCTAAATTATGACGGGTCTGCGTGTGCTCAAAAGTTTCAGCAGCCCTTTGAGCTGCGTGACGCTCGGCATCTAAAGTCCGACGGATCTGTGAATCCTCTTCTGATTCCAGTGATCTAGCAAGTTTAGCAGCCCGAGCTCTGCTAGAGCTATTAGCTAAATTGGACTTTCGTTTGCGAGGCATCGTAGAAAAACAAAAATGAAATGAATCGAACAAAACAGATGTACAGATTAAGATTTATTATATTAAAAAAAACCTTTAATAAGCACCTACTCGGTAAAAATGATGCGCTCATCCCACGGCGATGTCAATTAAACACATCGTCCGTCACGTTTAAATGGAAAAAAAGTAACTAAGAAATTAAATTATCAATATTTATTTACAACCAATGCATAAAAAAGTAGGAGGTTAGTAGCTTAGGTTAGTTTTACACCTACTACGACCTCTTAGATTAATTAAAAAAAGGAAATAAGAGCAAATCGGATTTTTTTAAAGTAACGGAAACTATCTTACCTACTTTTAACTATGAACTAAAAGAAATATCAAGTATGTACAAAATTAATTTACAGGACCTAATTAATAAAAAACACTTAAAAAGTTATACGAAACAAAAAAAATAATTTTACTGGATCGAAAAATGTAATTCTCTATAGCGCAAATTTCTCTAATCGCATGCGTCCGACAACGACGTCTGCCCTCACGTGTCTGCCCGTTCGGGTAGGCATAGTTAGATTCGTGCGCTCCCCCACCACACGACAGCGCCGCGCCGTTGCCTGCCGCAGATGCCGCCACACTTCGGCGAATGTGCGCGACGACGACCGACGGCAGCGGCGGCGATGCAGAGTATTCGTTAAAAGGAATTTAAACTTCAAAAGCGAACTTTTTTGTAACTTGATACACCCAAAACTTCTAAATTACATGTTCCTAGGTTCAGTGATTAAGATTTCGTATACAAAAAGTTTGGCTTTGTAGTTCCAGTTCCGAATCCGTTCCGTTCGAATTTCGGGAATTCCGTTTGTAGAAAAATTCTGCACATCCTTTGAGACCTACGTACCAAGATTCATGGTCTTATCTTCAATTCAACCCCTATTTCACCCCCAAACTGGTAAAAATTTCAAAATGCTAGAACAAACGATTTTTTGTTTCTTATGACGTGATATTTGATGAACTTGCATACTAACTTTCAACCCTTATTTCACCCCTTAGCTGGTCGAAATTTCAAAAATGCTAGAACAAATGTTTAATGATTTCTTATCAAGTGCTTAAATATAAAGTTTCATGGTTTTATCTTTTAAAATTAAGAAATCCCATACAAACTTTCAACCTCTATTTCAACCCCTTCATCCCTTTTTTTCGAAATAAAAAGTAGCCTATGTTCTGTCTCAGGGTCTAAAGATTGTCTGTACCAAATTTCATCAAAATCGGTTGCGAGGTTTAAGCGGGAAAGCGTAACAGACAGACAGACAGACAGACAGAGTTACTTTCGCATTTATAATATTAGTTGGGATTGTCAGATTGAGGCTTACGTCTACCAATACGTCCCTAAATAGGAGTGAGAACTATTCATCCTAACAACTTTTTTCGCTCCTCAGAATCCGTTGTGTGTTTTAGGCAAGGGTACACACACGTCACGTGACAAATTATTAAATATAAAATGGCGTGTTGCGCAGTAAAAGTTTGTCGTAATTACAAAGGACGCCTTCGATGGAAATAAGTTATCATCAGTAAGTAACGCAAAATTTTCCATATTTTAATAAATGATGTAAGAAATAATTACCATTTTCAATTTAAAAATAGCGCGAACGAGGTGAGATTGACAGTTCTATTGAGTTGCCAGCTATAAATTTTATATTCCTCAAAGGCTCATAAAAATAATGAACGGACTATGTTCCGATTTTTTCGCATTATTTTATATTTTCCTTTAGATTGTAATAATAGCACACAACGATTCTTGAAAACAATTGCGATTATTACAGCGCGTTTTGTATTGCTAACTAATATTATCTAATTTCAAAATCAATCAAAGTCGCCGCCATTTTGAACTTTTTATTTGGACGGATTACCATGAAAATCGATATCTGACGGTCTTTTAAATTCCCAAACACATTTCCGGTGTCAAAAATAATAAAAGTGGCCGCCATTTTGAACTTTTTAGTTAACGGCCGGATTGCCCACAATTTCGACATCTGAGGTTCCTTGCATTCAAAATTGATGTTTCAGGTTCCCAAACATATTTCCAATCTCAAACACATTTCCGATCTCAAAAAATAATAAAAGCCGAAATGTGTTTGCGAACTGCAAGGAACGTCAGATAGGTATTAATTTTGAAAACAATCCGACCGATATTATTTTTGAGATAGAATAGTGAGGCGGGCCACTAGTTCTTATAATTTATTAATTTTAATCCTTATATAAATGCATACCTACATACATATCCACTAGTGTAAAGCTGCGCAAGGATACATACAGGTGTAAAGCCATTTGTTTGAATAATATTAAACAGACCGGTAGACTGATGCATTGTGTAAGCAATTTTATGAGTGCCCACTAGTGTAAAGCTGCGCAAGGATACATACAGGTGAAAAGCCATTTGTAATAATCATACTATTGAAAGAGACCGGTAGACTGAGGCATTGTGAAAGCACTTTTATGAGTGCCCACTAGTGTAAAGCTGCACAAGGATACATACAGGTGAAAAACCATTTGTAGTCATAATCTTAAAGAGACCGGTATATTGGTGCATTATTTAAGAGCTCTTTTGTAAGTGCCCACTAGTTTAAAGCTGCGCAAGGATACATACAGGTGAAAAGCCATTTGGAGAAAAACCAATTATTATAAGAGAGTGAGGCATTAATATGCTGCTGTGACTTTTCATGGTCAAGTATAGTTTGCGTAAAATTGCTTCTAACCGAAACACCGTTAACCCAAGCAGAGGAGTACGATTTGTTTTGACGATCTGCTAATAACCAACAGAAGTGACAGTACGGTTTGTTTAAGGGGTTATATCCACTTGCGAGGCAGAAAAAACGCGTTTTTTTGTGAATTTTTTCTAAAGAGGCATTTTATTTTATACATTAATGGAAAAAATGTACTTAAACAGAATTTAATGTACTTTAACAATCAGCGGTTTATTAAAAAAAATATTGGATCCCCTAGCTCCTGTAGATGATCTGCGGAGAGACCTCCAAAAAAAAGTGCTTGGCGGTAAGCAAGATATCTCTGGTCCAAATTATCTGAAAACCAAAAACCAAAAATATTTAGTTTTATAATAAATACAGGTAATGATCGAAGGTCTAGTCAAAATTTTGATTTTTGACAAAATGGCGGCTGTTCAAAAAAAAAATTCAGTTTTTCATGAAAAATTTTCACTTCAAAGTGGCTTAAAAAATCGAAATTATGGTCCAAAACCTTATTCCTTCGATCATTACCTGGAAAATATATCTGAGTAAGTCGTGTGAAAATTTCAAACCGATCGGTTTAGCGGTTTCGGAGAAATTTTCCTCACCGACTCTGAAAACACGGTTTTGAGATAAACGCGTTTAAAGTTTCGGGATCGATTTACACTAAATTATTATTTTTTCAACTTACATCGTGTCATCTATTCCAGCACCATAAGAGGAACCCTCTGCTTCGTCATTTGCTTCCATTTGTATTATTATCTTAGGGTCCCAAACACAATATAAGTCGAGAACAAAAGGGTAGAAGCTACCAGAAACAGCTGCTACTCCGGCTCGTGCTCCGCCTACTTTCGAACGCTCGGAGACGTTCTTACTAATACGCTCATATCTCCGAAACTAATTGTCGGATCGATTTGAAATTTTCAGAGAATATTCTTGAATATATGTACATTCAAAAAATGAAAAAAAATCAAAATCGATTTTTTTGAAAATCACAAGTGGATATAACCCCTTAAAACGTTAGAATAACATAACCATGGTCTTATAATTTTTATGCCTGCCTTATTGAAATATGAATAATAATAGGCCGAAAAAGGTCGGTTACTTTCTGAAACTTTTGGAAATGGTCCTTGTGGTTTAAATGGACCCAATTTAAAAATTATTTTTCGTTTGCATTCAGATAAATTGTCACCAAAATTTCCTCTATCTGATGAAATTATATTACAATCTTCAGATATATCAGAATCGTTGACTTGGGGTTCTTCGATTTCTGGATGGACATCCGATAAAGTATGTGCTTGACTTTCTTCTTTTCCGGATGGATATGTGATGAAGAACGTGCTTCAGAAGAATCTAAAAATAAACGAGTAATTGTTAAAAAATATAAATACAAATGCTTTGATACTAAACTAAAAAGAGTTATATATAAATAAATAACTTTACTAAGGGTCACAGTTAGAGAGTGTTCAGTTCAGACGAACACAGACTCTACGCGGATTGTGCTCGTACCTATTAGTAGATACAAAATCACCTGCAGCCCGTCCGTGCATTACATTACACCTGCGTGCTATTTGAACGCAGCGCGTAGTGTAGTGGCCATACAAAACGAGAACCCGAAAGCGAGTCTGCACATCTGAAGTTCTCAACACGCAATTTACGATACGATACGGACTGATAGACAAACAACAAAACAAATTGATCCTATAGATAAGTTAGAATTTTGTTTTTTTTTTTAATCAAGGCACGGAACCCTAAAAACAAAATTCATCCTTCGCTACATAATAAATCAACCACGCGTATCTAACCACGCAGATCCACATTAGCGTCGGGTAAAATAATACTTGTGTAAATTAGTAAGTACTTCGGTTTTTCGAAGAACTAATTTTACAATTTGACATTTATTTTTAAAACTTATCCGTTGTATGATTTTTTCCAAACCAATTTCATGTAACAATCGAGGGGGGAGACAACTTTTTGTGACGGACAGATGGACAGACCGAAATTAAAAGATTTCCTTGTTTATCACTACGGACCCCTAATAAATGGGTTGGGTAGTAGTACCGTATAGCCCAGTCATTTAAGGTAAAAAAAAGGAGTCAACCTCGGAATGAAAGATAATAAATAAGCTGTAAATTGCTATAAGCCTTTGTTTTGTCGTTCTAAATGATGTCTCAAAAGTCACAAGTGCTATCGTGTCCGCGTCTTAAGATATTGAAGGTCAAAGGTCATAAAAATCGGTTTTTCGCGACTTTCTCGCTTTCTATCACTTAAATGAGATTTGCACCCATTATAAAAGTTGTAGAGTAAAAAATTCTCTTCAACTTTTGTCTGAATTTTTTTTTCATACGATTAATCGTATGAAAAAACCCGTTTTTGCGGTAGACCGCGAAGAGTGCGCCGCGTACAGTCATATATAGCCTAATGCAAGGTCAAGCGTGAGTTACGGTTATCAGTACGTTGTATAAAGTTAATTATTTACTAAAAAATTATAATTATTAAACAATGCCCATTATTTATGTACTAATTATTAATTATTTATATTTAACTATAGTATATTATTAATTTTGGATTTTATATTTTAATTATATTTTAAGTTAAAACGACAGTGTATACGTTTTAGTTTTAGTTAACGAAACTAAATAGACCTGTACAAAACACTTCCACCAACAAATGTAGCAGCTCATCAACATATAAATCGTGTCTACTACCAGATTCAAACGTGGTTAGGGAAGGACATAGAACCTCAAGAATGGGTCTGGAAGCTTGAAAATGAAATCCTGGAGCCCATAAGAACGTTATTGCCTCCAGCACCAGCCGAAATACTAAATATAATATTTTTCAATTGCAAAAAGGGTTGTGGTTCCCGCTGTGGATGCAGAAAATCAGGGCTACTATGTTCTTTACCTTGTGGCCAGTGCAATGGAAAAGCTTGCCTCAACGCTTCACTATATCCAAGTAAATCCCGATGAAGATATCTCATACGATCCTGAAATTCTGGAAGGTTTGGTGATGAATATGACTAATAATGAGAGTGATGACAATGAATTAAACATTTTCGAGCGACAACAAGAAGACGACGAAGAAGAAGATAACTAGCTTCCATTTACAATTTTATTATAATTAAAATGAAGAAAAATTCTTTTAATATTTGAACTCACATTTCAATAAATGTATAATATGCTATTTTTAATAATAAATAAATATGTGTATAAAATATATTTCCTTACTGTCTTTTTAACTTAAAATATAATCCAAAATTAATAATATACTATAGTTAAATATAAATAATGAAGTCACTTATTTGAATTAAATATAAATAATTAATAATTAGTACATAAATAATGGGCATTGTTTAATAATTATAATTTTTAGTAAATAATTAACTTTATACAACGTACTGATAACCGTAACTCACGCTTGACCTTGCATTAGGCTATACATTAGGGTGTCCCTTATATGGCAAAAAAAATTTTTTTTTAGAATTTCGAAACGCATACCCTCTACTTTTTTTATAAATGCTAAAATGTACTTAAATATGAAATTTCATATTTGTAGCATGATTGCAACCCGTGCCGACCGAGCTCTAAAGTTTAATAAAAAATGGTGTTTTGGCCTAACATTTTGGTTTGATCCAAAACTAATAAAAATGCAACAAATAATGTAAATATGAGTAAAAATAAAATAAGATCAACATAAACTTTTATTTAAATAGAAATTATGACAATAATTAATTAGGGTAACTTCTCTTTAGTGTAGTTTTTTTATAGTCAATACGAAAGTTTTTAGAAGGTATGCGTAAAAATATATTGAAATTGAAATTTAAGGGACACCCTACTATACATATATGACTGTACGCGGCGCACTCTTCGCGGTCTACCGCAAAAACGGTTAATCGTATGAAAAAAAAGTTCAGACAAAAGTTGAAGAGAATTTTTTACTCTACAACTTTTATAATAGGTGCAAATCTCATTTAAGTGATAGAAAGCGAGAAATTCGCGAAAAACCGATTTTTATGACCTTTGACCTTCAATATCTTAAGACGCGGACACGATAGCACTTGTGACTTTTGAGACATCATTTAGAACGACAAAACAAAGGTTTATAGCAATTTACAGCTTATTATCTTTCATTCCGAGGTGAAACCCCTCAAATGACTGGGCTAGTAGTACTTACCTTTCCAATCTAAATCACTCACAGTATCTTGTCTCTGAAAAAATGAAGAAATTTTGGGCACTTTTTTTTATAACCTCTTCCCATGGCCGCCATTTTGAACTTTTTAGTTAAGGGCCGGATTGCATTCAAAATTGATGTTTCAGGTTCCCAAACATATTTCCAATCTCAAACACATTTCCGATCTCAAAAATAATAAAAGCCGAAATGTGTTTGCGAACTGCAAGGAACGTCAGATAGGTATTAATTTTGAAAACAATCCGACCGATATTATTTTTGAGATAGGATAGTGAGGCGGGCCACTAGTTCTTATAATTTATTAATTTTATTCCTTATATAAATGCATACCTACATACATATCCACTAGTGTAAAGCTGCGCAAGGATACATACAGGTGAAAAGCCATTTGTAATAATCATACTGTTAAAGAGACCGGTAGACTGAGGCATTGTGAAAGCACTTTTATGAGTGCCCACTAGTGTAAAGCTGCACAAGGATACATACAGGTGAAAAACCATTTGTAGTCATAATCTTAAAGAGACCGGTATATTGGTGCATTATTTAAGAGCTCTTTTATAAGTGCCCACTAGTGTAAAGCTGCGCAAGGATACATACAGGTGAAAAGCCATTTGGAGTCATAATGAGACCGGTATACTGGTGCACTGTGTAAGCTTATTAAAAAGTGCCCACTAGTGAACTGTCAACGTCGACAGATAGGTTATTGAAACGGGCGAACTGTCATCTTCGAACAGAGGGCAATATCTAATCTGTGATCTTTTCTCCCACGGATAGATTGCGTTCACGGATTCGAATTGCAATCCGTAGATGGTTTATTGGGACGGGCCAACCATAAAATAAATTGAATCTGAAGATTGAAATCTTTGATAGCCAAAAATGGATCAGGATTGGTTGTTGGAACCGGGCGTAATTCAAAAATGTATTAAACATTTTATTTTTTTATGTTTTTCAAATGTGTTTTGTTGAAAATCAATTTCGATATATATTGTCGATATATGTCTTGCATTTACGAAAATATTTCCAGTGGTCAGTGGAGGATGTAGGCCCGGTGGAGGGCGCATACGTAGTGAAAATATTTCCATAAAACATTTTGGATAATTTTAAGACGTTTTAGATGCATCATATTCTCTAGCAACTAAATAATCATACCAGCCGGGCTAGCACGACCACGATAAGTAGAAATACGATAAAGGATTTCGTATCGTATCTATACCACCATAATTATCGATTTCGCGAACATGACCAATAGAACGATACGTTACGTTAAGATTTATCCCGTGCTATGATACGATAAGGCGCGAGATAAGTTAAACAAATGTTTCTAGAGTAAAAAAATATTTTTTTCTTTTTCAATTGTCGTTCATTCTTTTTTTTTTCTTTTTGACATCAGATGTCATGTTGACTGCTCTAACATGTCCAGCGAAACACGATACGATAAACCTATTTATCGACTAGCTGTCAAAATACGATAGATATTAGCCGCCATTTCGAATGTTATCGATACTAATTACTTATCATTTCATTTTACCTTTGACCTACCTATGTAAACTAAAAACGAGTAAAGTAAAACACTAAATTAAAAATATTAAGTTGGGAGCATATAACTGAAAACCTATCGAACCAAGGAATATAATAGGTATTCTCGATTTCTCTAACCTATCTACGTTTAGCGCGCACTACAGTGTTCATCGATAACAATATCTTGAATTGATGTCAAAATTCTATATTTATAACATCAAAATACAGTCACGCTCGGCGCTATCGATAGTAACTGATGGACATGCTCGCATTTTTATCTATCATATCGTATTGTGCCGTGTAACGTTACCGGCATGGTTATGTTCGCTGTATCGATAAAATTCAACATGGCGGCTAAATTTATCGTATTTTGACAGCTAGGTATCGATAACTTGACTTATCATATCGTGTATCGTTGGCCGTGCTAGCCGGGCTGGTAGTTATATCAAAAATATTTTTACAGGAGACGCAATGAAGAACGATTTACCTAAAGAATAATAATAATAATTTATTTCAAATAATAATGTTTACAATAGAAACTTAAACTATACTTCCAGGCTATCCAGCACAATCAAAATTCAGTCACCATTGTAAATACAAGTCCGTAATTCTTCTGATGCCCATACTAGGTAGACCCTGTGTCACAGGCATCAGTGCTTCCCTCATTTGTCATTACAACGGATATTTATAGAATCAGAAATCGCCTAGTCTTTGTTATTTCTGTTACATAGTACAAATTCTAGATGCCATGTTATGTGAATTTGAATGAAATGCATGCGTGTGAAACGTTCCAAATGTCAACCATTTGCAAATCAATAGCAAATTCCTACACATGTGCAGTAGTAAAATTGGTGCGGTAAGCACCACTTTAAGGTCAACATTTACAAAAAAAAAATACAGAAAACTGATCTCGAGAGATTTTTTTGCATATTTCAGATTAAATGTTCCATTTCATGCAAAATTTCAAATTTGCTATAAATTTTGATCTCTAGTATTGAAGTGGCCGCCAGTCACTTAATTATTTCCAATAGTTCTTCAGTTTGCCCATAGGATAGGAGGTGTAAGTACTCTCTAACAACAACTTTTAACTCATGCTTTGTAAGATTGTAGATATCATGGAAACGACTAACCAATAACCAATACAAATATCCACCCAAGAAAATATGAAAATGTTGAGCGAAAGCCGTACGTCGGTAATCCGTGGGAAAGACGATGTCTTTACGACGTTTTGTTCTACGAGTGTTTGCCAATTCAATCTCAACCCGATGCTGACGAATAATGGAGCCCAGTACAAACAGCTGCCTGACAGTTAAGACCCCCGTCTTCCGGTAGACCGCGATCGAAGAATGTTACATATTGATCAACATTTTATCTCAAACAACAAAATGTATTCCGAGAAATGTAACGATAACTTTAAAGATACGCTTGTGATAGATTAAGGTCGACTTTACTTTATATAAATATATATTATCTAGTCTAGATTGAATATCCTTGGTGGGCTATGTACTAAACTACCTATCTATTTTATTTCAAAGGGGCAAATCTAATAAGTTAGGTCAGGATTTAAAATAAAACTAGTAAATCAATAACATATATCTCATTAATATTACTGATAATATACACAGTTCGATTACACCTTTGTGAGAAGAACTGAGAAGAAACTCACAAGGGAAATTGGTAATTATTCAGGTATACAATTAAGCAATTACACATTAATAAAAGGAGCATTATGATATGAGAGGGTATACTCAACATACATAAACCTTATAAGAGATAGCTACAGAAATAGCTAGACACACATCATCAATAGCAAAGATATTTGGAACACACTACATTGCAATTATTATACTAACAATTAGACATACAATCTTTATAATTTTAACAGGTAATAAAGTACTACTTAGCTTTATGTATGATTTACACAGGGTCAGTAGACAAGTCAGTCGTAGCGCCAATGTCGGCGCCGCGACTGACTTTAACTGTTTACATGAAGTGAGTAGTAGTGGTGCGTTTCTCACGGTGAGCACACGTGTGAAGTCAGTGGGAAAAATGAATTCGCGAAAACAACTGAAAAGACGATTTAATTATTTGTTGAAAAATTTATCAATTTTGCTGTTGAATGAGTTAATAGAAATGGTAGAAAATGAGATAACTAAAAATAAACGATGGGTAAGAAAATGGATTGACGATAGAAACGAAACTGGTGGCTCTGCTTTGTTGCTGAAGCAATTGCGATTTGAAGATCCTGCGGAGTACAAACTGGCTATGAGGATGTCACCATAGAATTTTGACGAATTGCTGTCAATGATATCGAGCTCTATTCAACGACATGATACATTCATGAGAGATGCTTTACCAGCCAAAATTAAACTGGAAATAACGCTGACATTTTTGGCTTCAGGAATGAACTATCGGTTCCTTAGTCACTTTTATCGTGTCTCAAAACCAGCAATTTCTCAACTAATACCAGAAGTGTGCTGGGCAATATATACGGCACTAAAAACACATATTATGGTAAGAAAATTTTTATTATTAAATTATTAGAAAATTAAGAAATACAACATCAAAGTAGTATTAAGAATTTTCATAGGCACGCATAATCGTGTTAACAGCAGTGTTATTTTCACTTTCAGCTTCTTCGTTGATCGTGGTGCTGTAATTCAAACCTGAGGGTGTAATAATAACCTGCCTGGGGTTTACAAATGTGGGGTTCGTTGATCGATCAGAAGGATGAAATCCTAAAGAGCTGTTGCTAGTGGCAGGCTCGGCAACCTCTGGCGGGTAAAATGTTATGGTGTTGTCGCTTGATGCAGTCATTGGGTTGGGCTCCAGGGAGTAAAATCCCATGCTACTTGTGCTGCTTGTTGTAGTTGCTGCCGGACTAGGGATAAAATAGTTAGGGGATGAAGAGTGTGCATTTTCTGTATACTTCTTTTGTTGTATATCAGCCAATCTAGCTTTGGATAATATTTTTTGGATCTCTTCTTGTGCAATAACAGATTGTTCTTCAGACAGTTTTTTTAGTTGAGCCGCCACATGTTTACCGAAAATATCAGCGTCAGACTCTTCTTCAGATGGTGACATATTAACATCATTTGACACACTTTTTAAGTCCTTTATCATGGCGGCCATCTGAGATATTTTGGAGCGTTTTGATCGCGGAGGCCCAGTTTGATTGGGAGCTGTCACAGAATTTCGAACTGGCGTCTGGATGGCTTGAGTTGGCGTTTCAGTAGAATTATCATTATTTTCAGTAGATCTTGATATATTTTCAGCTCCGTCACCAACACCCTCAGCTTCACCCAACTCAGCGTCATCGTTGCTGGTTCCTGAGTTATCCTGTTAATGAGAATAAAATGTTGTTTACGCTTCGATAGCTGCTATTGATTTTGGTTATAAAAATGAGAAGATCTGAATTTTACTTTAAACTGATTATAATGAAAATATGTATATAAATAACAATTGCGTGTATGAGGTACAACTCGGAAGAAGGCACTAAGTCGAAGAAGATGGCGCCGTGGTCGCGAGCGCCCCGCGCCCCTGCGCCCCTCCGTGCTGGTAAAGGTGAAGCCGTAACAAATGTAATGTTTAATAAATCATTAGTTGATGATAATACGTATTTAGGTTGTAATTATTTTTTTTGTTTACAGATTCCAGAACGAGAGGAAGAATTGAAAATTATTGAATACGGTTTCAATACCAAGTGGAATTTCCCTTCATGTTATGGAGCAATCGATGGGAAGCATATTATAATTAAAGCTCCTCCAAATAGTGGAAGTGAATTTTATAATTATAAAAAAACCAATAGTACAGTATTGTTAGCACTTGTAGACTACGACTATTGTTTTTCACATATAGACGTTGGAGCGAATGGAAACGCCTCTGATGGAGGTGTTTTCAAAAATTCCTCATTATATCGTCGGTTGGAAGATGGATTGCTTCCTACAAATGGAGTAATAGTTGGTGATGCAGCATTTCCACTGAAGAATTATTTACTAAAACCCTATCCAGGTACGCAGCTAAGTACTGCCGAAAAAGTCTTTAACTACAGGTTGTCGCGTGCAAGGCGCATAAGTGAAAATGCTTTTGGTATACTGGTTTCTAGATTCCGAGTGTTCGAAAAAGCAATTCCAACCCATGTGGACACAGTTGATGCCATTGTCTGTGCAGCCTGTGCCCTGCATAATTGGTTGCGAAAGCGTTCAAGTTCCTACATAACATCTACTTGTGTAGACAGAGAGGACAATGATGGACAAATAATAGAAGGAACACGGAGATCGGAAATAAATCCACTACCAAGCATTTCAGAACAACAAAGAGGCAACTATTCCATGACTGCTAAAGAAAAAAGAGACCTATATAGGAACTTCTTTATGACTGCTGGAAGTGTGCCATGGTAATTGGATAGAATTCATTAATTTTGTTTAGGTACCTAGGATAGAAATAAAATAAATAAGTTTTACAATAAATACTTACCATTGTTTTCCTTTTTACAATAGCATTTTTTTATAAAGCCGTCCAGTTATTGAAACCACTTGACTTTTGGGACATATACGTTCCCACCAGCGCCAGATCTGGTGGATTTTTGTATCTTGTCGAGCTCTAAATAATATGTAGCCCTTATGGCTTTAATTTTATTTTTTACTTCAGTAAAAGTGAGCCCTTTGATTTGCATTTGTTGAGCCATATTTTGCAACGCTGTTGACCACATTTCTTTATAGCGGTAATTTGGGGATTTAATATCACAAAGGCACTCGTTTTCGCCATATAATTGCACCAATTTTAAGGTTTCGTCTTCGCTAAGCTTACGCGTCATTTTTATCGCCAGCGAAAAAAAACGTGGTCACTACAACGCAGCGGCAGTGACTAACCACTAGACATGGGTAACTCCGGACACAACTATATCCTCGGATATATATCCAGAGGTGGATATGAATCAACTCCTTCACTTTAAAGAAAGTTACCATATCCTATATCCGACCCACTCCGACCTACCGAATAATGCCGAAGATAAGAATAAGTGAGCGAGACGGAATGCGAACGCGCCGGCACGCGCGGTACTATCGCAGTAGACGCATGAGCGCGAATGTAACGACATTACACGAGTATATACGAATACTCACGAGCGACAGGCATGCCGTTTAGTATAAATATTTGTTTTCGTAATTATAATTTTGAAAATTTCTATTCATTCCGTTTTATATTTGATCTTAAGTATTTTGTTTTTAATGTAAATAAAAGCTGTTTGGATTTGGAATTATTTTTAGGACAATAGTTTTAGTGTACCTACCTATTTAGTGATTTTTAAATACGCCTATCAAATATTCTAATTATTATTTGGATAGATCATCCCAATCATATCTCGGTTCGCTTAATCTCTTCATTCCCGGATATGTATGCGGAGTTGGATCTGTTAAAAGGACACCTACAACAACCTAACCAAACCAATCCCAGTCATATCTCGCTCACTTAAATCTCTTCGTTCCCGGATATACACGCGGAGTTGGATATGTTAAAAGGATATATATCCTTAGTCGGAGTGATATACTACATGTTCAATCCTTTCCCGGATATGATTAGCCCATGCCTACTAACCACGCACTGACTTGTCTGTTTACACGTGGTTTATTTGGCTGGCGCGGGAGTGCGCGGGGGGCGGGGGGCGCAAACTGACTTTAAAATATTCGTGTCCGAATATTCAAGTCAGCGCTGACTTCAAGCCACTGTACTGACTTCAAATCAGTTTACACAGGGTTTTTTTCGGGTCAGCACTGACTTGCCTCGTATTTGTAGTCAGTCACTGACCCTGTGTAAATCAGCCATTAGTCCTCGCTGTATGGCGGTCCCCCAGAGAATGTGTAGTTCGACTCAGAATATTCCCTTACATTTCAGGTGACCAATAGCACCTTTCCCAGTACCGAGTCCCAAACAATACCAATACTTTTATGGTTTTACATCGCTTATTAACTAATTATAAATAGGTACAGTTATTAATTATTACGTTACTTTATAATAGTAATTTCTTAATACAATATAACAAAGCGAGACAATAATTTAAGATATTAAGTTACTAAACTTAAAATGTCTGTAGTACTTCCTACTACGTACAATAACAAATAAAATACTTTTAAATTGAATCTACAACATAAATACTTAGTTTGATGAGGCTGCCGGCCCATGAGACTGCCGAAGCATTCGACCACGACCCGCGGGACGACACGCCCGCCGCATGCACCGCTGCGGGCTCTCCTCAGGGGGCGCTTAATTGTAGCACCCCTGGGCGGCTATTCAGCCGTCCTACTCCGTCAGCAACGTGCGGAACACATGCACGTCGCTCGACTCGTGGGCTCGATACGATGGGCGACGGTCACTCCTGACATGACATGTCACCCCGAGACCCCTATGGGGGAAGGCGGTCGTAAGGCGGTCGATCCAGTGGCGCCCAGCAGTATACAGCTGTCATTGTTTGTCCTCTTTCCGCTGTCACTATTTTCCCTACTATTTTTTCCCCTTTCTTTGCATAGACTTTTGGAAGTTTATTTGGGGCTGTTATCCACATAATGTTAAAAACGAGAGATAAGTTCAAACCGGTTGCGCGACATAACTGCTCGGAACTTCGGTATCTCCAAAGGTCCCGTAGTCCAGTAGAGCTTGTGTAACCCCCGATTGCTCATTCCTATTAAAAAGATAATGGCAAAATACCGGTACATCTTCTCGATGCTCGTTTCTTGCCACTGATCTATATTTTTGGGTAAGTTTCCATGTTCGGATAAGGCTGCATTATACTTCGTGCTTCGTTTTCGAGATTAGTAACCTGAAAATAATATCTTTTAATACAATGTAGTATCACATTTAGGTGTCACCCATAGATAACAGAAACACAGGAGATGGGCCGCTAAGCGCACTTAGTTTGAGTTCTGATGTAAGCGGCTATAAGCCACACTTACATTGACATCTAAATAATAACACAAATTACACCCACATTGATAAATCTCTGACACTCACACATTTAAGGCGGTACTCTCATTGGCGCGCACACATTGCTATCTACTGTGTAAGTACGCGCCTCAGTATAGCAAATACATTCAACAAATTTCACACGTACGCTAGTGATTGACTGTCGATAAATTTGTTATCGAGCACTTGCGTTGTTGCACATCGCGAACAATTTAGGCTTTAGTAGCTGGTCACAATACAATTTTAAACATGTTTTTACTTAGCTTCATCTTAAAATTCAACCTACTTTTTCTACTTCTCGTTGTCCGATTGAGCTTAGATTTTGAGTTGCATCACAGTCACAAAAGTATGAGGTCACAAATAAAAGGTTATTTTTCTTGAAGGGATAAAGAATAAAGTAAATTCGTAGCGGAGTCTTTAATAAATTAGTACGGTATGTAAATGTTCGATGGAAATAAAAAACTATAATAATATGCTTATTGGTAGTCATTTATTATCTACATTCAACAAAATATTCTGAAATATTTAAGACTCGATAACACAAAGTAGGTAAGTAACTACTTTATAGTAACTATTTTACAGTTAAATAATATTTTTTTATATTATAATTTTAAAAAATATTTATTAATAAGAAACACAAAAATAAAGAAAGTTGACTTTGCACACATCTACATTAATTTAGGTACTTTGTTACACTAATAATAATAAGTAATTCACCATTGTTTTACATAAACATAATATTTTTTAAACTCTCAAAATTATCTACTTAACATTAGTTATTACTCGTAGGTACTATTCGCGGCAACGTGACGTATCGACAACAAGAAATGACAGATACAACTCTATGTCAAAGCGCTTAGCAGCGGCCGTGCGCGGGAGCGGCCGATTCAATATGCGCAATTATCATCACTCGGTCAAACTGATTTCAACTCCAGGCACGCTACACTTAGCGAGCAATGTATTAGGTTCAATCGTTAGGTTACATATGTCACTCAGTGAAAATTATTTTAACGAAATAAAATGAAATTTGGGTATAAATGCTAGAAAACAAAATTGTTATTGTACTTACCTATGAAAAGTGACCCCTTCAAGTTTATGGTCACTTCGATTCTTGCACACAACCACTGAACAAGCAGGCATTATAAAAAAACACTCCCGTGTGACGCGTTAGGCAATCAAGTCCCGACTGATTGCGTTTTCGCGATGTTTGCCTATTTTGTTCATAGTTCAATTACACCGCCCACGCCCCCACGGCCACTCTATAGATCTCTGTGGTGTCACCACTCTGGCACTATAGTTGAGATACCATGCCAATGTTTTTTTTTTTTTTTTTTTTTATGTCAACTATTCCCGCCTTCTAATGTCATTCACGTTAAAGTGCTACCACTCGGTAGTGTTGAGTAGGACACGACTTGAAAAAGAGTTTGTAAGAGTAGCCTCTTTTTTGTCCTGAGCCAGTACAATGTCCCACTTCAAATGAGGCGAGGCGTACCTACTGACTGAACCATTTGAAGTTATTATAGTACGAAATATGCGCGCCTCCTGACGCCTCAAATGTCAGACGCGACGTGCTTTTGTCATGTCATTTGTTTGTTTAGTACAAATATTTTTAATTATAAATCTTAAGATTCTTAATATATCTTCACTTCAAAATCCGAAATATAAAAAAAATACAAATTAAATGGCACTGACTCTCTAAACAACGTTAGATTATTATTATTTGAATTTTTAATACCTATTACCTACGCGCCTCCTGGCTGGCGCCTCGCCTCGCATGGAAGACAATATATTTCTCTCTCGCTCAAAATGTCAGACGCGACGACCGTGACGTGATCACGTGACGTGCTTGTCGTTTGTCTGCCTGCCTCGCTCGACCGTTCAAGCTCGACCGCGACAAGAAAATTGAAGTAGTACAATTTAAAATTTCGAGGTACTCTTACATTTTGACGTCATGTCCGGGACAAATGAAGTGCCTCTTGTATGTCCTACTCAACACTACCACTCGGTTATCAATAATTTTGCTAATTATTGATATTTCCTGTCTTTAGACTAAATCTTGCTTGTTTTATATAAAATAATAATGCCGAAAAGAAAACGTTCGGATACCAATGAAAATTTTGATAAAGTGAACAGAAAATTCTCTAAATGGAAACGCCGGTTGGAACGGGCGCAGCGAGAAAAATCCCAACAAAGGTCTCGTTCAAGGTCTTCTTCAAGTGATTCCACGTTTTCCTGGCAAAATCCAACAGGTAATAATTATCTACATGGAATATGGATATCTAACTAGACAAATGTAAATCGATCAGGACATAGGTCCTTTTCAAATTACAACAGATAACTTGGTTCGTTTAACTCAATGGAGTTATTACATGCCATTTATATATAGTTATCATTGTCATTCACTCTTATAAATACAAATATTGCTTGTTATTCAACTTGGACACTGGTCCCTGTTATAAACCAAGCATCAACTTATACATGTAACTCCTATTTCAGTTAGAAGTATGGAAGCACAAGAAAACCTAGACTTTGAGGCTTTCGCGATTCCCTCTACCTCAAAAGAACTCACTAGTGTTGAAATTGTTGAGCCAGTTGTTCCTGAGCCAGTTGCTCCTGAGCCTATTGTTCTGGAGCCAGTTGATCCAGACCCTTACCTTGAACTCCTAGGAAAGGACCCTTCAAATGAGATACAATATGGGATTGCTATTCATGATGGTTTAGTAAAACGCTTAGAACATATTTGTATTATGGGATTAGACGAAGAAAGCCGTAAAGAAATTAACAAGAAATATTTAATTCCGCTTAACTGCACCCGTATAGGTGCCCCTATTCTGAATAAAGAAATAAAAGGATGTCTCACTGAACTAAATCTAAAAAGGGATAAATCTATGGAACAAAAACAAAAATCATTAGCTTGTGCTATTAGTTGCCTAGCCAACATCATATCAACTAATTTGAATAGTAATAATTTTGACAAGAATATTATAACTCAACTAATGGATGCAAGTAAGATATTGTGTAATATTCAACATGTGGATTCTTCCAAAAGAAGATATTTTATAAGCTCAACTTTAAAAAAAGAAATAAACGATCACTTGTCGCAGACCAAGATTGACAATTATCTTTTTGGTGATAATGTAACTGAAACTATTAAGATGGCTAAGATGATCTCTAAATCTAGTGCAAATATCAAACAAGTTCCTTTCAAAAAACCTCAATCTACACGAAATTTAAATTGGAAGGCTCCGCCCCGGGGTCGCAGGCAACCGGGAGCACAGAGGAGCCGACAGATGGGACCGCCACCACGGCCGTCCCCGCCTGTGCAGAGACAACCGCCGCCGCTCACCGCCTCATACAGGACATCACGTTATCAGCCCAGACACATCTGCCGCCCGTAGATCAGGTAAAATATGCTGGTCGATTGACCAAATTACACTAGACAATGGTCACTTTTAACAAAGGATGAGACAATTTTGTCATGGATACAAGGATATAAAATTACCTTTTTCAAGCCTGTTATACAACAGATTGCACCTGTAGAACCTAGTTACACACTTAGTGAACATTTGGAACTTACCAAGGCCATAAATGACCTTATCAATATAGGATCTGTGTCTGAGTGTGAACATAGCCCAAATCAATTCATATCAAAAATTTTTTTAGTTCCTAAACCTAATGGCAAGAAAAGGTTCATTTTAAATTTAAAAAATTTAAATAAGCATATCACAACAGCACATTTTAAACTCGAAGACATACGTACTTCAATAAAATTAATAACAAAAAACTGTCTTATGGCAACACTGGATATTAAGGATGCATACTTCTTGCTCCCAATACATCCAAGTTCCCGTAAATACCTTAGATTTACCTTTCAAAATAAAATCTATGAATTTAATGTGTTGCCATTTGGTTTGAATACTGCACCATATATTTTCACTAAATTAATGAAACCAGTTGTAAAATTATTAAGACTTGGAAACTTTGTATCTACAATATATTTAGATGATCTTTTTCTGATAGGTAACACATATGAAGACTGTTATTATAATATTAATATGTCTGTACAACTGCTGACTGCATTAGGTTTTATTATTAACTTAAACAAAAGTAACTTATGTCCATCTACTTCTTGTAAATTTTTAGGTTTTATCATTGATTCTCATAGATATATATTATCCTTGCCTGAAGAAAAAATGAAGCGAATAACAAATAGATTAATTCCTTCATGTTATTAAAACGTTGTAAAATAAAATACTTTGCGAAGCTAGTAGGTCTTCTAGTATCTGCTTTTCCAGCAGTTGAATATGGTTGGCTTTATACCAAATCCTTAGAACGATGCAAATACCTTAATTTACTTGGTCACAATGATTATGATAGGTATATGAATATTCCACTATCTTTGCATACTGATTTAAAATGGTGGTTAAAAGCTCTAAAAAGGCCGCAACACAGAATCCGGGACGATAGCTATACAGCAGAGATCTTTTCTGACGCCTCAACGACTGGGTGGGGCGCGGCCTGCAATGGGGAGACTGCTAGTGGTCAATGGACTGAATGGGAAAGATCCCAACATATTAATTATATTGAACTGCTTGCAGCATTCTTTGCACTAAAAATATTTGGTAAAAAGTTTCATGATTGTCAATTACTTTTGCGAATAGATAATTCGACTGCAATTAGCTATATAAATCGTATGGGTGGAGTCCAATTTCCCCACCTTACTAAAGTGGCTAAAGATATTTGGCAATGGTGCGAATCACGTCAATTATTCATATTTGCTTACTATATTAAATCAGCTGATAATACCATAGCTGATGCAGAATCGCGCCGTATCCATCCGGATATTGAATGGCAGTTGTCGGATGCCTTCTTTGAAAATTTAGTCCAAAAATTTGGTGCCCCAGAATTAGATTTATTTTCAAGCCGGATTAATAAAAAATGTAACAAATATGTTTCATGGAACAGAGACCCTGATGCATTCGCTATAAACGCATTCACGATTTGCTGGACTAATTTCTACTTTTACGCGTTCCCCCCTTTTTCGATAATTCTTAAAGTCTTAAAAAAGGTCATAGCTGATAACTCTACCGGAATTATGATAATCCACATGTGGCCGACACAGCCTTGGTTCCCTGTCTTTAAGAGATTATTAATCTCGGATTTAGTAACATTTAAAGCTGCTGATAATATAATTATTCCTTATTCCAGCCAGCGGAACATCCAGAAAACACTTACCCTGGGGGCAGGGATTTTATCCGGCAAGCATTACTATCAAGAGCCGTCCCACAAGAGGCAACGACCATAATTCTCGAATCGCTAGCAAATAACTCAATAAGACAATATGATGTCTGCCTAAAAAAATGGTTTATTTTTTGTAAAACGTATGCTGTAAATTTCTTTCGGGCGCCTGTACCGATTATTTTGCGCTTTTTAACTGAAATATTTAATGATGGTAAGCAGTTTGGGACTCTGAACAGTTTTAGATCTGCACTTTCTTTAATTTTGGGACCATCTGTCTCCAAGGATGATAGAATTGTTCGGTTTTTTAAGGGTGTGTACAGGCTCCGCCCACCAGAACCTAAATATGATGTCACGTGGGATACATCTTGTGTCTTAGACTACTTGGCTAAACTTTATCCCAACGATGATCTAAAATTAGAAATATTAACCCATAAATGTGTAACACTTTTAGCGCTGGCAACGGCGCATAGAGTGCAAACTCTTTCGAAAATAAGCACAAAAAATATAGATATTTCTACTTCTAAAATAGATATAAAAATCTCAGGACTCATAAAGACCTCAAAAAATGGAGTAAAACAACCATATTTAACTTTACCCTTTTTCCAGAAAGCTGAAATTTGTCCAGCACAAACCCTTGTCGACTATATAAAGAAAACAGACAAACTACGCAAATCTGATCAATTATTTATATGTACGAAAAAACCTTACACCCCGGCTACAACCCAAACGATTTCTAGTTGGATTAAAGAGACTTAAAAAAAAAGCGGCATTGATGTTTCAATATTCACAGCCCATAGCACGAGGCATGCTGCTACCTCTAAAGCATACAAACTGGGAGTGAATATTGACGTAATAAGAAAAACTGCAGGCTGGAGTGAAAACTCCAGCACATTCTTAAAATTCTATAATAGGCAAATCATTCCAAATAATAAAGAATGTCTAGTTAGAGCGATTATAAATAACAACAGTGCATAAATAAGTAATTATATGTTAAATTGTTAAATATGTACCACGTATTCTGTTTGGTTAATAAATTACTAAGTATATGTTTATAATTTTATAATTAATTAGTAACGCAAGGCCTCGTGATTGTTTTTAAGTTGTTAAATAAATACTTTTCAAAATTACATGACTGTTGATATTTTTCGAAACATCTCTCAAAGTCTACATTGTATTTAAAGATATTATTTTCAGGTTACTAATCTCGAAAACGAAGCACGAAGTATAATTAATGATTAAACGAACTTACCTGTATGTGAAGTTCTATCATAATTATACGAAGTGCTTCGTTTGAAGAGATTAGTAAACACCCGCCCAGCCCAAAAGCCCCTTGTTCAAAAAATCTCAACATGTATTGGGTATATAAGAGATATCATATAACATAGGATTTATGCTATATGATAAATATCAGGTATGTATAGGTATACATACTCCTCATAGAGAAAGAGCAATACATACTCCTAACTAAATGACATTAGAAGGCGGAAATAGTTGACATAAAGAAAAAAAAAAACATTGGCATGGTATCTCAACTATAGTGCCAGAGTGGTGACACCTAAATGTGATACTACATTGTATTTAAAGATATTATTTTCAGGTTACTAATCTCTTCAAACGAACCACTTCGTATAATTATGATAGAACTTCACATACAGGTAAGTTCGTTTAATCATTAAATATACTGCCACGCGTAATTATTTCACTCTTGTACAATCATTGTCATTACGTCGGCATTCCAGATTTCTAAAAATATGTCGACTGGGTTTTGGACGGCTAATGCAGGCCTAGGTGAACGCCTGTCTGTAGGTACTTTTCAGCCGCGACGTCAAAAGTCCCAAAATCGATGGTACTCGTCCGACACATTGGTTTCGAGATCGGCAAGTTCCGCCCCACCGGCAAAGTTGATCTGCTTTGTTGGCTCCTGCTTCCACCACTTGCTGCTCTTCTACTACGCCGACTTCCTCAGCATACTGCAGGAGCTCCCTCGCCGCCATTCTGAGTCGCTCAGTGTCAATAGAGAAGCTCATCGGGGACTTCGTCATCATATCGACATCGTCGCCGTCGAATTCATTACCAGAATCAGCTTGGTGATATCTGATTGTTATATCGTCTGGCAGTTCTATACGACGATGATGACGACAAACATCTTGCCGAGCTCTCAATGATCGACGCGGAGCAGATGAAGAGGCGACACTGGAACACTGGCTAGGAAAAGACGGTGTATCAGCAGCTGGCATAGCATTTGTCGAACCCCGCGGGTTCCTTCTTCGTCTTGGCGTGGTTGTCGGCGAGCCGGCGAGGCTGGCCAACGGCTTGGCTACAACTGGGGTGGACACCGGATTCTACTCCTGGAACCAATTTATAATTTATGTATAATCATGTAAATTCATAAATTGTACACACCACTAAGTTACAAAACTCATCCCACACTATCACATTGTTATTGTCTGGGTCGACAAAAAGCTGTACCGGGACATCTGTAACCATCACGTCTTCCATCACCTAATAATAATAAAAACAATATAAGCATCACGAAAGCCAACAAAAGAGGTAAAATTTTCGAGCATAATAAAACACATAATTATGAACCTCCTGCACGTCATCAGTGGCCTCCGCGTAAGCGTAATCGCGCTCATTCGCAAGGTATTTGACCAAGCAACAACCATCATATAATTATTACAACCCATTAAAAAAAACAAACAAACTGCAATAACAACAAAGAATATGATACGAGTAGATAATATATGTGACATCTTAATTTACTATGTATAACCATAAAGATTTATCTTATCTTAACGTATAGATAATTCATGACTCCTACTAACAACACATACAATAGGGCATGAATATCGGAATCTCGGACCACGAGATCCGATATTACAATTCCGACACTGAGTTGTCCAATTGTCGCCAAAACCCTGATAATTGTTACAATATTGGCGAAATAGTAATATACATATCGTCTGCTTACTGGTAAAATATGTTAAGTGCACATTTTGTGGAAACGAGATAATAAGATTTGAAAGTTGAAATAGATTTTTGACTATCTCTTAATTCAATTGTTGTAGAATGTTATATGAGATATTATTGGTAACCTTTCGTTGTGTATATTTGAAGCAGAATTTATTTAATGATAACTAATAAAAAAATATAATTATGTTGATCGAGGGAGTGCACTTAACTGGTTTTACCTGTAATTGAAAGATGTGAAATAAAACCTGTATTTCTCACTAGATTTATATAGTTTTCATGAAAAGTACATACAAATATAGGTAATAAATGTTAGCCCTGGAATCAGAAAATTATTGAATGTGGAATGAATTTATGGAGTTATCGAAAAAACGACTGCATTTACCTGATTTTACCTGTAAGTTTCTGAAGAAATGTAATACTTACCATAATGATTTTCCATAGTAATAAATACTGCCAACTTAAAAAGCTGATGCAAATGAAATAAACGATTTTAAAGACATTATTTTAATGTAGCATTAATCAAAATATTGGAACAAACATAATAAAACGCTAAAACCAATCAAGAATAATAATTAGGTTTAATATACCTCAGAAATAATAAAGTAAGTTTGCGGTCTCACTCTTCAGAAGAATCTTTGTCAACTGCATGTTCTGGTAAACGGTCTGCCGGGCTAGCACGACCACGATAAGTAGATATACGATAAAGGATTTCGTATCGTATCTATATCATCATAATTATCGATTTCGCGAACATGACCAATGGAACGATACGTTACGGTAAGATTTATCCCGTGTTATGATACGATAAGGCGCGAGATAAGTTAAACAAATGTTTCTAGAGTAAAAAATATTTTTTTCTTTTTTTTTCAATTGTCGTTCATTCTTTTTTTTTTCTTTTTTTCCTTTTTGACATCAGATGTCAAGTTAACTGCTCTAACATGACCAGCGAAACACGATACGATAAACCTATTTATCGACTAGCTGTCAAAATACGATAGATATTAGCCGCCATGTTGAATGTTATCGATACCAATTACTAATCATTTAATTTTACCTTTGACCTACCTATGTAAACTAAAAACGAGTAAACTAAAACACTAAATTAAAAATATTAGGTTTGGAGCATATCACTGAAAACCTATCGAACCAAAGAATATAATAGGTATTTTCGATTTCTCTAACCTATCTATGCTTATCGCGCACTACAATGTTCATCGATAACAATATCTTGAATTGATGTCAAAATTCGATATTTTTAACATCAAAATACGGTCATGTTCGGCGCTATCGATAGTAACCTATTGACATGCTCGCATTTTATCTATCATATCGTATCGTGCCGTGTAACGTTACCGGCATGGTTATGTTCGCTGTATCGTTAAAATTCAACATGGCGGCTATATTTATCGTATTTTGACAGCTAGGTATCGATAACTTGACTTATCATATCGTGTATCGTTGGCCGTGCTAGCCGGGCTGGTTCGTCGATGGCAAGCAAAGGCGAAAACCAGCCATGAAATTCTTCAGGGATAACGCCTTTATTAAGGGGTCTACCCTCTTTAGACGGGCAAAGATAAGGCTATTTTCACGAATTTTTTTGACCGGTATACGTCATAAATATGGACATAAAAAGTGTTAGGCCTAAAAAATACACTATTTGATTACACAAGAAAATTTTTTTTTAATTTATTTTAATCAGTTTTTATACATAAAATGAGGGAGAAGACTGGTCCAAAAAAAAAGATGAGTGTGCGCTGTTGATGAAATATCTGGAATGGATGATCTGAAAAAAAAAATATAGTTTTAGATTCAGTAAGTAAATGGCTATAGCGCATATCATACGATTTTTTTTTTTTCAAAAATGACAAAATGGCAGCCATTGTTCGAAAAAGTACGAAAAATCACGTTTTTTCCGTCGTTCTTTGCCAAAAATAAATAGTTAAACTCAAAATTTCAAAAATCGTATGATATGCGCGATAGCTATAGTCATCAAGAACATGTGGTTAAATTTTGGTAAGGTTCGGTTGAATAGTTTCGGAGATTTTATCAACAAGCCGTCCAAAAACATCATTCCGAGAAAAACGCGTTTAAAGTTTTCTGTAACGAAAAATCGTGAAAAAATCTTACTTACGTCTAATCAGCGATGCCTGCACCATACATTATGCCTTCATCTTCTTCATAGTGCACATTTTCATCCAAAATAGCCTGCCTTCGTTTCGTTCTGGCTTCCTTAGAGGCATCGGTGCTGCGGCGGTTTGCAACTCGTATGCGCGTTCTGTCAAACTGTGCGGCGATCGGGCCGATTTTGACGCCCATTACTTCCAAGATTTTTAATCTCCTGCTCGGATCTTTATAAATTTTCAGTATGATACTTTTAAATATGTATACTTTCGAAAAATACAAAAAAAATAATCGATTTTTTCAAAATTCTAAAGAGGGTAGACCCCTTAACACAACGCCAAGAGACCTTTTTTCTTGGTCTTTGTTATAGGCAAAGCAAGGCAAAGGCTTAGAATAAAGTTTTTTAAGAATAACTTGGCTTCCTTCATCGGGTTGTTCCTTATCCCTTTTTGGACTGTGATTTGCAGTCTTCCCGAAACATCGATGGAAATAAATTCTTCTGACATGTCATAGTTAAAAAATACTTTAGTTGGTTCTGACTATGAAGCACCGAATTAGTTCAGGATGGATGAAATGGCGACAGGTCACGGGAGTTACGTGCGATTCCCGGATGCTGTTAAAGCTAAAGGGTAAGGTGTACAAGACCGTCATTCGACCTGTCGTCTTGTATGGATCTGAATGCTGGGCCGTAAAGAAGAAGGATGAAAATCGACTGCATGTAAGTGAGATGAGAATGTTGAGATGGATGTGTGGAGTTACAAGAATGGATAAAATAAGAAATGAGTATATAAGAGGAAGTCTGAAAGTTGCGCCGATCACAGACAAGTTACGAAGAAGAAGAAGAAGAAGGCCTTGGTACGGGCATATAAAGCGACGGGATGATAGGCATATATTATATAGAGCGTTGTGCATGAATATGGATGGATATAAAGGAAGTGGTAGACCAAAGAAATGTTGGGTGGACTGTGTGAGTTCCCGTTAATTTCAGACCATGCAAAACAATAAGCATTGTTAGGCAGAGCAGCTTCATGAAAACAGACATTGTAGACACATAATTTTCTGCTGTAGTAAAGCTGGCCCACCAGGCCGCTAGGAATCTGTAATACCGCTTGAAGATCAAAAGTAAGACAGTAAAATCTTTTCTCTTTTAAGAATCTTTCTTCATCCTTTTTTTCAGCGTTGCAAGCTTCCTTCCGTGCCAAGTGATCATCATACTCTTTATTTATTTTAAGTTGTTCTTCCATTGTTGCCTTCTTGTATTTGGAGCACGTCAAACATTGGTCTTTCTTTGGCATAGAAAAGCTATAGTTGTAATTGGTACAAAAAAATCTTCTGTATGTTATTTCTGAAACTGGGTTGACTTTTTCTTCATCGCATTTAGATCTGTTAAGCTGGTGCACTTTCGTAATATACAAAGAGGCATCTAAGTACAAACGTCTCGATGTTTTTCGTATGTAATATGGCTCCATAGTAGGAAAAGATGCGATAGGTATGCATCTTTACCAAATTTACAACAGATTCGCTGGTTTTGTTCGGAAGTTCTCCTCTTCGATCGTTAGTATCGTATAAACCACACACATTACGTTTTTTAATGGCACCAATAATAACCGTGGGACATATCGCTAATTATTTCTGGCATACTTGTTTCCTAGATCCATCGTAAATGAAGAAATATATTGTGAATTTTCGTTGTTTTCTATTACCCCTCTTGGCACCTAGTTTTTTTTTGGTGGCTCAATATCTATATTGCTCAATATATATATTTTCTTTTCTACGTAACTCAGATTCCAATAGTGTCTGCATAAAATCTCTCTGGCTGTTTTTGGTAAGTTACATTTATAAAAGCATTTGCTACAGTTCACATATTTTGGAATCTTTGCCTTTTTTTTTCAAATAACAAATGTATTTAAATCTCTTTGCCTGTAGTTTTTGTTGAAAAAAAAGTTAATAAATACATTTAAACTATTTTACCACACTGTAAACGTCGAAAATTAAAATACAAAATCTACAAAGAAAAAATAATAAAGCCTTATATCGTCACCGTAGAGCGAAAAGTCACTAAGTAGATTAAAACGTGTTTTGAGTAATAGAGTTTTAAAGTTTTATAAAACGAAAAAAAAAATAACATAGTTTTGCCATGAGGTAATTTAAATTTAATGGTTTTGTATTTTAGAAAATAGATTAGAGTATAAGGTGATATTAGTATTTTTAATGAATTACGTATAATTACTGAAATAATGGCAAAAAACTAACTTAGTTATTTTTCGCCCACAAATTCTGTACTATAATATATGATTAAAGAGGTTTAGTAACATTTCTCTTGTGTCTAGGACCATTGTTAAAAAAATAATTCCATTTAGGTAGAATATTACTTATATTAGCAAGTTCAATAGATCTTTTAATGAAATTTGACTCTTTTATATACACTGTCTTTTGTTTATTATTTATCTATTTTTAAAAACAAGGCAAAGAAAAGAAGAAAACAAATTAATGCGTTATTATACTTATTGTTAGTTTATTAAAAAGACACAAAGAAATTTAGCATTCATAACTAAATTAATCCGACTCTTCACTTTCATCGTTGATATCGGGTTCCATTGCCCTATCTTGAACGTCATTGCTGGTCGGTAGAGACTCATACCACGAGTGTAGTTCTTGGGGTATGATGTCCTTGCGACAGAGACCAATAAGATCCTTTTTCTTAGCCACTGAAATTGGAAGAGGAGCAGAATAAGCCATTGGAATAGCATACGCTTTTAATTGAGCTACTAATTCGATTCTTCTGGTTTCCGAAACACTCTCTCCTATTCCATGCTCTTCCAAAATTCTTTTTCTTTTTCTAGTTCGAGGAACCGTTTTTTCTTCTTTTTCAAATATGTCAAACTCGGAGTACGGGCCATCGTGAGTGTAACGAAACTTAACTATGCCTGGATATTGCTTTTCAAACCTAAGACATTTGATTTTCAGCCACATAATTTTCTTTCCGTTTTTATCTCTACTTGTATTACTGATAAATTTTTCATTCAGAGCCTTGACATCAAGCATTTCATTATAATTAAGTTCCTTTACCTCATAAGGCGATGCCGTTTCCCGGTGTCTCTTTGAACGTGCACGACGCATGACTGACTTCCAGTCTATCATAGAGTAAATTGGCGTATGCCTTTGCTCTTTTTCAATTGCGCTGTGCATGGAATCGACCTCCATGTGCGTGTGTCCACTTTCCAAGTATTTCTGCTCAAAAACATCCAAATGTAAATCAGGTCTTTGAATAAGATGAACCAAAAAGGCAGTTATAAATTGGTTTCGATTTTGCCCTGCGCAAGTGTCACTATAAATACAAATTTCTTTTATAGTAGGTGGCACCTGACTAATCCACCAGTTTAAAGCACTGGCGATTTCAACGCTTCCTCTTTTACCATTAATTTCGTTCCATGTAATACAATAGGCTTCATTAGGAGGTTTTGCTGTATGAATCGTGTAGTTCTGGACATTTAGTTTCCTTGTGTAGTATAGAATGCCGACACCACAAACAGGTATGTGCAACGTAGACTGCATGTCAGCGGTGAGCACAAGATAAGTGTCGTCTGCAATAGATCGTTCCTTATCACGTTCTTTGGCAGTTTGTGCTGCAATTTTTCTCTCAATATGAGCATCATATTCTTCTTTAAGATTATCAGGTCGACCTGCACTATCGAACCGAGTACATGCCATGCAGAGATCCTTTTTTGGAGTGAAAAATGACAAGTTAAATTCAGATCCAAATATTCTTTTATAAACATATAATGAACACGGGGTATCATTAGTCGATGCTAATTTTTCTTTGTACATCTCATACATTTTGGCAATGCTGAGTTTGCTTTCCAAGTATTGCCTCCGGGAAGTTTTTCTACAATAATGAGATTCAAGTCGAGGAAAGGAATTAATGTGGTCAATATTTTTTTGCTCAGAATCGCGATCAGTTTTGTTAATAGGAACATGGGAACCACGCCCGTCTTTACCCTCAAAAATGCCGTACTCGTTCATTTGTTTGATGGCTTCATTGACCGGTCCATTTGAAATACATAATGTTTTGAGGAAAAACTGCTTGCACACTCTCATTTTAGAACCATTTTTATAAAAATAGTATTCATATGAAGCACTTCGATGTTTATCTTTTGAAATAAGGACTTTCAATGTTTTTACAGGTTTGGCAATTATTAATTGCAATAAAAACTGTTTTTGTGCCACATAATCTGTAATCTTCCAGTACTGTTGACAAAGTGAAACTCTATCATCTTCAGAAAAATTATTCAAACAAAGAAATCGGCATTTTGTATCACATTTTACGGGCTTAGGCATCTTAGCGGGCATTACTTTCCCTTTTTTATTTTCGTAAGGCATACAATTGTGTCTATTCGCCTTTGCTTGATTCTTTTTCCATTTACTTGGGCAGCTTTTTTTCCATCTTGTAGCTTTTTTTTCATTGTTATTAGTGTGAGCAGTGGTAGCTGATGGTAAGTTTAGATCTTCAATAGATTCTTGTACATTTGTTTCTGATTTTTCCTCTTCGACAGAGTTAAAAACGGTACCAATAGTAGCCGATGCGGAGGTTAGTGGCTCATCGGATTCCGGTATTTGTTTCTTAAATTTTTCATTTTCTTCTCCGTTGTTAGTTAATATTGTTATTTCCTGCTGTTTATTAGATTCTTCGGTTTCATTGGTAAAGGTATTAATAGATGTATTCTGATTTATATTGGAAGGTCCAGGATGATTTCCACCTGTAGCATTACTGTTTCTATTCATACTTTTTAAATAAGAATTCATCAAATCTTCGCTATCACTGCTGTCACTTAAATATTTTCTAATTACTCTTCGTTTATTCTTCATAATATATTCATAGCGTTCCTCTTCACTATCTGGATACCAAGAAACGCTTGAGTCTGAGAAAACACGAACAGGAGAACTACTCAGATTATCAACACCGCTTATAAGAGACCAAGGACTCTTAGGTAAATCGTCGTTTTCTTGAACTAAGGTTTCCTTGAGAGCGATAGAGCTTGAACCGAGCTCTTTCGTTGGTGTTTTTGGAAGAGGATAAGGACTCTTGGTAGCAGCAACATCTTGTTGTAGTGAAATCAAGTCTTCAAGGTTAATGAGATCATCATCTGCGTCGTTTACAACTAAAGGAGCGGACTGCGGCTGCTGAATAGTGGGCAATTTATTTGGACTGAATACAGCAGAAGGTGGAGCAGACTCATAGCAATCTCTTTTTTGAAAAAGCTCAACCTCGTCGAAGTTCTTTGACATTTCATCATTAAGAAGTCCTCCCTGAAATTAATGAATATAAATAGAACAAGGCAGAAAGCAATAAAATAAGGTGTATTCGTATTTAGTTGCAAGTCCCGATACAAAGCCAAAACAATTTAAAATCAATGGTTATACTCTTTAGTTAGTATTACATAAGTAATGCATAAGCGTATGCAAGGGTCATTAGGTCAATATTTTTGGATGTTTGTCCAGTACTATAAGTGAAGATGGATTGGTAATGATGAGGTGCAAGCCAGGGACGTCATGAAGGTAAGTTTGCTTATTAGCAAAATAAAGAAACTGCGTTCGAAAGTAATTTACGATACATTTTACACTTCCTAGCGTTAGGTACTGACTGTACCTACCTTGATTAGTCATGTTATTTTAAAATCTTTTGTTTTTACGGCCAGTTGCAGAAAGCGTCAGTAAAGTTAATTCCCCATCAAAGCTAATGTTGCACTCTTTTTGTCAATTTGTCAGAAAAAGACAGGAAGTGCTTTAATTTAATGAGGCTTTGTACAACTGGGCGTTAATGTGCCTGATATAATAACCTCATTTACATATGGAAAAAAACCCGACTGCGTAAAAATTTTGGGTACCTACCCAGTGTCACTCTATCGACAAAGATGAATCGAATGATACCTCTCAAGCGCAAATCCGATAAGCCGTTTAGGCTCTAGAGCATGCCAAAGAAATATACATACATACATACATACTCTCGAAAAACATAACCTTCTTGTGCAGTCGGGTAAAAAGAGAACACCCTTTACACTTCAATATCGAAGAAAAGCAAGTACACACACATACACTTCAAGCTAGCAAGCTACTTTTTATTTCGGTTCCATAGCCACAATCAAAATAAAATTGCATAAAGTGTCAAGTCATTATTATGTACCACACCATACCACAATCAAAATAATTACACTTCATAAATCCTGTTTGTCGCATATTGGTCATCTGAACAAGTAGGTACCTAGAAAATACATGAAAACTGCTTTTATCGAATATTGTACCATAACTTTAAATTAATAATAATCAGTAAAGTCTAATAATAAAAACTTGAATCACTTACCTGTACAGCAACATCTTCTTTATTCAATAAATTTAAGATTAGCTTCGCACGACTCATTGCTTATTCAAGTTTATAAAATCACGTATAAAAATGCAACGAGGAGCGCGTGTGCGCATCGGACGGCCAGAAAAGCAAGATAAAAGTCACCAAACGCTAATGCGTCGTCCAGAACGCGTGCCCCTCCAACGGCCAACGAACTCTGATAGAAGAGCAAAACTCACCAAGTCGCGCGCGAAATTCACCTAAGGGTCAATTCATACTAGCGCAGAGTCGAAGCGCATCGAAGCGTCAAATTCCTCACAATCAAAGCGAAGTCGCACGAATGCGCGCGTATTCGCGTGAATTAGTGAGCATTCTCGCGCTTTTTCGTGGCATTAGTGATGGACACCAGTTGCCAGTTGAATCTCGTTGTTGAAACTCGTATAAAATGGTTGACATTGATCTTGCTATGATGTTGCTTATATCAGAAGTTGAAGAAGAAGAAAACGCAGAAAAAAGAAAATTGCGAAATTTTGGAGTTCACGACTTGTGGAAGAAATGACGTATATCTGGTGAATTCATTTCTTTTTGCGCAGATTTATATCTGTACCCAAGTATTTATTACGACTATTATAAAATGAACTATGATCAATTTGAAAACTTGGTCAATATTTTGAAGCCACACACTGTAAAACAAGAAACTAAATTAACGATACCCATTTCCGTTGAAGAGCGAATATCAGTCTGCTTAAGGTGAGTTTTACGTCTTTTTGTAATTTTTATATAAATATAACTAATAAGAATAACAAGAAGATATTTAAACTCTTACTTACGGTAAAGCTGATAGAAAAGTTAACCAATATAATAAATAAACAAGCTTATATTTGAAATTCTTTATTTTAAAAAATTCTTATATAGGTAATTATTTGCCATGTAGAATCATAATTTCTAAGGTCAATAATAATGAATTAATGAATTATTACTATTTGTCAACTTTTTGCAAATAGTCTTCGATTTCATCTAAATTCGGTTGCCGCTGATGCTGCATTGTTGAAATCGGCTGTGGTACGTAAGGTGATGGTGGTGGGACCAAACTGGTATCGAATGTATTTGGATTTTGTTGAATGGTCATGGTGGATGGGATGTAAGTTGAAGTAGATGGCGGATAATAATTTTGCTGAGTAGTTTTAAGTGGCCGCTGTTGTTGTGTTTCATAGTAGTTAATCAGAGATGGTGGAGTATCGTTTCTTTCCTCTGAGGCAAGTTTTACTTCTGCGTCGGTAACTAGGCCAAGTATTGACTTCTTTAATTCGGCTTGTATTGATACAGGCATTTTTTTTACTGTTCCACTCATTGATAAAAAAAACACATCTAATGGATCTTCTTTCTTTTCTTTGGCTTCGAGATATTGTGTGAATAATAGCTGCGATAGGGGCAGTGATTTTTTTCTGGTGCTATAATTTGACAACGATGAATCAGAGCGTGGACTTTGCATGCCATCTGATGGTGGTGCTGGTGACTCTATCATTGTGTTATCTTCCGTGTTTATGTCTAAACTATCTTCAGAACAACCTAGGTTTGATGTTTGTGGTTTGTCCTGGAGGTAGGGTTTTAAAAATTCCAACTCCTTCTCAAATTTAATTGGTTTTTCATTTTTTCGCGCAGATCCGCTTTTATATTGTCTTAATCTTAGAGCCTTTTTATAGCAATCACGTAGTTTCTTCCATTGTTTCTGACATTCAGCCACTGAAAAAAACAAATTAAATATATGTACTTAATTAATACTTTTATACTTTATAATATTAATACTTTGTTACAGGTTTCTAACTACTGCTATTAGTTGCAAATCACTGGCTCATAATTATCGCATGGGCTATAGTACAGTTTGCACAATTGTACATGAAATTTGTGCTGCAATATGGAAATATTTACAGCCTCTTGTTATGCCAAAACCAACGCTAGAGTCATGGATTAAAATCGAGGAAGATTTTAGAATTCTATGGAATTTTCCCAATTGTATAGGAGCGATCGACGGAAAGCATGTCAATATAAGGGCACCCTGGAACAGCGGAAGTCTGTACTACAATTATAAAAAGTTTTTCAGCACTGTCTTGTTAGCTGTTGCTGACGCTAAATATAAATTCATTATAGTAGACATTGGAGCATATGGACGTAATCACGATAGCGGCATATTGAGCAGTTCCAAATTCGGCCAACTATTACAAAATAATATGATTAGTATACCGCCTAATAAAAACTTGCCAGGTATGACAAACACAGTTCCTTATGTTTTTGTTGGCGACGAAGCATTCCCTTTGTCTGAACATATTATGAGACCTTATCCTGGTAGTGAGCTGTTAAACAATAGCCAGAAGAAAATCTATAATTATCGTTTAAGCCGAGCAAGGCGTATTGTGGAAAGTGCCTTCGGAATATTACAACAAAAATTTGAAGTATTTCAAAAACGTATAAGAATGCAACCAAAGTATTTAGATACCATGATTCTTGCATGCACGTGTCTGCATAATTATATTATGGAAGATTTTGTGTCGGAAAACATTGCCGTGCCCAATAACAGCATTTTACAAAATTATTCCGTTGACAGTCAAAACATGGACATAACCGGTAATCAAAACGTGGATGCCATGGAGATTAGAGAGATCTTTAAGTCCTATTTCATTTCTGAGCATGGGGCAGTATCATGGCAAAATGAAAAGATAACACGATGTTAAGTAATAGGACAAGATTATAAAATATTATATATATTAAATGTGTGAAATTACATGTTACTTCTTGACGTAAATGGTTTGTTTTTGCGCCGCTTTACGACGCGCCAGCATGTGAGCTGGCAACGTCGCACGGAAGCGAAAACATGTGTAATAATAATAAATACTTAGTACTTACCAGGTAGTTTCAATTCACTGCTAACTTTTTCCCACGCATTACTTTTTGAATTTTTGTCGCTATAATGTTTGGACTTCGAATTAAATAAACATTCGTATTTTTGGACCAAATAAATTAATTTCTCGTCGTTTTCCATTGTGATTCACTTCGACACAAGACAGTTTCCGTCCGATTCCGATTGCCGACTGACCAGACGGCGCGTAGTTCGCCTAATAGCCGCTTGGCTTCGCGCGAATGCGCGCGCACCAATCAGAGTTACTCGCGCGCAGGCGCGCGAATTCCCTCGAATGTGCGTGAATTCGCGCGTCTTTTTTTTTCCTTGGAAGAAATATGTGCATTACATTGTGGAAATAAGGGTGAATTTGCTATATTAAGTTTCGGATTGACGCTTCGATGCGCTTCGACTCTGCGCTAGTATGAATTGACCCTAAGTATCGTAGCTCGAACAAATATTGATTGAAATATTCACCAAAAAGCTTCAGAGGATATTTGAAATAAATTTCGGTATCTTTAGCATTAGGATAGAACTGATCAAGTAAGTTTGATTATGTTTCGCGTTAAAATTATGTTTATGTAATAATTATAAATATCGGTCGAGTTGTCACTAAATTGACTTGGTTATTTTTTGCCTTCCATTTTTTATCGTACCAGTCATTCTAAAACTAATTAGGTTATTTTAGTTAATTTTACCTTGAATTGAATCCCAGTTATGATTTATTTTGTAAAGAGGAAATTTAATCAAACCGACTTAAGTACAGAAATGGAACTCTTAACGAATAATGAAAAAGTATTCAAGTATTTTATTTAATTTTGGACTTATGTTTTGAAAACTAAATGAAGAATTAATGGTTTTTTGCTAAATCTAAAATCAAAACTATGACACGAATAGATATGGGTGTAAGGTTGATATTCGTAGAAAAAAATTGAGATTTTGATGACATAATCTAACTCAATTTTGGCCAAAACGACTAGGTGATTTTTCGCTCTACGGCGACGATATCATCTTTTACATGTCTCTATTTAATTCTAACCCAGTAATAAGTAGATTTACGTCATTTTTGTAGTAGTATTATAGAAATTCTTTCCCATTTATAATATTTTTAGTTTCGTAATTTGGCACTAAACAGTCCTTTTACTTATCACATATTACCAATCGAAAGAGCGTCGAAAATTACATAATACTGCATTATTAACTCATTTTTGATCAAAAATGTATTTACCATGTTTTACCAGTAAGCAGACGATATATACAAAAGAAGATTAGCATTCACATAGAAAGTAAGACGGTAATTAAATTATACTTAATTAACGTCAGAACATTTAGTCCAAGTCTATTTAGGTAAAATTTACACCTGTTACGCTGACAAACAGCTATACACTTACACCTTTGTTACACTGACAACTGCGTCACACTAAAAACTAAGGTGTTAATTTTATACTAATATTCATTATACTGTGACACACAATATATATCCATGGCAAGTAACTGAGCACAAACTCACTCGTCTCACAATGTGGCCCGATCATACACACATAATTATTAGATAATTACGAGTAGATGGCATTATCGAGCACGAGTAACAAGTAAGTTACCTGAACTGAGCTATTCTAAGATGCTAATTTATTCTCACATAACATGTATATGAACACACTCATAACATGATGAGTTGTAGCTGAGCAGTCGCCTCCAACCTCCCCTTACAGCGACTTTCCTCACAACTGATACTACAGAAAAACTGATCTTTCTTAACACTGAGTATATGTGAAACTGAGTCTGAGCCAAATACTGAGTATATGTGATACTGAGTCTGAGCCAAATACTGAGTACATGTGATACTGAGTCTGAGCCAAATACTGAGTACGTGTGAAACTGAGTCTGAGCCAAATACTGAGTACAAATTTATACCGGTTAAACTTAGGGTTCGAAGCCCGGTAATATAAACTGAGTTAGTCACGTTCTGATTGAGGTTATGTTGTGTTGTACGCTACTGGAAACCACAAACATTATATTCCCAAAATCTCGCACACGGCAAAATTAGAATCAGAGAATAATCAATGAGATCGTAAATACTTATCGATGGTTTTAGAAACACAAGCACAGTATTTATATTATTTGCACAAGCAAAAACCCGCCAACAATGCCGTGATAGTTCGTCATCGTCTGTGTCAGTGTTGCCACTTATCGGTGCGATCATGGATCGAAGAATTATCTACTTAGGTAAAAATCGCGTTCATTCGCGACATTCCCCGTGAAGCGGAATTGGACAAAGAAAATAAATTAACTTCATGGGAATCAGTTTACTATAATTATAATCATCGTTACATAATATTATTTGACGAGATTTATACAGTTATTTATATGTTTTTTTGTGGCCACCTTTTACGAAGGGTACGTATTCTATACATGAAATAAAGTAAGTTTATGCCAAAAAAAATGCTGGGATTTTTTTTTTTTTTTTAAATTTTTAAATTCCTTGATCGTGCGAAATTTATAGTGTCTAGTGTTTACCTATGTTAGTTTTTTTATAGACAGATATTTATTATTTTTCGTGAAAAAATCCTGCTACGCGCGTCTATTTGCATTTATGCAGATAAACGCAGTCTATTTACTCAACTTTGGACCCTAATATTTTGGAAACCAGACACTTCCCAGGTATGCTTCCATGGAGAAAAATGATCGTGATGATGAGGAGATTCCGTAGTTTTCGGGAACGTTGACGACCAAAAATCACCCTGTATACATATATGAAAATAATATTTTTAACTACGGAGATCGAAACATGTTGTAAAGCTGAGAAGTCCACTGCTTGACCTTCGACCTTGCCTTCTCGGCCGCAAGTCGTCGCGGTCTTGACTGAGCGTCTTGCAAGATGTTGGGTGCTGACTCAGTTGATCCGCAAGTAGCCTGTGTGGACTATAATCTCTATTATTTCTTTTACAGGCTCCGGAGTCTCCATGTTGCTACGTAAGTATGTTAGTAATTCATCCGAATTGCTTGACCATTTTTGCATTTGGAAGCCTCCTAATTTCAACAACTTATTTATCTCATTACATATGTTTTTTATTTCAGCTAAGTCTTCATGTCCCGACATGAGATCGTCCATATAAAACGAATCTTTTATAACAGCAGCGCCGCGAGGATAAGTTGTGATTTCATCATCTGCTAATTGCTGTAGTGTCCGTACAGCAAGGTACGGTGCAGCTGCAGTACCAAAGATCACATTTCTAATAAATTTTCTTACCAATTGTTTAAATCTTGTTACAGCTTGCTGCTTGGAGCCTTCACATAGTTTTACTGTCTCTTCAATAGTGTTCTTCAATGGTAACTGGACCACATAACGTCCAGTTGCATCTCTTGTGGTTGTTTGTTGATAGATTTCTTCACATAACTCTTCTTCTTTAGTCCACAATTGCTTACTATCATAAAGTTCAGACTCTGCCTCCCAGAACTTCTTCAAAAAATGATTGTCATCTGCAACCTGATGAGTAATATGTAAACTTGTTATATGTTGTGAAGAACATTGGTTTGTATTCAGATCCCCAGACAAAATCCAACCAAGGTGTGTAAATTGAGCTACTATATTGCTCGGACCCTTCAAAAACCCTGAGTTTAAGATTCTGCCAAATATATCAGCCCCAAGAAGGATATCTATCCTACCTGGCCTATAAAAACTTGGATCTGCTAACTTCATATTATTAAGTTGTGGCCAATCAAAACCTATAATTTCTCTAGAAGGCAATCTACGTGTTAATGACTTCAGTACATAAGCATTTACATTAATAGAAAAATTATATTCATACCTCGACTTAATATGTAGCTTTACCATATGTTGTATACGCATTTGGTTACCTTCACCAACTCCAGAGACCACGCAACTGCTTTTAGTTTTCTTCAAACCCAAGAGCTCTACAACTCTCGCTGTCACAAACGAAGCCTCTGATCCTTGGTCAATAAGAGCCCGGAAGACGTGTGACTGACCTGAACTTGATATAACGTCTACCAGTGCCGTTGCTAATAGTACACTTTGACCAGGTTGTTGTCCATGGGACATAACATGCGCTGCTACCTTGAGTTGATTATCTTCATCTTTATTATTCATTTCCTTTGTTGACGTCATCATTTCGGCTGCATTTTTCTTATCTCGATGTAATAAGGAATTATGTTTTCGCTTACAGATGTGACAACATTTCTTTTGCTTGCAGTTGAATACGGTGTGATTCGGTATAAGACAGTTGAAGCATAATCTATTATTTTGAACGAATGCACTTTTCTCATCTTGTGATTGCTTTGCAAACTGTTTACAATTGTAGATGTGGTGATTTTCTTTACAGAAGACGCACTGTACTTCTCTTGTAGTGGTAATATGATGACTCACTGGCTTAGGTTTGCTACTAGTCTTACTCGCAGGTTCTACCATCTCTAATGTGCGAAACCTGGTTTCCAGAAACGACTTTAACCTTTCAAAAGTTGGTAATTCATCAGAACAATCTCGACCAATTGCTTCTTCCCAATGTTTGCGACTGCTTGTATCTAGCTTTGACACGACGATAAAAGTAATAATGGCATCCCATTTATCTGTGGGCAAACCAATATTATTCAATGCACTCATACATTCAACGGATGTATCCAGTAACTGTCTCACGGCGGCGGATGATTCTTGCATCAGTGCTTTCTGTCCAAAAAACTTCTTAAAAACGCTATTTGTAATGTACCTTTTGTTATTATAACGTTTTTTGAGAATTTCCCAAGCGACAGCATAATTATCTCCAGTGATGGAAAATTGACGCAAAAGTGCTTCCGCTTCGCCCTGTACGCCTGTTTTCAAAAAATGTAACTTCTGCACATCGTGTAGTGAGCTGTTGCTATGTACTAATACTCGGAACAAATCATGGAAGGATTGCCACTCCGTGTAATTGCCACTAAATGTTGGAGGCGTAATATGCGGCAGCTTAACATCACTGGTGTAGGTATTAGACTTACTTGTGCACGTACTCATATCGCCCTGAACCTGGCTTTGATTACTCTTTTCTGGCGTAAGATTATGTAACATGTTTAACATATCACCTTTATATGCATAGTACATCTCTTCAAACTCACTGGACACATCGTTTTGAAAATAACTCAAATTTTGCTTATCTTCTTTAGAAACACACAAAACTAACTTCTCATGATTGGTATTGAATTGTTTCCATAGTGTTTCTAATGTTTCCAATCTACTTTGCAAGTATCCAACAGTTATTCTTTCCTTCGGCGACTTTTTATAAGCTTTTGTTAATTTGTCCGACGCATCTACTTGAAGTAATGTTAATTCTTCGAAAGATTCTTCAATTGACTCCATGTTGCAATATTCCAAAAGCTGTTTTTAATGTCCAAAACGAAATAATTCGCAAACTTTAGGAATTTTCCACGACAAGTAGGTAGGTAGGTTCTCAGTACAGCAGGGTAAGCGCGGTATATAGGTAAATACATATAAAATTAAAATTTCACTTTTAGATTTAAACACAATGTCCAGTAGTGAAATACACTAATTACTTAGTCCACGCTTCCACAATAAGTAATTACTTAGGTTTTTAAATTGTTTTGTGCACATAACTTATCTCACGCTCGTAACTGAAGGTAGGTACTAACTGGTTTAGCGTGAATAGCAAAGTCAATGTTCTAAATAAATCGTTTGATATAAGAAGGAATTCACTGATGGTACACTAATATCTTCTTTACGTTACACGAATCTTCACTTTTAAGTCCGTATTTCACTTGATTTAGTCCAAATTACATCGATAGTTTCTTCTAATTGCAATTGATAAATAGGTCACCGCAAAATATCCTGGGTCGTTGGACCATATATTCTAGACACTAAGGTTTACTTTTGGATGCAGTGCTTTTCGAATTTAAAGACGTCTGTTTAGTAATAAAGATTTATTGCAACTAACTTCAACATAGTTCATGGTACATGAAGTTCCTATAAGCAAAATATTGATATACGTATATGTAAGTATATATAACCGTACCTATTAAGAGAAATTAAACAACATTGCACCATTCCGAAATAAAAAACTAGATAAATAATCTACATATGTTTCGCCAACAACCGTGGCATCCTCAGGATTATAGAAATTAGTAAATTAGTAAACCACTAATTATTATGAAACTCTAAAACCCAACACATTACTTAGGGGAGATGTAGGCAATCAGAGTCAGTGGGCAATGGTGGTCACCTCAAAATAACAAAAACCAAACGCAATCAACTGGTACCGACATGACTGCGCTAGTTTCACGTCATTCTCGTGCGCCTTCCCTCGCTCACACAGTTTGCGCGACGCGCTCAAGAGCAACGGGAGTGTGAAGATTTCCCGCCATTTTGATGTAATTTTACGAGTTGATAAAACCAATAAGTCTTGAATTACTAAATATATATTTCTGTACTTGTGATATGTAGTAACCGTAACATGTTAAATCGATAATTGAAACTCAGATTGATAATATATTGTCAACTTTTTCGTTAGGATTAATTTTTTCTCATTTACTTCATTTAATTCATGAAACAGTGTATTTTTTGTTTGTAGATGCCGAAAGTTCGTCCCAGGAAGACAAACAAAGCTAGTTGGTCTATGGACCAACTAGAAAAAGCTATAAAGTTCATAAACGAACAGAACTATTCAATGCGAAAAGCCGCAAATGTCATGAATATTCCGTTTTCCAGCCTTCAAAAGAGATACACAAAAAAAACAAAGAAAGAACCTCGTCTCGGCCGTAATACAGTCTTTACGCCCGAGATGGAAAAAGAATTAGCAGACATAATCAAGAAAATGGCCAATATCTTCTACGGTTGCACCCCAAACCAAATAAAAAGAGCGGCATTCGAATACGCGGAATCACTAAAGCTAAGGCACAATTTTAACACCTCATCAAGATTGGCTGAACGAGTTTGGTTTGAAGGATTTATTGCCAGGAATAATATTTCAGTACGGAAGCCTGAAGCCACTAGCATCAACAGGGCTACAGCTTTTAATAAAACTGAAGTTCATCAATTCTACAAGCTGCTAGAAGAACTAATGGAAAAACACAAATTTCTGCCAAAAAACATTTTTAACTGCGACGAAACCGGTATTTCTACCGTCCAAGACCCTGGAAAAGTATGTGCTGCTAAAGGACAGAAAAGGATAGGATCTATAACAAGCTGGGAAAGGGGAAAGAATATCACTTTGCTCTGCGCCATGAGTGCTGCCGGTGGATACATTCCTCCAATGTTCATCTTTCCCAGAAAGAGGATGACCCCGACCTTAGAAAAGGACGGCCCAACAGGAGCTATTTATAAATGCTCAGACAATGGCTGGATTAATGAGGAGCTTTTTCTTGAATGGCTCAAGCATTTTACCCAGCATGCCAAACCTTCTGCTAGAACCGGTGCTATTGATATTAGACAATCATGCAAGCCACATTTCACTGGCCATTCATGAGCATTGCAAAAAAAATCATATCCATATGCTGTCTCTACCACCTCATACGTCTCACCGTATGCAGCCTTTGGATGTGTCTTTTTTTGGACCATTCAAAGGTTCATACAGAAGAGAATGTGACTTTTTCATGAAGAGCCAGCTTTCAGAAAAAATAACACCTTATGATGTAGCTTGCTTGGTTAAAAAAGGATTCTCAAGTGTTGCTTCCATGAGCAAGGGCGAAGCGGGATTTAGAGCAACGGGCATATTTCCCATAAACCCTAATGTCTTTTCAGATGAAGACTTTTTGGCAGCTGAAGTCCTTCAATCAGAGCCCATCGTAGTACAAGATTTGGCTGACTCTATTTCAGAATCGCCTGCTGCTAGAAATGTTGAGTCTATTTCTACTGTTGAGCTAGAACAAGATAATCCTATTCCAAGTACATCTACAGCGTATTCCACAATTTCTGAACCAGCGACTGCATCTTCGTCTCAATTCGAACATGCAATGCCATCAACATCTGGGAACCTGCTAAGTATCCAAAATTTCATCCAGATGCCTAAAAAAGCTCCTAATCTTAAGAAAAGACAAGGAAGAAAAAAACAGCACGCAACAATTTTGACTTCCACGCCGATCAAAGACGCTCTGGTTGAGAAAGAGAACAAAAAGAAGTCTAAAGCTGAGAAAAGTAAGGAAAAAGAAGTGGTAAAGAAAAGCAAGCCACAAGGATAGAGTTAAGAAGGTTAAGAAGAAAATTCTGCAGGAATCGAATAATTCTTCGACGTCAGACGTGAACATGGATGAGTTATGTCAGGATGGTGAAGACGACGATGCAGAAGGCAGTAACATGTGTCTTGTATGTGGAGAATTTGGTCGAGACTACGAAGTATGGTATCGATGCACGTCTTGTGGGCTTTGGGCTCACGCCGACTGTACTGGGTGGGACTCGGCTAGCAATTATGTATGCGACATGTGTTGATCACCATTGTCCACATGCTGATCACCATTGCCAACCGATGTTGACAATTATGATCAAAGCAATTTTTTTTTCAAATCTCTATTGTTCCTAAATGAATAAGCCAAAGTGATTAAAGCTGATCTCAGTTGAAAGTTAAATAAGTAAAGTTTATTATAAGAATTTAACAATAAATAGGTGGTTAATAGATATCATTTTATTTCAATTCTTGCTTAAGTGATCCCCATTACCTACATGTCCCCTACACAGAATCATAGAGGAATAAGATTAATAGAGTGCTAATGTCATACTAAGTGTCTTGATGAGCTTAATTACCCTGAGACTTGCCGGTACATCAACGTTCCTTCCAATTGTAGATAGATGACATTACTGTCCATATGTACTCAGCTCCATCTTTATAACATTTTCTAAACCTAAAATTTTCAAGAAAGTGACCTCTATTGAAAGTTTACAAAATCACTAACTGCACTCTAATACTGTCAATGCATGGCTAACTGAATAAGATAATTAATTTCAACCGTCTACGCGAAGCCATGATAGCTTAGCGGTACATGGTGAGATTAACGATCATTATGGAGTTGGTTCAAAACTAGGTTTCGGGTTTTTTCCAACTTTGTTTTTAATTATTATATTTTTTTAATAGCTCCGTGTATCCACTAGGCCAGGGATGGCGAACCAATGGCACGCGTGCCACCCCTGGCACGCAATAAAATAGTTCAGGCACGCCTAATGATACAGATAAGAATGAATAACATAAAAAAATTGCATCGAAACCGTTTTTTTTTTTTTTTTTTATTTATTATTGACAAGCACAACAGGTAACTACCAACGCAACATTATTGATACATTAATTATTTATCAGATCTTATAACTAGGTCCTTACCCTAAGTGTGCCTATACGGCATGGCAAACGTGACAGTATCTAGTGTTAGTAACTTAAAATCTAACATGCACATGCATACTTATTCTATGGTTAGTACACGTTACATATGGAAATTATAATAAGAAATTATAAGAAAATTGATATAACAACTTGGCGAGTCACAAGAAACAACTTAGCTGAGGACGCGTTGAGTGATTCGCGTGAATGTCGCGATAGTTGCGCTGTAAATATCCAACTCAGGGTGCGTTTTGGATACCTCATTATATAAACGGAACATCCTGACCAGGGGACTATAGAACGACGTGTTATTTTTATGTACTTCGAGTAAGAAAGTTGGTCGATGACGGGCGTTATAGCGGCCAACCACAATCTTCACATGAGAAAGAAGGGTGGAAGAGTCTAGCTTGTGATTAATAATTTTATATAGATATAATAAATGTTGTCTATCCCTGCGTACATATAATGGGGAGACTTCGAATAACTTCAATCTTTGCTCATACGACGTTAACTTTCTCCCAAGGCCCTTTCTGAAAGCCACCACACGCAGACACCTCCTTTGGACACTCTCTATTCTGTCACGATGGACATTATAATAAGGAGACCATATTATAGACCCATACTCCAGGTTACTCCTTACCAGGCTGTTATACAAATAAATTAGACTATTGTGATTTCTAAAGCCCTGCGAGATTCTAGATATAAAACCCAACATTCTAAAGGACTTATCAACAATGTACTCATAATGGTCATGGAATGTCAGCTTGGAGTCAAACAGGATACCCAGGTCCCTAGCCACACTCTTCCTCTCTATCGTTTCGTCATCTATTTTATAATTGTACCGAACCATTTGGTGTTTATTAGTGAACGAGATTATAAAACATTTTTTAATATTAAGAAACATTCGATTACGTTCGCACCATTCAGAGATAGACAGGAGATCATTCTGCAAAATATTACAATCTTCAATTGCCGATATCGATCGGAAAACTTTTAGATCATCGGCGTAAAGCAGGGATGGGCTTCTGAGCTGACCGATCAGGTCGTTAATAAAAATTACAAAGAAAAGAGGACCCAGATGTGAGCCCTGTGGTACCCCTGATTTAACACTTACAGGGTTCGAGATATGACCCTTCAGAGCGACCAGCTGACTTCTATTCTCAAGGTAAGACTGGATCCATCGAAGAAGACTGCCGTGCACACCAAAGTCAGAAAGCTTCCGACTCAGCAAAACATGGTTAACCTTGTCGAAAGCCTTTCTGAAATCGGTATACACGGAGTCAACTTGCCCCCTTTGTGCAAAACTGCTACATAAATAGGTTTTATATTCCAGCAGGTTGCTAACAGTTGATCTCCCTTTGACAAAGCCATGTTGGTTCGGTGAGATGGAAGGACTTACGTGATGATAAAGGTAATCATAAATGCACAACTCAAACACCTTGGCGATACAGGAAAGTAAGCTGATGGGCCTGTAATTTTCACATTTGGACTTGTCATCAGATTTGTGTATCGGCACTATATGAGCAGTCTTCCACCGGACTGGGAAGATACCGCAGGCTAACGACTTGTTAAAAAGGATGCACAAGGGTTTACAGAGCTCTTTAGAACAAGACTTCATGAATTTCGGGGGTATTCCATCTGGGCCAGGTCCCTTGTTGCTATCCAAGCTAGCAAGCTTATGCAGAATTTCAACTTCGGTTAAGACTATGTTGGATAGGGTATTGTGGCACCAAGAGGTAACCTCAGGATTGTGTATTGACGGAGAAGGCTCTTCGTAAACAGACGCGAAATATTCTGACATTAGTTCACAAATCTCACTAGGACCAGATGCAGAACGTGTCCCAAAATACATAGTTTGAGGAATTCCAGTACTTTTCCTTCTATCCTTAACGAAATGCCAGAAGGATTTCGGATTTTTAGCCAGTGAGCTTTCCGTTTGAGACAAAAACGACCTGTAGCATGAATCCACCGCAGCCTTACATCTAGTCCGCAACAAGGAGAAGGAGTCGTAGTCCCTGGGATTGCCGTACTTCTTAAACTTTTTATGAAGTTTGTTTTTCTCTTGTAGCATCCGTATAACAGAAGAAGAAAACCAAGTTGGGTACTTATGGGAAGATTCAGATACTAGCTTAGTATGTTTTCTGATTATGTCGGCAAGCACTTCATAGAATATGCTTACCATACCGTCAACATCACCGTCCGGAAAGTTCAAGACGGAAACCCAATCAGTTCGCAGTAAATCTGATCGCACACTGTCAATGTCACACTTACTGTAGTTTAATCGCTTACAGCTATTAGGTATAATACATTTTTGTGGCGTAACATTATGCAGTTCGATTCCCAGTGGAGGGTGATGCTGAGCTGCTCTGATAAGAGGCTGAACCATGGTAACAGAAACTGCATCACTAGAGGACAGAACCAGATCAAGCATACGATTATTTTCATTAGGGACGTTGTTGAACTGATGTAGATTACACACAGCCAAGGTCTCGAGCAACCCACAGGTTTTCGAATTATAAATACCAACAGGTTTCAGCCCCCTGCACTGAGAGGAAAGTGACCATGACAAGTCAGGTGTGTTAAAATCGCCAATAATTAGGACAATATCTTGTCTTGGAAAATCCAGTACTATTTTTTGAGTGTTTTCATAGAAAGTAGAGAGAGTATCAACAGGAAGGTCAGGAGGCAGATAACATACACAAATATGGATTGTTGGATTAGTTACATTTTCAGGTAAAATGCTGACCCACACGTCCTCAGCCTCGCTTTCCCAAGTCTTTCTGTAAAGGACATTAAAAACTTTTCTTACAGCTAACAATACGCCCCCTCCCTCAACTTTGACAGAACCTGAGCTGTGCCGATCCCTTCTAAATACATGATAATCTTGGTCGAAAAGCTCACGACTAAACACGCCAGCGTTGAGATTAGTCTCAGTTAAGCAAATTACATCATGATCACATTGCAGTGAACTCAAGTAAATATCATTAGTTTTTGTTCTTATTCTGTTAACATTTTGATAATAAATATCCATAAGAAAATTTTATTAAAAGAAACCAAATTAATGCTATAATAGTGTTAAAATAAATAAAATACAATACAATAATACAAATTGTTATTCTAGCTTATTTAAACAGTTCATATCTCTAATTAAGATTGCCGAGGAGTTATCATTTTTCCTTACATATATACGGCCATATTTGACCCACACATATTGGTATTTGCACTCTTTAGCCCGTTTTCTGGTAGCCGCATGCAAGTACTTGCAATCAGAAGATAAATGTTCTACCACGTAGATATGACTCTTGTCTCCTGAGACCCCCAGAAGTGATGAGTTCAATGGGCTGCTTTTGTTTTCCTTGTTGTATCTTCTCACAGCTGAAATGATATTATCCCTGTGGCGCTCTGACGGCAATGTGACGATTATGTTGCGGGGTCGGGATGAGTCAGGATTCTGTTTAGCTACACGACGAATGGCGCGAATGTCAGAGTCAATGAGTGGAGAGTTTATCACAGTGCATAATTTTTCAGGATACTAATCAAATTTTCAGTCTTTTTCTCTGGGATAGATTGGATCTCCAGATTGTGACTTCTTGAAGATTTGTCAAGTGTAGCCACAGTGCGCTTCATTTGTGATAATTCAGCTTGGAGCATTACGTTTTGACTTTCAAGTTCGTGTATCTTATTTGTCATAATTCCTATTTCAGCTCTTAGGTCATTTTGTTCTGAGGTAATAAAGTCTGTGGTTTCTGTAAATTCACATTTTAATTGATCTATCCTCGAATTTATCTCTTTCGTAATATCCTGTGTAATAGTGCGTCGAAAGCTCTGGAATTTGGAGTCCAGTTTGGAGTCCAACAGTTGTGACAACTGTTGCAATGTTATTGCTTCCAAATGGGTACCGGTATTAACTAGTTGCGGCGGCGGATACACAGCACTGACGTTCGAGACATTATTTCCATGAACAGTTGATTCGTCTTGTGGAATATCGTCATAAGACATATTTGTTACATCTACTACAGGCTCAAACTCTTTCCGAACAGGTGTATTGCAGTTACCACCTCTGCGTCTCGTGATATTCATGCATATTGGGCAAATCCAACTACGTTTGAGATCCGGTAAGTTGCCAAGATAATGCGCAGCAGGCATATTTAAACATGCATAGTGATAGGTTTTTCTGCATTGCGTACAACGCAGCAATTCCTCGGCCGGAATCAATATATTACAAGCTTCGCAATCCATTTTTTAAAAAGACCGCGTTAATACTCGTAAACAGTCTTAACGTATACTCAACGCACGCGTAGTCGTCTACGAGCTACCTACGAGGCGTAGCTGGCCGGAGTGAACCTCGCCAATCCTCGGCTAGATCGGGCGGTGATGCGCTGGCGGCGGGGTGGTGGGGTACCGCGACGGCGGTGGGGCGCTGCGGAGTCCCTCTGTGCGGCGGCAGCGCTGGTCCCGTGAGTAGAGTGGGGCTGAGGTGAATGACCGCTTGCGCAAGAACGGCAAAGCACCGCGTATCCAAAATCACCGAGATCCAAAATATGAACGTTAACACTGTCAAATTCGAAAAGTGAGATTGTATATTGTCACAGAATAGTAATAATTAGCAACTACACAAGTAACTGACATGGAGATCACAATGCTAAGGCCACTAGATAACCATTAGAATATGTTTTAGCGAACCACTGTTACTTTAAACACTAGATAACAATAATAGTTAGCGGAGCGAACAGCAAACGATGTTCACTCGGTCGCAATTCGCGGAGTTGTGTGTCAGATTTGTCAGTTTCACGTTTGTCAGATGACTCTAGTTCAGCAGCTTGCATTCTGCTGAAAGTAACAAAGTAAGAGCCTGACATAAAATACTTAGCATCTTATTTGAAACAGCAGAAATAACACAATTTTTTTATATGTTAAAATAGTAACATTACATACCGATAATTGTACTTTTGAATTTTTAATAAATAGTATATACTTAATATCATCTAGTTTTATTTTTGTTCAATAATATCAATATGCCTAAATTATTTGATGGCACGTCATAGATATATTTGTCTCATAAAAATGGCACGTATATCACTAAAGGTTCGCCATCTCTGCACTAGTATTTACTGTCCGTGTATCTGTCGTGGCCATATTGTAAAATTGATCATTTCATGAAATGGTCGAGCATTTCATGGAGTGGTCGCATTTCATGAAGTGGCCAATTCAATTTGACCAGATCGTTAAATCGTCTACATTTCACGATTTTGTCATCCACGTTTGGCCAAATCGTATTAACAGGGTGTCCATAAAATCCGAATGTGGTAAGAGCTTATATAAATAATATATACCGTACACCATATATAAGTATACCATAAGGTATGATGGTATGATTTTTTTTGCTATTATTTGTGATATTTTCACAATATAATATTTAAAAACATAAAAGACTTTACAAAAGCGATTCGCATCTGGTACATCGCCGGACGCTGCCTGGGCACGCTCGCTCCGCTCGCTCGGCTCGTGCGTCATTTGTCATAGTCTAACCTAACCTAACCTATCGTAATCTAAGGTTTTTGTTTAACAATATTATTATAAACCACCATTAAGTCTAATATACATTATACAATATAACACACTATCCGTGAACTTCTTCTGCATAGTCACCCTACTCTCTTTAATTTGTTTTATAACCTAAAAAGAAAAATCCGCCATCTTCACACATAAATAAAACGCGCGCAGCGCCTCTACCGGTGATTCATGTAACTATTTTACGATATGATCAATAATATTGACCACTTCATGAAATGATCGGGCGTTTAGTTGCCCATATCGAGAAACGATTTTTATCATCGATCTGCCCAAACCATATCATGATGTGGCCAATAGACAGTTGAACTTTTCATGAAATGCGACCATTTCATGAAATGCTCGACCATTTCATGAAATGATCAATTCTACGATATGGCCACGACATATCCAATGCGATGCAAATGCCGCTCATTGTGTCGAGCATTTGCGCGTCACTTTTGTCATCTCTTCTTTTATTCCTCTATTCCGTAGAAAGAATAGTTGTGGAAATAGAAAATATCGTGATTAGCGAAATGCGCTTTTTATATTAGGTTAAATTTTTTATATTTAGTTAATTGTTTTTAGTCTGTGTCACATATTTTGTTTAAATAAAGCATTTTAATTTTGTAAAAAAAAATGGTCTGAACCCGGATTTGAACCAGGAATGCTTGATTTGCGAGTTCGCCGATTTACCACCTGGGCTAGTATAAGTTTGTAAGATGTAGTGAAAACCTATCCACAAAATTTGAGATCCGAAATCACATGTTTATTTTTCCTGATTGTATGGAGAATTTTTAAATATCTCAGGAATTTTCATACAATCTTGAAAATTAAAAATGTGATTTCAAGTCTCAAATTTTGGGAATAGGTTCTCTATAGTGGGCTATTTATACAGCTTTTCGCTTAACATACCCTTTCTGTTACATCCTGTATACAGGGTGTTTTTTTTGTGGCCACCATTAACGAAGCGTACGTACTCTATACATGAAATAAAGTAAGTTTATGCAAAAAAAATCTGGGATTTTTTTTATTTTTAATTCCTTGACCGTGCGAAATTTATAGTGTCTAGTGTTTATGTTAGTTTTTTTATAGACAGATATTAATTATTTTTCGTGAAATAATCCTGCTACGCGCGTCTATGTGCATTTATGCAGAAAAACGCAGTCTATTTACTCAACTTTGGACCCTAATATTTTGGAAACCAGACACTTCCCAGGTATGCTTCCATGGAGAAAAATGATCGTGATGACGAGGAGATTCCGTAGTTTTTGGGAACGTTGACGACCAAAAATCACCCTGTATGTGTAGAAGGAGATTTATAATATATTGAGATACATAATTCTTTCTGGGCTTTTGTCCACTGTCTTTTTGACGAGGGTTTTCTTAGTTGCATTGCAACCATAGATTGAGATGCAATGCTTGAAAGAGAAAGTAAGTTGCTAATGTTACTTTTGCGACGTAATCGAGCGCATTGCTCTTCGTTTATTTTTTTAAAATTCTCAACTTGCTTCTTTAGACGTTTGACCTCAAGTTCATAGTCAGTGTCCTGAAATAGCCTTAAAATAATAGGCGTTTAAGATTGCGTTGTGTAGGTACAGATAAATTCACCGAAGAAGTAGATGGCGAGGAATCTACCTCCAATGGTAGATTTATACATTTTCTTGTATAAAATTTTATAGGTGTTTTCACTTTTAAAACTTCTGGAGACATCTCTATACCTAAAAACAAATTAAATGATGCCTGCGGCTTCATCCGCGTGGACTAGGGCTGCCATAAATGCTGAGACGGCAACCGGGACATTCAGAACAGATATGGGGGGGGGGGTCAGTACCATGGATTATTCAAAAACTGGTAATATTGAAGAAACTTTAATAAAAAAATATCAAACTCAACTCTTCTTACCTACACTACGTTCTCGGTGACACTTTTCTTTGCCCATTCATATTTTTCGGAAGATTTCACTTTTTTCAGTAATTCCTTTTCCCCTTTAACGTAATTATGAAATTCTGTGCACGTCATTTGATAATTATAAACGCATTGAGTGATGCTTTCGACTGTGCTCACACTGAGTGAATTTCGTTCTTTCGTCCACTGCGATGAAATTAACGGAAACACTCGTTCCACATGAGCATTGTGGCCTGGGATTGCAAAAACATATTGACACAGTTTAAGAAGATTTGCTTTTCTTTCCTGTTCTTCAGTTTTATCAAAAAAGTATTTCCATTTTTCTTGCATATCTTTAGCTTTCCACTCATCGGTCATTTCACATTCAATAAACGATTTTAAGTACATAAATTCTTCATACATTGAATCATCTACAACTATATCTTTTTCATTTAAATATCTTGTAGTTTCCTCTACTTGTTGCCATTGGGGAACATCATTTAAAATCATCCAAGCGAAAACATCAAATTTTGTCATCGGCTCAGTCCACTGTTCGAGATAACGGGTAGCAGTGCTAAAGAAATCTCCCGTTTCTTTGTCAAATATTTCGGATTGACTTGTATTAATTGTGCCTTCATTCTTTAGTGTGTTATAAAGTTGTCTTGTATGATTGCCTAAATATTTATTTAGTAATCTGTCACTCAATTGTTTTTTTGTATCCTCTAAAACATTTTTCACCTCAACAATAGTAATAACTGATTTTTCGATCCTTTTAATTTGTTTTTCAATCAGAAATGATTGACTGTGCACAAAGAGAGTGTAAACTTCTGATAAGGGATTAGCGAAAAAATCGACTACAGCTTTTGGGGCATTTGATTCATTAGCGAAAAAATCTTTCAATGGTACCCATAACTTTAGTATGCGTTCAATTGCTGGAAGTAGTGAAAGCCACCGGCTTCTGGAATGTGAGAGTATATTGTTGTAGTCTATTGCTGCATTCTCACAAAAATCTTTAAGACGTTCCACTCTAACAGTGAATATGGAAAAATACTTGAAAATTTTCAAAACAATAGACTCCACGTCAATCGAGATCACATCGGTGGCAGTGGAAGCTGTATTGTGTAGTATGTGGGCTGGGCAACCGATGCCTTCAATGTCTTTGGACAAAATCTCTTTTAATTTAAAAAAAACATTGTTAACTCCACGCCTCTCTCTTCCTCCAAAGTTAGCGTTTGTGTTATCCGCGCTGAAAGCAACAATATTTTGCACAGGAATGTTTTGATCCTGCAATGATTTTATACAAAACGAAGTGATTGTTTCAGATGTTTCATTCGGCAATGTGTCTAATTTTAGTAATTTAATTTTCAATCCTTCTTTTTCTGTAAAGTACTGTATCAGCAGTGGAAATAACTTTTCGGCTTTGTGATTGCTAGAATCGGTTGAAATTCCGTAAAATGGAACTTTTTCGACTTCTGTTTTAATTTGAGCGATCGAGTGTGGAGCTAAAATGTGTTTAATGATAGCAGTTGCCTTTGTTCTTGCAGTTGATTGTTTTGCCGCGATATTTGAATCCGGTTACATTACAGCATTCAGTTTCGTCGTACAATCTAAAGAGCTGAAGGATTGGTGGTGCTTTACAACTTTATAAGCTGTGGTCAGTTCGGCAGCGCATATTAACATGTCTTCGGTGGTATTTTGCTTGATCATAAATGTCGATATATCTTTAGAAGTTGATGCAACTGATAATTTCGACTTGTGATTTTTACTTTGAATATGATCTTTGACACTCGACTTACCGCCATGACTTACAGATATAAAAAAGCCACATATCGAGCACAAAGCTTCATGATCGTTCCTTCCTTTTTTAATGAATGACCACTCTTTAGTATAATCGTCAGAAAAAAAACACTTTCTTTTTGGCATGACTTTGGCAATAAACTACTGTAAAATACCTACACGACAGTGCGCAGCGCTAGGTCGGTACGTTGTTCCCTAAACCAATCAAACGAAACACTGTACTGTACCTACGACGAACGAACGACGCGTCACGCGACGCAACAAGACAAGATGCGAATGCGGAGGGGCGCGCGCGCGGCGGGGGCGAGCGAGGCCGCGAGGGTGAAGCGCAGCGCGGGACGCAGGTCAGAGTAGGATAGGTACATTATGTTGCTCGCAGTCTCGCTCGCCTCTACTCCATTTCATTCGCAGATCGCGCAAACTCCATTTACGCAAAGCTGTGGTGGCTTACGTATTATGTGCATGCCGGGACAAATGACTAGCTGACCGGGACACAACGCTTCATACCGGGACATGTCCCGGTGTACCGGGACGTATGGCAGCCCTAGCGTGGACTGTAGAAAAAACAAAATGTCGAAATTATCCGGGATAAAAAGTAGCCTATGTCTTAATCAAGGGTTCAGCTAACTCCATACTAAATTTTATTCAAATCGCTACAGCCGTTTTTACATGAAAGAGTAACTAACAAACATCCATCCATCCATACCTACATACTTTCGCGTTTATAATATTAGTAGAATTTAGTTTATCCTATAAAATTTATCTGTAGGTATGTAACATTGAAAAAATATCCTGCAATTGAACATGGCGGCTATACTCGTATTTATCGTATTTTGACAGGCTAAATGTCGATAAATCGGTTTACCATATCGCGTTTCACAGGTCATGTTAGGCTTGTAGAGTTAGGATTTTACAGTGATGTTCATTATGTGGATTTGAAAATAAGGAAAGTTTTAAAATATATACTAAACGATATAAAACCATACTTAAACTCACACAAAAAGCACAAAATAAAATTATCTTATTAAAATCCCGAATAAATAAAAAAAATAATTGTTTAAAATAGCTGTTAGAATCATAACAGATGTCGATACCTTTCGACTTGGTTGAGTAAGTAATCAATAGATGGCGCTGCTTTGGTAAATCTACGAACGTGTCATATAAGCTACATTTTAACAGCATAATTGCCACGTGTTGTTGACGCTATAAAATTAATTAAATTTATTTTGTAGTGAACGAAATACCGTATAATTCAATTATTTCCACTTTTTAAATTTTTGGTGTTAGCATAGCCGGCCACGTGTTACTTAGACTGAAGTGTAAATTGCATTCATATTATAATGAAGATAATACAGTGAAATTAATCCTGTTTTTTACTTATTTGTGCTTCATTGATCAAAACTTTATAATTTAATTTGAATATATGTATGTAAGTATTATCACATAATTATAAAATTTAATTAATGATTTTCAATTTTTTTTTTTCTCATATTTAAACGATTAATTTATTATTTTCAGTCAAATGCCACGGAAAAAATCTAACCTCAACAACGCGAGCACCAGAGAGGCACGACGCAAACGTATTAAAAGAGCCCATCAGTTGGCAGAACAAATTGAATCAAGAAATCCAGCTCAAAAAATCAGGACAGCAGAAGGTCATGCACAAGAATCTCAAGAACAGTGTAACGAACGTCTTCAAGAGAATATCATAAGAACAAGAGCAGCAGGAGAACGAGACATAGCCACAGTAGGAGCACAGGAACAATAATTTCAATTCATACATGTAAGTAATATCATATAGTTTTATAAAAGTTAATTAATATATCAATGAGAAAATGGCACAAAGCTCCCCACACTTTTTCAATAATTGTACAAAAATTTTTATATTATTTTTATTTAACCTCCATTGATAATTATTTTGCACATATTATTTCAATGTACTATGATAACATGTTTTTCAGTTCCTCTTTCTAATATTTAAACGATTAAATTATTATTTTCAGTCAAATGCCACCGAAAAAATCTAACCTCAACAACGCGAGCACCAGAGAGGCACGACGCAAACGTGTTGAAAGAGCTCAGCAATTACCAGAACAAATCGAAACAAGAAATGCAGCTCAAAGAATCAGGACTGCAGAAAGTCGTGCACAAGAATCTCAAGAACAGCGTGACGAACGTCTGCAACAAAATATTACGAAAACAAGAGCGGCACGAGAACGAAACATAGCTACAGTACGAGTACTAGATCGACAAAGGCAACGGATCAGCCGCTTATTAACACGTGCATCATTCGTTCGGCTTGCCTTTGAATATGCACCAGATATTAACTACTCAGCGCATTCAAAAATTGCTATCGGTGGAATGGATAAAGTATGTCAATATTGTCAGGCATTGAAATTTCGGAATGAAGCAGCTGGCATGTGCTGCGCATCAGGAAAAGTTGTGCTGTCACCTCTACCCGCTCCGCCGGAGCCTTTATTATCCCTTCTTACTGGCAATTCAGATGATTCCAAATTATTTTTGCGTAAGATACGCAAATTCAATTCTTGCTTCCAAATGACGTCATTTGGGGCAACTAAAATTTGCGATCGTGCATCCGATGGACGTAATTTTGAAACTACATTCAAAATTCAAGGCCAGGTGTACCATAAAATCGGATCACTGATGCCAATGCCTGATAACAATCCGAAATTTCTTCAAATTTATTTTATGGGCGATTGTGAAGAGCGCGTGACGACTCGGTGCCTGTATAATTTTATTGAACAAGCAGAGGAAAGAGCAATTGTGATATTATTGGAAAATTTTTTAGAAGATCACAATCAACTAATTCAATTGATCAAAAGAGTTTCGCCACGACTGCAAAATGACAATTATCAAATCGTCATAAAAGCCGACAAAGTACCATTAGGTGAACATGCTGGTAGATTCAACGCTCCAACTGTTGATGAGGTTGCTGTTATCATGGTTGGTGATCCAGTTGACAAAAGATCTATAAAAATTACACGGCGAGACAACACTGTCAGTACGATTTCGGATCTACACCGTTCATATGACGCCCTACAATATCCATTGATATTTTGGCAAGGACAAGATGAATATCACCTTAATATCAAACAGTATGATCCAAATACCGGTAAATTTGACAATTATCTATTTACTTTCTTACTGTATGTATAGATTTTAATTTCGTATTGCATTTTATTTTTTATTTTTTTAGGTGATTACAGAAATAATAAAGTTAGCTCAATGAACTACTACGCACACCGAATAATGGTTAGACAACATCAAGACAATTATATCCTTCGATATCGTCAGCTGTTCCATCAATACATTGTTGATATGTATGCTAAGGTCGAAAGCGAACGCTTGCGATTCCTTCGATTCAACCAGGCAAAACTACGATCGGAAGAATATATTCACTTACGAGATGCTGTTGCTGGAAACATCGATGGAAATTTAAATCCCAATGACATCGGTAATGGTTTCATTTTACCTTCAAGCTACATCGGCAGTCCACGGAACATGCAGGAATACATACAAGATGCGATGACTTACGTACGTCATTACGGCCGACCGGATTTATTTATTACATTCACATGTAATCCGAATTGGGAAGAGATACAAACTCTACTATTGCCAGGACAACAAGCCATTCATCGTCATGATTTAACTGCACGTGTGTTTAAACAAAAATTGAAATCCTTAATTGATTTTATTGTTAAATATTCAATTTTTGGTATCACACGTTGTTGGCTGTATACGATAGAGTGGCAAAAGCGAGGTTTGCCTCATGCCCACATTTTGGTTTGGCTTAAAGATAAAATCCGTCCTGAAGAAATCGATCAAATAATTTCAGCCGAAATTCCAGACCCATTAATTGATCAAGAATTATTTGATATTGTCACCAAACACATGATCCATGGGCCATGCGGTGCTTTCAACATGACGTCACCGTGCATGGAAAATGGAAAATGTAAAAAAAACTTCCCAAAGCCGCATACGAATGACACGATCACGGATATTGATGGTTATCCAATGTATCGCCGCAGAAGTACTGAGAATGGTGGCCACACATTTACAATGCGACTGCCAAACTTTCCAAATCAAGTTGAGTTTGATAATCAGTGGGTGGTACCATACTCACCAATACTTTCAAAAACTTACAAAGCTCATATCAATGTTGAGCTTTGCAGTTCTGTTAAATCAATTAAGTATATTTGTAAATATGTAAACAAAGGCAGTGATTTGGCCATATTTGAAGTACAAAACATAAATAAAATTGACGAAATAGCACGATACCAAATGGGCAGATACATTAGCAGCAATGAAGCTATTTGGCATATTCTCAGCTTTCCCATCCACGAAAGAGATCCTGCTGTCCAACATCTGGCAATACATCATGAAAACGGTCAACGTGTATACTTCACTGAAGAAAATGTTCTCCAAAGAGCGTTCGAAGCTCCGAAAACGACTCTAACTGAATTTTTTACATTGTGTCAAAAACCTGATGTTTTTGGCCAATTCGCGAAGACATTGGTGTATGGTGATGTTCCACGTTATTTCACATGGAACAAATCCAGTAAAAAATGGGAGCCACGGAAACAAGGAAAACCACATCCTTCCATTACAGGCATATTCAAAGCTAAGACATTGGGGAGACTTTACACGGTACATCCAAAGCAACGTGAGTGCTTCTATTTACGTTTGTTATTGGTGAATGTTCCCGGACCAACGTCTTTTGAATTTTTACGAACAGTTAATGGTCGAGTATTCAATACATACCAGGATGCATGTCGTGAACTGCAATTGCTAGAAGACGATAACCATTGAGACTTAACGCTTGCTGATGCTGCGTTGACATAAACACCGAATAACATTCGTCAGTTGTTTGCAATTATTTTGACGACATGTTATCCCTCGCAAGCACAAACTTTGTGGGAAAAATATAAAAATTGTATGACAGAAGACATCTTGCACCGAATTAGACAAACAAATCAATGCCAAAACATAGATTATACACCAGAGATGTACAATGAAGCATTGGTCTTGATCGAGGATTTATGTGTTCTTATTTCAAATTTACCACTTAATCATTATGGTATGCCATCACCTAATCGTCCAGCCACCGACTTAGTCAATACCGATTTACAACGAGAAAATCAATATGACCATGGAAGTTTAGCAACAATTATCATGAACAGTGAACCATTACTGACAGCAGAACAAAAAATCATTTATGATCGGATTATGCTGGTTGTTGCTGCTGAACAAGGGGGTTTTTTTTTCTTGGATGCACCCGGTGGAACCGGTAAGACATTTTTAATGTCGTTGATTCTTGCCAAAATACGGTCGCAACAAAAAATCGCATTAGCAGTAGCATCGTCAGGCATTGCGGCTACTTTACTGGATGGTGGGCGAACAGCACATTCAACATTCAAGCTGCCATTGGACGTTCATAATAAACCAGATGCAATGTGTAACATCAAAAAGAATAGTGGAATAGCTGCAGTGTTGCGGAAGAGTTCTATAATAATTTGGGATGAGTGCACAATGGCACACAAATATTCACTTGAAGCATTAAACAGAACTATGCAAGATTTAAACAGCAATAATAAACTTTTCGGTGGTGCTATCTTACTTTTGTCTGGTGACTTCCGGCAGACCTTACCGGTTATACCTCGCTCTACTTTCGCGGATGAGATTAATGCATGTTTGAAACAATCATTCTTATGGCGAAGTGTTGAAACACTTCGATTGACCATAAATATGCGAGTACAATTGCAAAATGATCCATCAGCACAAATATTTTCCGAACAACTACTAGATATTGGGAACGGTAAATTAGAACTGCAACCAAATACGCAATGCATTAAACTACCAGACAATTTTTGCACTGTTGTTCAGGATAAAAATGAATTGATTCAGAGTATTTTCCGGGATATACAGAATAATTATTTGAATCATGAATGGCTTAGTCAACGAGCGATTTTGGCAGCCAAAAACGTTGATGTTGACGAAATTAACTTCCAGATACAACAGTTGTTACCAGGCGATCTGATGTCTTTTAAATCAATCGATACTGTTGTTGATGAAGATGAAAGTGTAAATTTTCCGATTGAATTTTTAAATTCATTAGATATCCCTGGAATGCCACCACATAATCTTCGATTAAAGATTGGTTCCCCTATTATTCTCCTCCGTAATTTGAATCCACCTCAATTATGTAACGGTACGCGTTTGGTCATCAAAAAGATCACCGGAAACATTCTTGAAGCAACCATTTTGGCTGGGAAGTTTAAAGGAAAAGTGGTCCTGCTGCCACGTATTCCGATGATACCATCAGATTTTACCATACCCTTCAAAAGGCTACAGTTTCCAATTCGTTTAGCTTTCGCCATGTCTATAAATAAATCTCAAGGTCAAACAATGTCCATTTGTGGTTTAGATTTGGAAAATCCATGTTTTTCTCATGGGCAACTATATGTTGCGTGTTCACGTGTTGGGAAACCGTCGAATCTATTTGTGTTAGCTAAAGACAGGTTAACCAAAAATATTGTGCACCGATTGGTGTTGAATTAAATTGAAATTGAAAGTATTTATAATTCAAAAAAATAGATATTAATGTTTATAAGTTTAAGACTGTCTGCCTTGCCTACCTCATTCATGAGTTTAAGCGTCACATGTTATTTACTGTATTATACTGTAATATACTTATATTTCTTATAAAATTAAATGGAAATAATAAATCTGATGAATTTTTATTTTGTACCTATTGATTTCTGCTTAATATCAAGTGTAAGAACATTTTAATTAATTGTGTTCAACGTACTTCCCCTTCAAATCTCAATCCAGTGAATTTGTATACCAACATCAACATTTTCGTCTTTGTTCGTAAATAATTTCATTGTACTAAAGGGTTATAGTAGTAGAAAGTCAAATAAGGAGATCACCATATTTTTTTACAAATACCATCTGTGTGAAAAAGCATAGTAAACTCCGTGACTGATGTTCTCTTATTGTTCCACTTAGATTGTTTACTATAATGTAATATAACAAAAACTTTAGCCACAGCAACGCGTGGCCGGGTCAGCTAGTTTTTATATAAAATAGGCCACATGACAAAAGAGAAAAAGGACTAGGCTTCGAAACTTTACGTCTGACAATATGATGATTATGATGATAATGATGACCTCCAACCAATTTCGGTCATGGCGACCACTTCTACTCCTAGATATTACTAAGTTGGCATTCATGCGCTCGGAGATGTCTTACATTTACATAGCCAATCTTCGCCCTGAACGCCCGCGCACACAGAGGACAGGTTAGTGCGCCATTATTGTATTATAGATAATGGCAGCAGGAGGACGAGTCTTTAGTTCACCACGTTTAGCGTCAAGGTCAGCTTGACGCTGCTCTTTGAACTCGTGTACTTGCTTTATCACCGTCCTGCGCCACTCTGGTCGTTGTGCTAGTTCAGAAAAGAAGATGCTCTTAGCCAATCTCTCCTCCGCCATACGAGACACATGACCGCACCACCGAAGCTGCCGACGCATTAAGTAGGCCTCAATGGCACTTACATTGGCTCTTCGCAATACTTCGGTATTACGCACTCGGTTGAACCATCTGATTCTCATGATGGATCGGAGGCACTTGAGGTGGAATCGATCCAGAGTGCGTATGTGGTGACGGTACATGCACCACGCCTCGGAGGAATGTACAACAGCCATGTACACACTTATTTAAGCAACATATAATTACACTCCTTCTTCCTGCCCTGTTCCCAATCATTTGGGGTCGGTGCAATATGTAGGTACTCTTTTTTCATTCATCCCTATTATCCGTCATCTCGTCATCATGTCTACCTCTTCCTCTATAACCATCTTACTTCGGACACGGCTTAACGCAACATATAATTTAATGACTTAACACAATTATCTTCATCTTCATAAGCCTATTGCAGTCCATTACTGGACGTAGGCCACCCCCTGCCATAGGGGGATTTTGTTACTAAAAAGTTCCACTATCTGTTTTTCGGCGGCTCCATCATCAGACCCTCGTTTCCTTTATATTATGTGTAGCTGACCAAAATTCTCTATAAAAATCTAAAAACGGACTACTCGTGCCTTTTATATTTGAGGATATCCCTAGATTCCTTAGAGATTCCATCATCAGATGTTATGTTTTATATGTAGGTGATCAAAACGCTCAGTAAAAGTATAAAAACAGACTACATGTGCCTACAATATTCGAGGATTGCCCTCGATTTCTCCAAGATCCCATCATCAGATCCTGATATGGTGAATATGGGACCAACCTGGAAGTATACCATGACCACTATAAAAAAAAAATTGAAATCGGTTCATAAATGACGGAGTTCTGAGGTAACACACATAAAAAATAAAAAAAATAAAAATAAAAATAAAAAAAAACATACAGACGAATTGATAACCTCTCTTTTTGAAGTCGGTTAAAAACGTTAATAGCACTGGCTTCGATGGCATAACTACAAAAATTATAAAAAATGTATCCGAAATCGTCGCTCCTATATTAAGCTACACAGGATGTAACAGAAAGGGTATGTTAAGCGAAAAACTATGTAAATAGCCCACTATAGAGAACCTATTTCCAAAATTTGAGACTCGAAATCACATTTTTATTTTTCAAGATTGTATGAAAATTCCTGAGATATTTAAAAATTCTCCATACTATCGGGAAAAATAAACATGTGATTTCGGGTCTCAAATTTTGTGGATAGGTTCTCTACAGTGGGCTATTTACATAGCTTTTCGCTTAACATACCCTTTTTGTTACACCCTGTATAATAAACTTATGCATTGATAACGGAGTATTCCCAGATTTATTAAAAATAACAATTATAAGATCAGTTTTCAAAAAAGAGGACAGAAAGAACGTTAAATTCTACAGACCAATAGCGCTTATTCCGATATTCTCAAAAATATTTGAAAAGGTAATATATCAGTGTATCTACTCCTTTCTTGAAACTAATAATCTATTTACACCCCAACAATACGGCTTTAGAAATAACAAAAATATAAACATGGCTATATACAATTTTTTATACAACGTAGTATCAAACATGGACTGTAAGATGCCTCCAGCAGCTATGTTCATGGACATGACCAAGGCATTCGATTATGTTGACTGAAAAATACTTCTAAATAAACTAGAACACTTTGGTATATGGGGCAATGTCTCAAACTTTTAACTTCATACTTGGAAGGAAGCAAGCAAATGACTGTATTGGACAGAGTTTTCAAGTAAATGTGAGCTCAGCTACAAATCTGGATACAGAACAGTGCAGTGTGGAGTATCACAGGGCAGTATCCTGGGCCCATTGCTATTTTTAATATACATTGATACCCACAATAACTAATATTTACATGACATTATTTGCTGATGATAGCACCATGCCATTTCATAATATAAATTTAAATAATCTAGAGATCAATATCAACAGTACTTTGACATCTGTAATAAAATGGTTTGAATATAATAACTTGAAAATTAATATTGACAAAACTAAGATAATATTATTTAGACAAAGAACAGCGTACAATACTGTGAATGTAAGTCACTTGAATCAGAAGATAGAAAGTATTGGTTGTACAAGGTTTTTAGGGTTGTATATTGACAGTAAAATGAATTGGAAACACCACACCGATCACGTCTGTAAGCAATTAAATAAGTCCAGCTATGCATTGTTCAATCTCAGAAAGTTAACGAACAAGCACTACATGCTGCTTATCATGGTTACGTAGCTTCTAAACTTAAGATACGGGATTGCTTTTTGAGGCAACTCCACAAATAGAGAGTCAGTTTTTATAGCTCAAAAAAGTGCATTCGCTCAATGTTTGGACTACGCAGGATGAATAGTGCGTTGTACGCGCACATGAAATCTAAACACTCTGAAGTTTCCCAGGCGAACGAAGGATTGTTCAAATAAAAAATGAATGAATGATCATTCAGATAAACAATTGTAGCATTTACTAACCTTGAGGACCTTATAGAAGCCCTAGGAGCTCAATCCGAGGACTTTTTAGTTTATCACAACATATTTCATTTTCACTTTATCTCATCACCTGATCATTCCTCGAGGATGCGCTTTTCAGATACATAATATTATACAGTTTCCCTTTTGATTTTATATTTAAATCACAAATTATCCAACAAATTCAAGCCAAAACACAGAAATTGGTTTATTTTGAAACGAAAAGTCATCCTTTTGGCAAGCTCTTGTCATGTCACTTTTTCATTATATTACTCTTTTCGTACACTCAAATCTTTACAAAACTTCATGAAGAAAAGGAATTCATTTCGAATTCAAGAATTTGAAAATGGAGACAAAAATTCGTATATAAGCCATACAAACGGGAAAAAGTCAAGCATTCCGTCGGCTACTCAGCCAGAGTGAAGAACGGAATTATAAGGCCTTGTCCCGGGGCCGCCTGCCCCGGGACCCTTGCTGCACTTCGCCGGACTTCTACAGCGCGAACAAACCGCGCCCGCGTCGCGTTCAGTAACCGCGCTCCGCGTCCACGGACCTACGAGTATACAGCGCGAACAATCCGCGCCCGCGTCGCGTTCAGTAATCCGCGACCGAGAAGATTCTTCTGTCCGATCCAGTACCTACAACGTCTGCACCTGCATCTACAACTGTGACCCGTTCGTCAGGTCTGGTACCTGCAACTCCTATCTGCAACTTCTACACCTGCATCTACAACAGTGACCCGGCTGTCTGGTCCGGTACCTGCATCTACAACTGACCCGTCCGTCGGATCCAGTACCTTCAACTCCTGCCTGCAAATACTACACCCGGGGGCGTGACTCCTGGAACGCCGTCGACCCAGGACCCTCAAGAGGACTCTGCTCGCCGACTTCCTACACTGTTACACTCTACAATCCTTCATCCACGCTCTACTCATCCTCACTCACCTTCACGCATTATTCATAGTGATCTCTCTTCTATATTGTGTTAATTTGTGTTGTAAATAAATTCGTGTAACTCATATTTTCTTTTTATTTCGTTAGGTAGGTATTATATATATTTATTAGGTAGGCTACAAACTTCTACACAACTGTTGCTACACGACAGTTTGGCGCCCAACGTGGGGCCTATAGCCTGCCGCTCATAAGTGAGATTCTCGATAATCTTAAGAATGCTAAATATCTATCAAGCATAGACATTGCAAAAGCCTTTTGGGAAATCCCCATGAACCCAGCAGACAAAGACAAGACCGCTTTCTATGTACCTGGAAGAGGCATGTATAGATTTAAGGTAATGCCTTTTGGCTTAACCAACTCTCCTGCTACTCAACAACGATTAATGGATATGTTATTCACACCAGAGTTTGATAACAAAGTGTTCTGCTACTTGGACGATATCGTCATCATAAGCGAAACTTTCGAACAACATATTTCTTTATTATTAAAGGTTCACGAGAAACTTTCTTTCGCGAACTTAACTATAAACTTTGAAAAATCCCAATTCTTCAGAAGAGAATTAAAATACCTTGGCTTCATCGTGGATGAACATGGCCTAAGAGCTGACCCTGATAAAATCCGTGCTATTCTAGAATATCCAACACCTACCTCAAGAAAGGAAGTGAGAAGATTCATTGGCACTTGTAGCTGGTTCCGAAGATTCATCGCTAACTTTAGCACGATTGCATCACCACTTAACAGACTAACCTGCTCTGGGAAGAATGCTCCAAAATTTACCTGGAACTCTGAAGCTGAAACAGCATTCCAAAAACTCAAAGAAGGTCTAGTTACTACACCTGTGCTCGCTTGCCCAGATTTTGACTTACCCTTCTGCGTTCACACCGATGCATCAAATTATGGCACAGGAGCCATGCTTACCCAACATCAAAATGGTCAAGAAGTCGTCATCGCTTACATGAGCAAATCGCTAAATAAAAATGAACAAAACTACTCGACTACAGAAAGAGAAACTTTGGCTGTAATTACCGCTCTTGAGCATTGGCGTTGTTATCTAGACAACGGTAAGCAATTTACTATCTACACGGATCATGCTGCTCTCAAATGGTTTCTAAACTTATCCAATTCTTCAGGGAGACTAGCTCGCTGGTCACTTCGTCTATCATGTTTTAACTTCATCCTGAAACATAAAAAAGGCAAAGATAATGTTGTTCCAGATCTCTTATCCAGAACTAAACCTCAAGAAAGTGGAGACTATTCACTCCGCGTAAATCCTATCTCGACAGATACACCTGTTAACCGTGATTTGGAAGTCTACAATAAGATTCTATTTGGTTGCCAAAACAACCCTGGTGCCTACCCAAATTAGGGGAGAGCCTTGTACCTTGGGACGCCTTGTACCTTGGGACAAGCTCAAAAGTTTGGTGTTATTGCATTGATAAATTACTGGTAGTGCCATCTAGTATCTCCTTGAGTATAACCTTCGGTACGCATGTACTGAAGTCGGCCATTTTGACTCGTGTCGTCATTGAGGTTAAAGGTCGTGTTTTGTAGGTGCATTTTTTTTTTATAATCAGTTTAAATCTTCGTTGTTCTTCAAATATTTCAACGTAAGTGATTGCGCTTAAATTTAATTAATTTGAATACTCATTTACAACTATTTATTTTTGTAGAAATCAATATAAATAAGTATATTTAATTTTACGTGTATTTTATTACAATGTGCAGATATTTGTACCTTGGGACGGCTTAATTTTTGTACTTTGGGACTGTCCCAAGGTACAGCCCAACTATGTTTCTTTTTTTATGTTAATCGATACTCGGTAGTACTTCGACTTTATGTATTTATAACGTTTCAGATGCCGCGAAGCAAAAATAATATTATCCGGTTAAAACTAAATAAGGAAAATGTCAACAATGCAGTTAAGGCAGTTATTGAAAAACGTATGTCGATTCGGAAAGCAGGGGAAGTCTTTGGTTTATCGAAAAGTTTAATTGGCCGTTACGTAAAGACACACATAGAATCGAAAAATGATGAATTTGTTTACCAACCCCACAATGATGTCAAACGAATTTTTACTGAACCAGAAGAAGAACAGTTGGTAGAATATTGCTTAAAGGCGTCTCAATTTCACTACGGGATATGTAAAGAAGAGTTTGTAAAATTGGCATATGAGTACGCAGTTAAATTAGAAAAAAAATATCCAAAGGCTTGGGATGAAAATAAAAAAGCTGGTAAGACATTCTATTCATATTTTATGAAACGACATCCAATTCTAAGTTTGCGCAAGCCGGAAGCAACTAGCTTAGCACGAGCAACGGCATTTAATAAAGCAAATGTCAATTTGTTTTTTACCAAATACAAAGACTTGCTATTAAAATACAGTTTTACAAGCGAAAGAATTTATAACGTTGATGAAAGTGGCCTGTCTACGGTTCATACCCCAGTAAAAGTTTTAGCCCCAAAAGGAACGAAACAAGTCGGCAACATAACCTCCGCAGAGAGAGGTAATAATGTTACAGTCATTGCCTGTATTAATGCCCTTGGAAATAGTGTTCCACCTTGCATGATTTTCCCAAGAGTACACTTCAAAACCCATATGATCACTGGTGCTCCTCCAGAAACTTTGGGGCTTGCTACTTCTAGTGGGTGGTCTAATAGTGACAAATTTGAAGATTTCTTAAAGCACTTTATCAAACACGTAAAACCCGATAGCGATAATAAAGTGCTACTTATATTAGACAACCATGAGAGTCATCTCTCAATTAAAATAATTTTGTTTTTTTGTTTCCAAAGGTCTTTATTTATCATAAACATAAACATTTAAAAAGAACACTTACAATCTAACAATCATTGAAGTAGAAGTAAGAACAGTCAAGCTTACCCAGTTACAGGCTGAGAACACCTTTTTTAACCATATAAAACATTTTTTTTTATTGCTCACTATTTAAAACTTATATTACACATATTAGAAAAACCAGTTATTACACATAATAGTGAACTTTGTACAGTTACACTTTTTTTTGCAGCACTGTTACAATTAGCACAACTACCTACCTAATACACTATAGTGATATACACATAAGGCATGAAAGTTTATTAAACATTTACATGATTAAGTGGAATTTTAAATTTTGTAAAAAAAAATTTATAGTATTGAGGCGTAATTACATCATTTGTTATAGAAATTTGATAATTAATTTGTAATAAGTTCACTATACAATAACATTTGGGGGTATATCACAAAAAAAAAAAATCATTTCTAGTTGGGTTCGTGCATCATACACTACTGGTTTGCAGAATGTAGTGATGCGGCAATCGGTATCGATTGTAAGTATCGATATAGGATAGTTTGTCAAGTCTCGATATCCCTATTGATGCTATAAGAGGATTTTTTGAAAGTGGATTTTTACATAAGTAAAATAACTTCGTTTGCTTAATAATAAAATCTTTTAGTTCTTGAAAATTTATTTTTAAATGTAGTACGTGTAAGTTAGTGTAAAAAGGAGTACAATAGGATATTTTTAAAGCCTTATTCTGGATAGTTTGCAATTTGTTGTAGTTTGACTGGCAGGTGCTGCTCCATACCGGCGCTGCATATGTTATGCAGGGCCGCACTAGGGTCGAGTAAATTTTCATTTTAGTGCTCGGGCCCAATTTGGAGTGTCGATTTAAAACAGGACTTAGGGCATTTAGGGCTTTGAAACCTTTATAGCGAAGAATGTCGACATGAGTGGTCCAGTTGATTTTGTTGTCAATATTCACTCCAAGGTACTTAACAGATTTTTGCCAGGGAATCGAGTAACCATTAATCGCTAACATACGATTTGGAAGACATCTTTTCCGAGTAAATAGTATGGCTTCAGTTTTGGCGTCGTTTAGCTTTAATTTCCATTTAAAGAAGTATGAACACAGTGCGTCTAGCGACAATTGTAGGCGGCTGATTATAAGATCGATATCTTTTGAAGACGTGAAGGACGCTGTGTCGTCTGCGAAGCATGCTAAATGTGTACGAGGTTGTGTGGGTATGTCATTAACGTAGATCAGAAACAGCGTAGGACCGAGGATGGAGCCCTGCGGAACACCGGCTGGCACAGAGAAAAAGTCTGAATGAGTGTTATCTAGGTGAACCCTATATTGACGATTTTGTAGATACGATTGGACAAGTGTTACTATTTCCAGGGGAACATTACTTAATATTAGTTTGTGGAGTAGCCCGTCATGCCAAACCGTATCAAATGCCTTTTCAATATCGAGGAGGAAGAGTCCCGTCGATTCCCATTTATTTAGTCGATCCGCTACGTGCTCACTAACTCGAGCAAGCTGTTGGATCGCAGAATGGCTTTGCCGAAACCCAAATTGTTCATTTATGATTAAGTGGTCTGTATATCTTAAGAGTCTAACCCTAATCAAGCGCTCAAACAGCTTGCTGAGCGAGGGGAGTAAGCTTATCGGGCGATAGCTAGTTGGTATTGAATCGCACTTACCTGGCTTCTTTACAGCGATTATTTTAGCAACTTTCCAACATGAAGGAAAATAGTTTAAACATAAGCAGCTATTTAGTATTTTAGTAGGTAGTACAACACATTTGCGGGAGATATTTTTTAGAAGAAGGTTATGGATATTGTCCTCACCTGGTGATTTACGGCACTTTAAGATGCGGAGATGTTTGCGTAATTAAAATAATTGATCTGGCTAAGAAGAACGGTATCGTCTTGTTCACGTTTCCGCCTCACACCAGCCATAAACTACAGCCTTTAGATAGAACAGTTTTTGGTCCTCTTAAGAAATATTATAATAAAGCATGCAACGATTGGCTTATGCAACATCCAGGAAGGCCACTAACTATTTACAATGTCGCGGAATGTTTTGGCACTGCATACCCACTTGCCTTTACACCGTCCAACATTCAAAATGGGTTCAAAGTTTCGGGAATATGGCCCTTTAATGATAATATTTTTGGAGAGGATGAGTTCCTTAGTTCTTTTGTTACTGATAGGCCACATGTGCAAATTGCTCCCGATGGTGGCAATGCGTCAAGCACTCAATCAAATGAAGGCGACACACAAACAAATTGTGTTTTCTCAGTATCATCGACTGATAAACCATGTGTGATACAAGATGTTGATAATACATCATACACCAAACCGAATGAGGGCGTTACACAAGATAGTCCTTTACCAGGACCATCGACATCTTTTGCTGATAAAATGGCTTTACCAGTGACACCAGAAATGATTCGCCCGTTCCCAAAGGCACCACCACGCAAAAATAAGACGTCCGTTAACAGAAAAGGTAAAACAAGGGTCCTAACCGATACCCCTGAGAAGTTGGAATTGGAGTTGTTGGCCACAAAGAAAAGGAAGAAAGAAGCTAATACAAAGGTGAGATCTGTTACTAAGAAAGTGCTCTGCAGCGAAGAAAAAATAAGCAAGAAAGTAAAACCTGTTAAAAAGAGGGTTCCTAAGAAAGTAAATGTTAGCAGTAGTGACGACGAAACTGATATAGTCTTGGAGAGTGATACATGTGATGACGATCTAGACGAAAACATTTGCCTAGGGTGTGGTGAGAATTATTTTCAAACTTCAAGCAAAGAAGATTGGATTCAATGCATTACTTGCCGAGGTTGGGTCCATGAAGATTGCACCTGCTTTGAACAATATTGTAGAAAATGCGGATTAAAGCAAAAAAAGTGATTTATTAGCAGTATAAGTACCTACCAACGGTCTACCTACAAATTTGTTTTTGATTTTTATGTTTTTCCTAAAAGATAGTTTTGTGCTACTATTTCTGTAATGCCTTTTAAATAAGTGTCCCGAGGTACAGTATATAGTGTCCCAAGGTACATTAGGTGATTGTACCTAGGGACAAAAATCCCTAAAGACTTAATTGTTATTTGTTCGTAGATTACACTGAATATATAGTTTATTGCGGCTTTAAATCGTAGTTTTATTATGCATGAATCTAAATGTACAATAATTTGTAATAATGTATAAACATTGTCTTAAATACATATAATTTAAAAAAAGTGTCCCATGGTACAAGGCTCTCCCCTACACCATTAAGAATAATCAACTATATCGTTGCATACACTCCCCTTATTCTCTAAATGACGACTTCATTTGGAAAGAAGTGCCTTTGCCAAACAGAAGACTGGATCTCATAGCTTTAAATCATGCATCTCCTCAACAACCTCATCTAGGAATTTTCAAAACTTACAAAAAACTTTCTTTACGCTATTATTGGGCGGGTATGTTCAAAGATATTGCTAATTTTATATCAAAATGCGATACCTGTCTTACCTACAAACATCCTAACCATTCACCCTATGGTGCGATGGGTAAACCAAAGATTTGCTCTAGACCGTTTCAATCTATATCACTTGATTTAATGGGTCCGATACCCATGACTAGAAACCGTAATCAACATATCCTAGTCATTAACTGTACCTTCACAAAATATACTTTGATTTTCCCATTGAAACGTGCTACCACAATTAACATTATTAAATTGCTTGAAAATTCCGTTTTCTTTATTCACGGTGTCCCACAAACAATCATTATGGACAACGGCCCTCAATTTCAATCTCGAGAATTCAACTCATTTTTAAACAAATACAAAGTTCCTTTTATATTCTTCTCTCCAGTTTATTGTCCCCAGGTCAACCCTACAGAACGTTACAATAGAACAATAGTCACTGCTCTAGCTTTTTTGGTAGGTGAAGACCACCGCACATGGGATTTACACCTCCCAAAAATCCAGTATGCCATGAACAGTTGTGTCAATGTTACTACAGGGTTTTCTCCTAACTTCCTAATTTTTGGAAGGGAAACTATACCCTGTGGCACTTTCTATACGCCCACTCAAAATTATGAAGAACTGATTTTTCTTCCACGCAAAGTCTATGCTGAGAATATAGGTCTCCTCTCGTCTATATTTGATAAAGTACAAGTTTCTTTATTTATAGCTCATGCTAAAAATAGCGCTCGATATGATCTTCGGCGGTCATTTAAAGAATTCAACGTCGGTGATACGGTATGGCGAAAGAATTATGTAATTAGTAATGCTGGTTCTTACTTTAGCGCTAAATTAGCCCCCAAATTTTTAAAATGTAAAGTTGTCGAAAAGCTTTCACCTTTGGTGTACATCCTAGAAGATCCAAATGGTTCAAAAGGCAAATGGCACATAAAAGACTTCAAATTCTAAAGCTTGATCTATATTATATATATATTCTATATTTTTAACTGTATTATAATCATCCCCATCTCATTATCCATTTCATTATTCTCACAAGTAGGTAGTAATTGATTTATATTAATAATTTCAAGAAACCTGAGTTCTTAAGCTCATTCTAAAAAATATTCTTTAGAAAAATCAATCGATTTCTCTCTAGATCTTTTCTTTTGGAGCTTAACGCTCCTCTTTACTTTTATCTTGATGTGAAAAAATAACTTCACTACTTGATCTTCATCTTCAAAGTACTATAAGTACTTTATAACTTTTGAGCGGTTGACTACTCGTTAAATAAGCCTTAGGTCGAACTCTTCTACCACTATCGAGCGGCTGACTACTCGTTAAATAAGCCTTAGGTCGAACTTTTCTCCTTCTTCAACTTAAGAGCGGTAGACTACTCGTTAAATAAGCCTTAGGTCAAATTCTTCTTCTTCTTCAACTTCAGAGCGGCTGACTACTCTTTAAATAAGCCTTAGGTCAAATTCTTTTTCCATCATGGAGCGGTCGACTACTCCTTAAACAAGCCTCAGGTCATGTTGGAGCATACCTTTAGAGTGGTAGTCATTGACCGTGAACTCCACCCTTACCTGAATGAAGATGATTGGATATTAGACGAATGATTGCCGATTATTTGATGATGAATGTTTTTGCAAGGTAATGTTCCCTAGATTCTCTCGAACCTTCTACAAAATTTTCTCTGAGTCGAAAATTTTCCGGGGTCGTGGGGGTAATGTAGCATTTACTAACCTTGAGGACCTTATAGAAGCCCTAGGAGCTCAATCCGAGGACTTTTTAGTTTATCACAGCATATTTCATTTTCACTTTATCTCATCACCTGATCATTCCTCGAGGATGCGCTTTTCAGATACATAATATTATACAGTTTCCCTTTTGATTTTATATTTAAATCACAAATTATCCAACAAATTCAAGCCAAAACACAGAAATTGGTTTATTTTGAAACGAAAAGTCATCCTTTTGGCAAGCTCTTGTCATGTCACTTTTTCATTATATTACTCTTTTCGTACACTCAAATCTTTACAAAACTTCATGAAGAAAAGGAATTCATTTCGAATCCAAGAATTTGAAAATGGAGACAAAAATTCGTATATAAGCCATACAAACGGGAAAAAGTCAAGCATTCCGTCGGCTACTCAGCCAGAGTGAAGAACGGAATTATAAGGCCTTGTCCCGGGGCCGCCTGCCCCGGGACCCTTGCTGCACTTCGCCGGACTTCTACAGCGCGAACAAACCGCGCCCGCGTCGCGTTCAGTAACCGCGCTCCGCGTCCACGGACCTACGAGTATACAGCGCGAACAATCCGCGCCCGCGTCGCGTTCAGTAATCCGCGACCGAGAAGATTCTTCTGTCCGATCCAGTACCTACAACGTCTGCACCTGCATCTACAACTGTGACCCGTTCGTCAGGTCTGGTACCTGCAACTCCTATCTGCAACTTCTACACCTGCATCTACAACAGTGACCCGGCTGTCTGGTCCGGTACCTGCATCTACAACTGACCCGTCCGTCGGATCCAGTACCTTCAACTCCTGCCTGCAAATACTACACCCGGGGGCGTGACTCCTGGAACGCCGTCGACCCAGGACCCTCAAGAGGACTCTGCTCGCCGACTTCCTACACTGTTACACTCTACAATCCTTCATCCACGCTCTACTCATCCTCACTCACCTTCACGCATTATTCATAGTGATCTCTCTTCTATATTGTGTTAATTTGTGTTGTAAATAAATTCGTGTAACTCATATTTTCTTTTTATTTCGTTAGGTAGGTATTATATATATTTATTAGGTAGGCTACAAACTTCTACACAACTGTTGCTACACGACACAATGAATGGGAAGGAATGATTCACATAACAAAGTAAGAATGGAAAGTCATCAATACTTTAAATAAACAGATAATTTAAAAGGACTGATCGAATTATTCAACAAAGAATGGAACGGAATTGTAGCGGAGCCATCTATTGGACATAAATTAAAGTCCAATATAAATCCTAGAACGAGATATCGACGGATTATTGAAATAAAGAACATGGAGGGATCAATGATAATTAAAACGAACAAAGAATATGAAGGAATTAACGAATTTGAACAGGTTTAATTCACATGTCTATTAAATATAAGATCTCTATTGAGGGATCGCCCACCACCGGGCCCTATACCCTCCGCTGACCCTCGGATCTGCCTACTCATGATCACGAACACAAGACACTACAGTCGCAACGAGAAGCCAGATCCAAGCACCTAGCATGCAACCATAAATACATAGCTGCTAATCCGAAAACCAATTAAAATTTTAATCGACATATGTTTCGCCAACACCCGTGGCATCATCAGGATTAGTTTTCCATGTTAGTTCTATCTACCGAACCAACTAACTAACAACTAAAACCAATGTATTGCAAATCATTTTTATACCCTCAATCAACATAAAAAAATAAATGTTAATACCAGTGACGGATTTACCAGCAGGCTGAGTAGGCTCGAGCCTAGGGCGGCAGATTTTGGGGGCGGCAAATTTGGGGAACGATTATTATTATTTTTTTTTTTTTACCTCATAGAAATCAAAAATATTTTTCTATGACGGTTTTCTGATGTCTTACAGATAGAAGTCTGCAACAAATTTTGTCGATGACTTTTCTCTCTCACTTGTCATTGCACATTCCGAGAGTAGCAAACTTCCATATTCTAGAGTAAAACAGCTAGTTCGCCGCCCCTCAAGCAGTGATCGGCCTCGCGCCTCTGCGCCCTTTGCCCACACTTCTTATGAGTGAAAAGAGCGCAATTGTAAAAAATATGCCCTATAATTATTTTACGTGCAATTTCAACGAAATTGTTGCATTGTAAAAATAATGTATGATATGACAATTGTTGAGGCAAGGGCGGCAAAAACTATTCAGCCTATACCTTGAAAATTTGTAAATATAAGATCTCCATACTTTAATTTATCTATTAAATTTAACATTAAATTTGCACTTAAATAAAATAATCATCATCATTTACAGCTCTGAGAAGTCCACTGTTGGTCATAGGCCTCCCCCAACAACCTCCACTCCGACCGGAAGCAGCCTGCATCCAACCGACCAATAAATAATAATACCTATAATTTTTTATAAATAAAAATGAATAAGTATTAAGGTGGGAATTTTCAGAACCATCACAGGCTCTACGTAATGAAAACAACCAACTCCACGAAAATACCAAAATCGAAATAAGGACACCAAGCCATTTCAAATTTTAATGATCTGCATAAAGATATTAACTTGAAGACAAAATCTATACAGGGTGTAACAAAAGAGGTATGTTAAGCGAAAGGCTATACAGGCTGTAAAAAGACAACATTGTTTTTTTAATACCTCGTATTCTTTGTAAGGTTACGATCATTTTCTTCTATGGAAACGACAAAAAAGTTATGAAAAAATACTGTCATTTTATTGGAAGGAATGTATTCGGTTTGATGCTCAAAGTACACATGTACCTACAAAACTAACATTATAACATTTTGACATGTGACTTGAAAAAAATGTTTGGAAACCGATTTCAGATGGATTTATGTAAAATAAAACGATAATATTAATGTAACTTTGAACCTCAATATGTTGGAAACCCGTGGTTTCTCAGGGGTGTTACAAAGAATACGAGGTATTAAAAGAAATATAAATAAATAGCTCATTAAAAGGAATTCCTCAAGGAATGTTCATACAATCTTGAAAAATAAACATGTGATTTCGAGTCTCAAATTTTGGAAATAAGTTTTCTGTAGTGGGCCATTTACATAGCTTTTCTCTTAACATACCCATTCTGTTACACCCTGTATAATGGCCGACAAAAAATCTACATTCAAGGCATTAGCGGTATAAAATTCTACAGGCGGTATACATTATTACTACATATTATAAAATAAAGTCCCTTGCCGCTGTCTGTCCCTATGTATGCTTAGATCTTTCAAATTAAGGAACGGATTTTAATGCGTTTTATTTTATAGATAGAGTGATTCAAGAGGAAGGTTTATGTATAACTAGGGACCAGCCCCGGCTTCGCACCGGAGTAATGCACTCTCACGCGGGCGAAGCCTTGGGCGGCCGCTAGTTTACTATAACTATGTCTGAAACCATATAACAGTCTGTATTACGTCTCAAACAATGTAACTCTGACTCAATGTATGTCAAAGTAATGAAGCACCCTGATAAAAGCGCTAGTGTCGTTGTAATTTTAATACGGTTACATTTCGGAGCACAAACGTGTGGTTACAGCTACTGCGTTACACTGACGCTGAAGCTCCGCCCCTATCATGACGTCATGGTCTCACGATTGCCACACGACTCACTTCATAGTCCCACCTCCTCTTTTATATCTTCTTCATGGTATAATCCCATATCAAACCATATAACTCTTGTTTCGGTCCGCAATTCATATAACTGCCTCTTAATCTGCGTCACTACATCTCATCAGTATAACTCCATCTCTAACCATATAACTCCTGTATAACTAGGTCTCCATCCATATAATACCGTCGCAATCGGTATATTTCCATTTCTATCCACATAACTGACTCAATCCGTATAACTATGTTTCAATCAACTTATCCCAGTCGGTATAACTAAAACTTTAGGAATTCTTCCTCTTCACCCGCTTAGGTAGTTTCAGATGGACCAGTCTCATATGTGTGTTTAAAGTCCCTTTCTGCCTGAAACTCCACTCGCACTGGTCACATTTAAAAGGCTTCTCCCCTGTGTGAATCATAACGTGGCTTAGTAACATCCGGTTATCCTGAAAACATACATATTATTATACTGGGTGTAAAAAGACAACTTTGTTCTTCTAATGCCTCTTATTCTTTGTAACATCACGATCATTTTTTTCTTTGGAAGCACCCCTGGGCAACCACGGGTTTCCAAGATATTGAGGTCCAAATTTGCATTGATATTATAATTTTTTTTACATAAATCCATCTGAAATCGGTTAAAAAACTTTTTTTTTCAAAGATACCATGTCAAAATGTTATAATGTTAGTTTTGTAGGTACATTTGTACTTTGAGCATCAAACGAATACATTGCTTGCAATAAGATGACAATATTTTTTCATAATTTTTTGTCGGTTTCCCAGGGTTGGTTCCATAGAAGAAAATGATCGTAACCTTACAAAGAATACGAGGTATTAAAAAAAACATCGTTGTCTTTTTACACCCTGTACATTATAGTAAATATACAGTACTCAGTGGTTAGAGCACTGACACGCGGAATGCAAAGGTCGTGGGTTCGATTCCCACCCGGGTGAGGAATTTTTTCCATTTCTTTATTATAAAATTATTAATGGTGGGAATTTCTTTATTAATAATTTTCTAAAATGATTCATTCTAGTGCGGGCCATTACACCGGCCGGACGTGTATTCGTTAGTGTTTGAGTGTAGTGCCACTGTTTACCAATAATGCTCAAAAGGTAAGTGATTTTTTTTATTTATAGTATTTTAGCACAAATCCTTTAATTAAGCATATTTAGATAATAAATTTCCCCACATTTATTAGTAAGTATAAGAAAGAGGTGTGACAGGCCCCCTGATTACGTAAAAGCAGTAGCAAAGCCGAAGCCGCGCGATCGCGATAATCTCGAGTGCGTGCGCGTAACGAGTGCTCAGCGTCCTCCCGCGCCCCGCACCTCGCCCAAGCACACACACACACTCAATTATCGCGATCGCGCGGCTTCGGCTTTGCTTTTAGGTAATCAGGGGGAGGATCGTAGCAAAGCAAGTGGAGATAATAATAATAATAATAAGCCCGCAGGGCAGCTTGTGGCGAGCTGTTGGGAGGTAGCGTTCCCACGGACCTGAAGTACTCCCGGGGGAAGACCCTGTTCCTCATCTCCGGCGCCGGAGTGAGGTCTGACGAGGAACAGTTCCCCCACCTCTGCCTTGCTTTCGCCGGCCGGGCAGAGTGGAGTCGCGAGAGCTATGACAGCTCGAGGGTGGACGTGCCCGTCAGTAAGTGGCGAGTTGGCTTCGGTTTAAAGTCCAGGGGCACCCCTCCACCCTAGCCACTCACCAAATGTTGCCCCCTTTGTCGCTCCGTGCGTGCGGCCGTTTCAGGGGGCCCATGACATGAGTCGGCGAGTCACCGCCTGCTACCAAACATTTAGGTGCTGTCCTACTCACATATGTAGGTACTTATATTAATAATGGTCAATCGCACTGTAGGATCGCATGCCGAATACCTGAGCTTACAATTTATTTTATTTGCAGCCAATTCTAATAACCAATTCCAAAGTATTTTTTGCATTTTCAGATTAATTGTTACATTGTTTTTATAAAAAATTTAAAAGATTTAGAATATGAAAATCCGACATTCTATATGATCTCTAGTATTGAAATTGACCATAAATCCGTTTACAGTATTGAATAGTGATTTGTACCCTCCGCACTAGTAATAAAACTGTATAGCGGCAGGGTAGCTTCACCCTCTCGCATTACTTAATCAATATAATAAATTCTAGTTGACACAATTTTAACCATTCATTCATGCACATACACACACACGCACATAAATATCTACATATACATACACATTATATACACACATACATACATACATTACATGTAATACAATATAAATACAAATAAATATATACATACATAGATGAATACAACATAATTATACATACCTGCATACACACATGCATACATATTATATAGCGCATAATATTATTATAATTTATCTCACCACTGCCTGCATCTTATTTGAAGTACTACATAGTATAGAAGAAAAAGAAAGAAAGAGAGACAATAACACGCCACACTTTTCTGCAAAACATGACTCTTATCTAACAATGGCATAACAACATTTCTTGTGTAGCTTCATAACATAAAGATTGCAGATACCCCGTAACTACTCTCCCAAAGTCATAGTAATTTTTATTCAGAAGTGGTCCAGTAATCCTAGCAAACTTGTTATACAACCAGGGACACAAGTAATACCAGAAGCTGCGACAATACGATGTTCTACAATGTGGTACATGGTAGACAGTAGCAATGCGTCTTGTCGATATGACTGGGGGTGGTGCAACACGATGTTGCTTAAGAATTATAGCTTTCATAAATAATTGGCGCACCGTCAATACCAGAAATTCTTGATACAAAACCGATGTTGAATAACGAAGTCTCTTAAAATTAATGACTTTGATTACTGCTCTCTGAGCCCTTTCTAATTTGATCATGTGAGTTTTTTTAGCTCCACCCCAGGCTGTTATACCATATGAAAGAACCGATTGACACAACGAGAAATAAACCATTTTAATGGTTTCCTTGTCATTTATTCTACGGATTTTTTTAAACACACACATCAATTTCCGAATCCGACCACTTAATGCTGCAATTTGACATTTCCAATTTAAATTTCTGTCCAATATCACCCCTAAGTATTTTAAGGATGTTGCAGCGGTAAGCAAAGGGCAATCATTACATACAGCGACATGATCACAGACATGTGCTCTTATACATAAATTGGACGGTTGTTTATTTTCATAAATGCTAAAGGTCATGTACCTAGTTTTGTCCAGGTTAAGGGTCAAAATGTTATTACTCAACCAGTCCAACACTAATCGAAAACCTTCCTCGCTTATTTGTTTAACTTCAGGCCAGGATGGAGCATCAAAGAGGAGTACCGTATCGTCAGCAAAAGATATTATCCTCCCATTTTTAAGTTTAGTTTCACCGAGATCATTGAGATATACTAGGAACAATGTAGGGCCAAGGACTGATCCTTGGGGAACACCAAAATCAATACCCATACACTCACTCTTATGATCTCCTATTCGCACTGATTGAGTTCTGTTACTGAGATAAGACTGGAATAGTTTCAAGGGCGTCCCCCGTACACCTGCAAGCTCAATCTTACGAATAAGTATAGGAATGGAGACAGTATCAAATGCCTTGGCCAAGTCTAGGAATAAAGCCAGACATTTACGATTTGCATCCAGCATCTGTGAGACATGATGGACTAGATCCTCTATAGCATCGGAAGTTGAAATGTTTCTTTGAAAACCGTACTGATTTCGGGAAAAGTACTTATTAGAATTTAAAAAATTTATTAATCTTATATTTATAGCCTTTTCCACTACTTTTGTAAGTGTTGGTAATATCGAAATGGGCCTATAGTTGGCGACGTTGTCCCCATCCCCACACTTATGAACTGGTGTAATTATGGACAGCTTAAGCTGTTCAGGAAAGACCCCAACCGAGAAACACAAATTACAGATATACGATATAGGACTAGCCAAGAGTGCAGCAGCTCTCTTCATTAGCATCGATGATACACCATCCCAACCTGATGATACGGAGTTTTTTTAGAGATCCAATAATTTTCCTAACTTCATACTCATCAGTAGGCGAAAGCACTAGGGAATTAAGTGGACTAGATCCGTGATCTCTGCCTACCTCTCCGGGAAAGAGGCGTGGTTTTTATGTATGTATGTATTATTATTGTATCTCTGTTTAAATTCTCGGGACTACAGAGTCCCGGTCCAATATTATTAGTGTTTTTATTTATTACATCAGCGCGGTAGTTCTAAACTCATTTCGGAAACTTACTTCAGTAATGGTCAATTACAGTATTAGAGATCAAGATCCGCAATAAATTTAATTCCAAATAAAAAAATTCTAGGACTACGAGGGCTGTTTGATAAGTCCTTTTAAAAACTATTTGTAAAACCTTTTTTCTGGTAAATGGCGTTAACACTGGCAGGCACAATCTTTCAAATGAAGACTGTCAAAAATTCAGCAAAAAAAAAACAAGTTTTTGTCAGTATAACCATTGTTTAACTGTGATCACTCGTAAATATTCAACAACTATGGAAAAAACTGAATTTCGTGCCGTTATAAAACATTTTTTTATGAAGGGTTGCAGTGCTGCCACAATAAAAACTGAACTTGATTCTGTTCATGGCACTAACGCACCAACGTTGCAGACTGTTTATAACTGGATAAATGATTTTAAACGTGGTCGGTCAAGCACATCTGATGCTCCACGCTCTGGTCGCCCAATCGAAGTCACTACTGAGGATGTTGTTGAAGAAGTCCATAATATTGTACTCGACGACCGCCGAGTGAAGGTGCGTGAAATAGCTGAGAACACAGGCATCTCCACTGAGCGAGTACATAAAATCCTGCATGAAGATTTGGGTATGACAAAGCTGTCTGCACGATGGGTGCCACGTTTGTTGACAATCGAACAAAAACACGAAAGAAAGCGAATTTGGAAACTGTGTTTGGATATGATGAAGCGTAATCCTCGGAATTTTTTGAGTCGATTTGTCACTGTGGACGAAACTTGGGTCCATCATTATACACCTGAATCAAAACAGCAATCAAAACAATGGATGGCGACTGGTGAACGTGCCCCAAAGAAGGCCAAGACTGTTTTGTCGGCTGGAAAGGTCATGGCGACAGTCTTCTGGGATGGCGAAGGAATCATTATGATTGATTACTTGGAAAAGGGAAAGACTATCACTGGCCGTTATTACGCAGAGTTATTGGACCGTTTTAATGCCGAATTGTTGGAAAAACGACCAAAATTGTCCCCAAGAAAGTCCTCTTTCATCAAGACAATGCCCCAGTGCACACGTCAACTATTGCAATGGCCAAAATCCACGAGTTGGGCTTCGAACTGGTTCCGCATGCTCCGTATTCGCCGGATCTAGCTCCGTGCGATTATTACCTATTCCCAAATCTGAAAAGATGGCTTGGAGGGCAAAAATTTTTGACAAATGAGGACTGCATCGCTGGTGTAAACGCCTATTTTGAAGACCTCGACAAAACGTATTTTTTGGAGGGGATAAAAAAATTGGAAACTCGCTGGAACAAGTGTTTGGCCCTCAAAGGAGACTATGTTGAGAAATAAATGTAAATTGTTTAAAAAAAAAATAAAATACTTTTTAAAACGACTTATCAAACAGCCCTCGTATGTTAAGTCCATGAACGTATAAAGAATAACGGACAGAGTGTTGTCAATATACAGAGTGAAGCATCTACAGTAAGCTCAGTAACGATATTCACTGGAGTAGTATTGACATGTGTATTGACGTGTTATCCACCCACACGTATAAACCATAGTAAGCCCGTATTAGTATACAGGATGTAACAAAAAGGGTATGTTAAACGAAAAGCTACGTAAATAGCCCACTATAGAGAACCTATCCACAAAATTTGAGACCCGAAATCACATGTTTATTTTTCCCGATAGTATGGAGAATTTTTAAATATCTCAGGAATTTTCATACAATCTTGAAAAATAAACATGTGATTTCGGGTCTCAAATTTTGTGGATAGGTTCTCTATAGTGGGCTATTTACGTAGCTTTTCGCTTAACATACCCTTTTTGTTACATCCTGTATACGCATACATGCGCCGCGCCGCCATTACGGTGCTTCAATCTGTGCATTGACCGCATTACGTCCGCTGTTCTTTATACGAGTACGTTCATGGTTAAGTCACTATATTGTCCATTAAATTTCACAGGAAATATAAGATGTACTTACAGTAAATCCTTTTCCGCAGTAAGTACATATTTTGTTCTTTGGCATTCCCTCGTGCCGACTTTGGATGTGCTTCTTCATGTTGTGTTTTAAAATAAAGCCCTGTAAATAAAGAGTAATTAGTGTGAAAGGAATTCTCCGCACTATCTGGAAATGTAAACTTGTGAATATACCCTATACAGGGTGTAACAGAAGGGGTTTATTAAGCGAGAAGCTATGTTGCCTACTAAAAGGAGCCTACCCACAAACATTCGAAATCACATGTTAGGAGGAGAATTCCAAAAATTCAGACAATTTTGTAAAACAAATCTGTGATTACGAGTATCAAATTTCGAGAATAGGTTCTCTAAACTGGGCTATTTCTATAACATTTCTTTGAACATACCCCTTCTGTTACACCCTGTATAGATGGAAGATAGATAAAATATTAAGTTTGAAAATTGAAATGGACAGTAAATCTTAAGCCCCATTTAAAGGATAATAATATTATAGAATTCTAGACTACCGGGTTTTACGCAGTCGGGTTTTTGGATTTTTTAAATTATGTTTTTTGCTGTACATAGTTGTTGTAAATATTTTTAATTATAGCTTATTCTCTTTCAGCGAATTTCTCTTTTATTATTTAATACTAGTGGACGCCCGCGACTCCGTCCGCGTGGACTACAGAAAAAACAAAATGTCGAAATTATCCGGAATAAAAACATTTTCCCTGGATAAATATATTCCTGAAAACCGCATCGAAATCGGTTCAGCCGTTTCTGAGATTAGCGTGCACAAACGCACAGACAAACAGACAAAAATTCAAAAAATCATCGTTTTGGGTCTCCAGGTCTCCTATAATATTTTTTCTCATATATCTTCCATGTACAGACAGCGATCCGTTACATTTTTATTATATGTATAGATTTCTTGTTTATTGGTGGAGACTGTTTAATGACATTAGACTGTATTATTGTTGCATTTTATCGTACTAACTAGTCTGTATGTCTTATTCTTTATTGTACACAAAACATAAAATATACATATAAATATATAAAAACATAAACATAAATACAGAGAATAAAAGGAATGCATACAAAGGCGTGCTTATCTCTGCAAAGAAAAGATTTCTTCCAGCATACCAGAAAGCAAAGTGAGACCAATAGTTGTAGAGGTAATAATGGGTTCGATTCCCACCCGGGTGAGGAATTTTTTTCCATTTCTTTATTAATAATTTTGTAATAATGTGTATTCCTTTCTATAATATAAATAAATAATATCAGTAGGATATTACTGCGACAAATTCAACTCACCTTATGACATATGTGGCACTTGAACAGATCTAATTTCATATGTTTGGACAGTATGTGCAGTTGAATTGCTTTCTTCAGCTTGAATTTGTCTCCGCAATAGTCACAGATAAACCTGAAATATTAAATGTTAAACAGTAAAGGAAGTGTTACTCGTAAGTTAAAATGTACCCCTAATGTATATAAAAATAATTTACCTATATTTGTATCTGCTATACTAAATCGGCCCCCTGATTACGTAAAAGCAATAACATAGCCGAAGCAAAGCGTTAGCGAAAATTGTACAATATTCACCTAGAAATGTCAAAGTTCCTTTGAAATTCATTTTAAGTAATACGAATTTGACAAGTAATCAGCGATTTTTGTACAATTTTTGCTATCGCTTTGCTTTTGCTAGTTAGGTAATAAGGGGGAGGTTCTGTATAGTGTAAGTATACACCCTGTATAAATACAGAATAGTACAGAAACATCAATCGGTATTCGTCATATCAATGTTTGCACCTACCGGGATTCGAACCCAGGACCTATGGCGTCGCAGGCAGGGCCACTACCTACTAGACCGACCGGCATCGGTTCAACGCCAAGTGCGACGACGCAAATACGCGCGGCACCTCTAGAAATTCAACAAGACGCAAATACGCGTCAGTGGCACACCTAGAAAGTCAAGAGGACGCAAATACGCGTCGCCTCCGCCTCTAGACATGCAAGAGGACGCAAATACGCGTCGACAGCACCTCTAGAAAATCAATACTGTACATTACAGTAATGCAATCTAGCCACCTGCATAGCATTCTAAACTCACTTGTAATCGGCCTGCGAATGTTTCTTACTAAACTTCAAATGGTATTTGTAACAGACGTCGTTCTTGAACTGTATCCCACACTCGACACAATAAGCCTGCTCGTTGGCCAGGTCCTGGTGTATCTTCATATGGGTTTTGAGACTGTTCTTAAACATTTGTTTGCCGCAAACCTCGCATTCCACTTGCGGCTTGGTTTTTGTGTGTATTCTATGGACAAGAGTTTTTTTTTATATATATATTAAACTAGCTAACCACTCGCGAGGATGGAAGGGGTAAGTTTAAAAAATAGTATACAACGTATTCTCAGTCCTACCCAATATACGTATGAAATATACAGGATGTAACAAAAAGGGTATGTTAAGCAAAAAGCTAAGTAAATAGCCCACTATAGAGAACCTATTCACAAAATTTGAGACCTGAATCACATGTTTATTTTTCCCGATAGTATGGAGAATTTTTAAAATTTCATGAATATTCATATAATCTTGAAAAATAAAAATGTGATTTCGAGTCTCAAATTTTGGAAATAGGTTCTCTACAGTGGGCTATTTACATAGCTTTTAGCTTAACATACCCTTTCTGTTACACCCTGTATACTAGCACGGTATGCAGAGGTCGTGGGTTCGATTTCCACTCGGGTGAGGAATTTTTTCCATTTCTTTATTAATAATTTCATAGTATAAAATGTCGTACAAATCGGTCAAGCTGTTTCGGAGAAGTTTGGTGACACAAGAAATTTATATATTAGATTTGGTTGATCTGTGCAGATGCCTGGCTTCTCTAGAATACATCGGCTGCATCACCTTCCGTGCATATCGTAAGAGTCGACTAAGGTACTCGAGAATTCTCTCAGGCGATAAGCAACTTGACACTGGTTTTTAACATCTGACCCTAATATACTAAACGTGGCCGTGGGGCTTCTTTTATGATCCTGCAGTTCTGACCTCATTTATAGAATATAATAGAATAGATTTTTATTTGAAAATTACACATACACGGACAGAAGTAACATAGAAAAGGACAATAGAAATAGGGTAGAAATACAGATCAAAAGAAGTAAGTAGACAGGTAGAAGTAACATGAAACGAAGAACAGTAAGTAGAACTGTGTGCCCTATTTGGAACCCGTCAGTCCCGTGTACGTGCAACCGCCAAACGGGTCCCTTTTCAGCTGGATGCTGCTAAGACAAGATAGGTGTGCCTACCTTGCAAGCAGCGCTGGTTTTCAAAAGGGACCAAATTTCGGGTACACGGTCGTATCTATGTGTGTGCTTGACTAGACTTCGAGGCTTCTGGACAACTGCTGGACGTACGCCTCCCCCAGGGCGCGCCACAAGACTATTGCTATAGGGAGATTTGCCCATAGTCACCACGCTGGGCAGGCGGGTTGGTGACCGCAGTGTGATTTTCGGACTATGTTGTCAACACAAAAAGGCGCTACTGCCCGCCTCCCGGAAACCCTTAATTTGCAGTAGAACAGCAAATCTATACTAATGTTATAAAGCTGAAGAGTTTGGTTGAACACGCTAATCTCAGGAACTACTGGTCCGATTTGAAAAAAAAACAGTGTTAGATAGGCCATTTATCGAGGAAGGCTATATAGCAACCCGCCCCGGCTTCACACGGGTGTAATGCCCCCTTACGCGGACGAAGTCGTGTGCGGCCGCTAGTAAGGTAATAGTCCTGTCTCTATACTTACAACATATGCAGCTTTAAATTCTTTCCATTGGCTAATATTTTGGCGCAGATATGACACCGTTGTGGAGTCTGTTGTTCTATGTTTGCTGTGCGTTTTGAGCGACTTCTTGCTACCCTGAAAATAAAAAAAAAATTAAAATAAACAATTTGGGTTTTAAGAGCAGTATATAATAGAAATTATACCTAGGTATGGATCGGTGGACAGTGTTCGATCAGTCCCATTCGTAAAAGCATAATACATACATAAGTATGTATGTATTGTCTGTCTATGCTTTTACGTATTTTTATTTGTATAAACTTGGCTGTGTTCCCGCCTCCTGATTACCTAATTTGCGATAGCAAAGCCGAAGCAAAGCGTTAGCGAAAATTGTACAATATTCGCCTTGAAATGTCAAAGTTCCTTTGAATGAAATTCATTTTATGTAATACGAATTTGACAAGCAATCAGCAATTTTTGTACAATTTTCGCTATCGATTTTCTTTTGCTAGTTAAATAATAAGGGGGCTGAAATGAGGTGGCCACAACTGCACAGTCATATAGGAGATACCACGTTCAGCAGTAGAAGAGTGAGTTCTTTAGTCGACTCCTACGATATGAACTGAAGGAGATGCAGCTTATATAACCATGTAAAACCAAGAAGAAACAGTACTATATCTACATATTGGCATTTTAAAGTTGATTAGGGATTTAGGGGGTCGCGTCGCGTCAAAGGGAAAATAGAAGTAATGTCAAAGAGTTACCTGTGTGTTTTCTCTTCTTTCTTCTTCCGCGCGGAATTTATCGTAGGGTTTAGGTTCACAGTTCACTATAGTCCACTTTTAGGGTAAGGGCACTCTTATTGGGTAGGTCCGTTTGTCACACACGAAAATTCACTTGTCGAGACGCGAGGTCGGTACCGCGGTGGTTGGACAACAAGTACTAGCGCGGGCGAAAGGACATGGGGCCCGCGTCCGGCGACGAAGAAAAGAGCGGGCAATTCAAATAAGGGGGTTATACAAAATTACAGTTTTAACACAAGTGAAGCCTATTTGAACTTACTTTATTTTTTTTGCAGTATGTTTATTATCATAGTGTGAAAGAACAAGATCCAATTGTGTATGTCTGTACACACAACAAGCACACTGGTACAACTGTAGGTGGCCCTCGTAATGAGTACCAGCGACCACTTTGTTAGCGAAACGGCATTCGCATATCGGACAGACATGGCTGCCGATTATCTGGAAAAAAGTTACTTGTCTTATTAGCCAGTGTTAGTCCTTATTACAACAGCTATCTGCCAGTGAAAGTTTCGTCACAATCGGTCCAGCCGTTTTACAGATTGGTCGGAACAAACAGTAACTTTATTTTAATATATAGCCTTTAATCAGAAACTTCTTAGTATTCTTTATTATAGACAGTAAGTTGTAAAAGAAATAGTACAAAGGCGAGCTGATCTCTAAAAGAGATTTCTTCCAGCAGACCATTAAGTACAAAGAAAATTTTATAATATGTAAAAGGAATATCATATGTGCACATGTATTAAAATATAAATAAACTTAACACAAAATAAATATATTTACTATTTATTAAAAACAATACTTAATTATCTACTTAGATACATACATAATAGAGACATACATACACATATATATATATATATATATATATATATATATATATATATATATATAATTATAGATAATTAAGTATTGTTTTTAATAAATAGTAAATATATTTATTTTGTGTTAAGTTTATTTATATTTTAATACATGTGCACATATGATATTCCTTTTACATATTATAAAATTTTCTTTGTACTTAATGGTCTAATACTTAATTTGTACTTAATGTATAATAAAATATATATCTATAATACTACATACATACAAACATATTAAAATATTGTTTTTTTACTCTTCTTTTTATTTTTTAACTACAGTAACTGCTTCTGTGTGCCTTTGGGCCAAGGCCTCCCCCATCCTTTTCCATTCGTCTCTATTGTGCACTAGTCTGGTCCATGTGTTGGTCTTTCCGGCCATCTCTTCTATTTCATCGGCCCACCTTTTATGTTGCCTACCTCTATTTATTTTATGGCCAAATAGTAACATTATACTTTTACTATTTATAAAAGCTGTTATCTTAATTCAAACATACACTCGCATCCATTGCTTAGTACCCACAACACAAGACCTTAGGGATCTTAGTGGGAGCTAGGTTACTGTTTAAATGTAAATCTATGTTAATATTTATAAAAAAAAAAAACTATTTCAGACAGAGTCCATAATTGGGTTAGTAGATATGCAAGAAAACTTAAGTGACTAGGTTAGTAAAAATAAGAATAATAATAATATATAAAATAATAGATTTTGATTTTAATTTAAGTATTAAATTGATTGATTATGTAATTTGATTTTAATTTAAACAATTGATTTAAGTATTTGCCCAGTACTGCGCCTACCACATGCATATGAGTATGCGTCCAGTGTGTCAATATTGGGCAGTCGGGCTTTTCACTTATTATTCTTATGTATTCATTTTTTTTTTTACTTACTAGTTAAAAGATTACTTGGTTTATAATAAGGAGGTAAATATCCTACCTTTGAGTGTAAACTATCTAGATGATCCTGCAATTGTTCTTCATTCAAAAACTCTTTTATACAACTTGTACACTGGAAAGGACTTTCTAAACAGTTTGATTTCTTTTCTTCATCTCTTAGCTTTAAAAACTCCTTTAAACTTAATTTCTTTACTGTAAACTTGTCTTTATAACTATCAGAGACTACTGGAATATGTTCCTTATCTGAGGGTATTTGTAAATAATTTATATTATCATCCAATGTATTAGTCTCTTCAAGTTTTGTATCATCATCATCATTATCATTATCACAGTCATTGTCATCATTAACTTCACCTTTTATTGCACATTTATAATCATCAGGTTCAATTTTGACACCATCTTCGCTCCATAAAGCATCATAACCATCCTTTGTAGTGTCCGTAAGGCTTGATAAACTATGATATTGCATCTAACAAAACACAGTACAATTTAAATGCTATCTGTAAGAAATGTAGGTCCTACCTGGTCCTATATAAGTATGTCCTTTTTTTGAGATAATGTTAGTAGATACATACCCACTACAAACCTACTGGAATATGGACAGATACTTGCACTCCATTTGCCAGTTATAATCAGTGGTCGGAGTAGGTATATTGATTTTACATACTTGCGTCATGATATCATAACATGGACATGCATTTTTTCCGGAATGTACTGGTGTTTCCAAAAACTAGCAGCATAGCGTTGAGAGTATTGATACATTTTTAACTAGTTTCATGTAATAATTTCGAAGTTTCAGTATTTTTATTTTATTTTTATCATAATAATCCGGAAACTCGGAGACATATCCATATTAACATATACGTTTGATGTCAATGACCTTAATTCAATATACCTACTCCGACCACTGGTTATAATGCATTTCTGATATTTTGGAATTTCATAACAGAAGATATCCTGTCTTACTATTGAAATGTGATAATATGATCCTACTATGTGATAATATTATCATTGTTTGAGAGTATGTAAACATTTGTCTTCTTATTCAAAAACTGTTACACAAATTTTGATGAAAGTAAGTAAGCTAACTTTATACTATGCAATGAATTTGCAGATATCTAGTAATTACTTCCAGTCACTAGTGACTGGATGGCAAAAGCTGGAGATTAAGCCTTGTGGTGTGCTCTGGGAGAGACCTACATCCAGCAGTGGACTGCAATAGGCCGACAAAGGTTGACAAAGTAATTATTTACCCTGTCTATTTATTAAAGTTAAGTATTTAGGCATGTTTGCAAATAACCTAGCTAGCTACATACATGTGACCAATGATCCAATGCATGCAGCACTCGTGTCCTGAATCTATAGCATTTTTTCAGTACAGCTTCACACTCCCAGCATAGGAAACTGTTGACCATGTCAAACTGAAAGAAATAATTTTGGTGGCCATTAGTAGGGTCCGCGTTAGCCGCATGGTGCCGGCAGAGTATAGAGTTTGTACCACCCCTGCCTGCCCGTGGGTATCGTATGAGGCGATTAAGGGTTTCCGGGAGGTGGGCAGCAGCGCCTCCCATACTGACAACATAGTCCGAAAATCACAATGCAGTCACCAACCCGCCTGCATAGTGTGGTGACTATGGGCAAAATCCCCCTGTGGCAGTAGCCTTGTGCCATACCCTGGGGGAGGCCTACGTCCAGCAGTGGACTGCAATAGGCTGAAGAAGTAGGGTCCAAGTAGTTGGGTAGGTTAAGTACCGAAAATTAAGTGCAAGTGTTTATTATGTTTATTTTTGTGGACCAATCCCAATAATCCCCCTAATTTTTTACTTTTCTATTTGAAAAGGGTGAAGTAATAACTAGTGCCATACACTATAGATCAGTATGAATAGGTATGGTCTTATTATGTGGAGTAACAACATTTGTTTATAGAAAGCTCTACAACACTTCCTGTACAAATGTGTTTGTCTCTACCAGAGGGGTAAGCACGAACCTCTCGATAGTCCGTAACACTATCGTCCAACTGTCAAATCACATAGATTTAGCTAGCGAGTCGTAAAAAGGTTCATGCTTACCCCACTGGATATCAACCCAGAAGGCTTACCAGCAAGAACACACTGACAATACAAATGTTTTACTCTCAGTCAGATAAATTTTTAAATAATCTAAGGTTCTGCTTTTTGATACGGTTTAGGTATTAGATAGTAAGCTTACTGTACGTTTCTTACATTTAGTTCATAAATTATCGAACTTAAAACGTTTTGTAGTGCCTCTTTTAGTAATCGTACTGGCACTAAACTGCGTTCCCTGCTGAGGCATGCTGAACAAACTCCAGACATCTTCATTTAACAAATATGTACTCATTAAATAAAAGGAATAAATACACCAATAACTGAACTATTTATTTTAAAAAATTGGTCCAAAAATTCGAAAATATTTTGTGATTTTTTTTTTGTTTTGACATTTAGTAGTTTTTTTTATTCAAACAATATTCGACCTCGACAATATGTCCATACATCCATGTTATCAATACCATACGCAAAGGTAGGTAGTAGAAGAAAGACTATACATATATATACCTATTCAATTCAATTCAATTTTGCGATATGGCGTCTCTCTCTCGCTTACACGGAGACTGGGGTGCGTTCGTGTAAGCCGGCGAAATCTTAGCCGGTCTAAAATTTAAACTGACTAAATGTCAAACACCCCGTTCAAGCACTCCGCGAGGCGAAAAATTTAACTATCAAAATTTTATCCGACCCGTTCACGTTCGTCCGCTGGTATAAATTTTCGCCTGGCTAGGATAAATTCTAGCGTGCTTTTTAGGTCGCGAAATCTTATCCTGCTGTCAGATTGACACTAATGACATCTGTCTGTTGTTTTTTGCTCGATTCGCGCCTTGATTGAATACTTTTAAATTGAGTTGAAAACTTGAAACACGAGTGAATAATTTATTGTATTGTGTGTGAGTGGATCATGGATGAAATTTCAATGCAAATTGTTGTAGATGAAAGGGGCAGAATGATTTACGACAATGAAGGTAGAGTTTGCCATTTTAACTGTGTAATTATTTCCAAATCACGAAGATTACAACAAAAATAATAAAAACTCTCCAAGTGTCGAGTTGAATAGATATTGTTTGACAAACTGCCAATTAGGCATGGGCTAATCATATCCGGGAAAGGATTGAACATGTAGTATATCACTCTGACTAAGGATATACTCGTATATCCTTTTAACATATCCAACTCCGCGTGCATATCCGGGAACGAAGAGATTTAAGTGAAGCGAGATATGACTGGGATGATCTATCCAAATAATAATTAGAATATTTAATAGGCGTATTTAAAAATCACTAAATAAGTACACTAAAACTATTGTCCTAAAAATAATTCCAAATCCAAACAGCTTTTATTTACATTAAAAACAAAATACTTAAAATCAAATATAAAACGGAATGAATAGAAATTTTGAAAATTATAATTACGAAAACAAATATTTATACTAAACGGCATGGCTGTCGCTCGTGAGTATTCGTATATACTCGTGTAATGTCGTTACATTAGCGCTCATGCGTCTACTGCGATAGTACCGCGCGTTCCGGCGCGTTCGCATTCCGTCTATAAGTTATATTTTGATAATTTGGAATGTAAATCTAGTGCGTGTGCGTGGTTTATAACGCAGGTAAGCTGAGTAAAACTTTAGTCGGAATACAATCTCTTTATGGGCTCATGTAAGTTGTTTCTGCAATTATTTTTGGTCTCGACTAATTTTCCATTTGTTCTTAAGGATTTTCCCGACGTATCCATTCATCATCATCATTTATTATCCATCATAAATTTAGAAATCATTTACTAAAGGCAATGGCTGTATGGGCATAGTTCCCCTTTGCGTTTCCTTCGGGATAAACTATTTAAAAAAAAGAAACTAAACTGTCATTGTCAAATAATGGTTTTGTGTTTGTGCTGTTTGAAATTGAAAATTTATAATATCCTTTTTTGAAAATTCATGATAATTTCTTCATCGGAAACATGAATTCTTATCTAAATCTTTGTCAGACGTGTTTAAGTAATGATAGAGATTTATTTCCCATAAAAAACTTCCAGTCTTTAATTCAAGAGATTAGACTAGAGGAGGCAAGTACTAAAGGTTTATGATTACATATTTATTTTATTTTGCGTTTAAGACAACGTTTGTAGAGACGTTGTAAGTAAGAGTCAACTAAAGACTTAATGGAGTTCTCTTAGGCACTGACCTAGCTACTTGTATCGTGTCGCCTCTTTGTTAGAACGCGATATTTTATAAACCACTACCTTAGGTAGGGCTGCCATCCGTCCGGGTTTCCCCGGATTTGTCCTAGTTTGGAGGGCGTCCCGCGGGTTTTCTGAATAGCGTCCAAGTGGAACCTGGACACTTTATGTCAGGGGAAATCTGATTAACTTGATAGAACGCAATGCAATGTAAATTGAAAAATTAATCTGCCCCGCTCTGCACATCCTGCTCTATGTATCAAGGACGTAGTTACCGCCGCATCAGCCGTATCAATAATACGGGGCCACTGGTCTAACACGTGCAAGCAAAAATATAGATTCTCGTGTAAAACTATAGCAAAAATACTATTTTTATAAAAAAAATAATCTAAGATTTAACAGTAAAAAATGGTAAATATTCTCGATCAATTGGTTGGCGTCATCATTTCCATGATGCGTAAGTGATCGTCACAAATTCTCAGTAGAGCCTGCATTTCTAGAGGTACTTACTTGACAACTTATGTGCCAAGAACCATAAAAATTTGTTTCTGTTATATCTCCTTCGTGATTCTGCATTTCTGGCTATCCATAGATTACTTGTGACTTCCCCGTTTTGATAACACACCTGTGTGTATATAAATGTGTAGGTATTTACGTAATGACCATAAATGACGCTTCCATTGTTTACAGATGAGTACCTTAACGGGTGGAGTATGCTGGGAGTGTACTGGTGCTATGAAGAGGTTCTCCAAGTTCAGAAAGCAGGTATTAACCGCTCAAAACATATTTAAAGGATCACAGGTGCAGGTTAGTATGCTTATCACATAAATACGGTAAAATTAGATACCATTCTACTCTGTTGATCACAATTGTCTATTTATTTACTTTACTGGCAGATATCTAAAGGGCTGATTTTTCCAAACGTCAGATAACCTTTCAGAAGAATAAAGTTAATGTTGTCTTCAGGGTTCGAAGTGATAATTATCTTGATAAATATACCTTGATAATTATAAAAATCAAACACTAAAATAATCCCATTTATTTATGTGTATCTGAACGTCATTTGCATATCCAAACGCACTATACCTCAAACTAAACAAAAAAACCGTTTCTCTGATGAGAAAAGTGTGAATTTTTGTTCTTTAAGTACTTTCTTGCTTTTGTTTGACGTCATAAAAACAAATTCTGAATTAAATTGTATATTTCTCACATTTATTGTTTACTGTTTAATTAATAATACTGAAAAACCTACACCCTCCTTGGGATAAATATATTATAATTTAAATAAAGAAAATTTCAAGAAGTTAAATGGAAAATCAGCTAATTATCAGATAATTATCAAAAAAAATATTTATCTTGATAATTTCGAACCCTGGTTGTCTTTCTCTAAAGCTTGATCATACATAGAGACAGCATTAACTTTATCCATCAGATAGGCTATCTAATGTTTGGAAAAATCAGCCCCTAATCAGATTATCACCCAATAAATAGAAGATTGTGATGAACAGACTAAAATAGTATCTAGAGATTTTACCTTATGTTCAATAACTAAGGTTTTGCATTAAAATCCAAAGTTTAATTTTGTCATTATCAAATTGAGTAATTTTATTAAACGACTTCAAAAAGAGAGGTTATCAATTTGTCTGTATGTTTTTTTTATGTGTGTTACCTCAGAACTCCGTCGTTTATGAACCGATTTCAATTTTTTTTTATAGTTGGTCATGGTATACTTCCAGGTTGGTCCCATATTCACCACATCAGGATCTGATGATGGGATCTTGGAGAAATCAAGGGCAATCCTCAAATATTGTAGGCACATGTAGTCTGTTTTTATACTTTTACTGAGCGTTTTGATCACCTACATATAAAACATAATATCTGATGATGGAATCTCTAAGGAATCTAGGGATATCCTCAAATATAAAGGGCACGAGTAGTCCGTTTTTAGATGTTTATAGAGAATTTTGGTCAGCTACACATAATATAAAGGAAACGAGGGTCTGATGATGGAGCTGCCGAAAAACAGATAGTGGAACTTTTTAGTAACAAAATCCCCCTATGGCAGGGGGAGGCCTACGTCCAGTAGTGGACTGCAATAAGCTTTTGAAGATGAAGATAATTGTATTAAGTCGTGAAATTGTATGTTGCGTTAAGCCGTGTCCGAAGTAAGATGGTTATAGAGGAAGAGGTAGACATGAGAATAACGAGATGACGGATAATAGGGATAAATGAAAGAAGAGTACCTACATATTGCACTGACCTCAAATTATTGGGAACAGGGCAGGAAGAAGGAGTGTAATTATATGTTGCTTAAATAAGAGTGTACATGGCTGTTGTGCTGCCAAATCTCTTATATTCCTCCGAGGCGTGGTGCATGTACCGTCGCCACATACGCACTCTGGATCGATTCCATCTCAAGTGCCTCCGATCCAGCATGAACGCCAACTTAGTTATATCTAGGAGTAGAAGTGGTCGCCATGACCGAAATCGGTCGGAGGTCATCATTATCATCATCATAATCATATTGTCAGACGTAAAGTTTCGAAGCCTAGTCCTCTTTTTTCATGTGGCGTATTTAATCATTTGCTGGCAAATAAATCTGACAATATTATGCCTCCTAAACTTCGTACACGGCTTAACGCAAAATATATTTGCCCTTTAGTAAAATTTTATTTTAGTAAGTTCGAGTTTTGGGAGGAAGTCGGTTTTTCGTTTAAAAAAATATATATTTTATTTATTCAACAAAAATCCACAGCTATTCTTACAGATTATACATTAAAAATAAACATAAAATAAACGTATAATTTATAATAATGAGTCTTGTGTTGTGTGAGGGCTTATGCAATTGGATGAGTGTATGTAAGTGTGAGTGCGTGTGTAGGTTTATCATTTACCATGGAGTAAAAGAAAACAATAATCACTTGGGACCAGACCACTCATTTAGCATGCTTGTTAAATTATGTTATAACTGAAAACACTTTTGATGGAAACGTCGCAACAGTTGAACAAATGTTTTACAAAAACGGCAGAGTAGAATTCGTACCACCCCATTTCTGCCCGTGGGTATCGTACGAGGCGATTAAGGGTTTCCGGGACTTGACAACATAGTCCAAAATACAAACTGCGGTCACCAACCCGCCTGCCCAGCGTGGTGACTATGGGCAAATACCCCCCATGGCAGTCTTGTGGCGTGCCCCGGGGGAGGCCTACGTTCAGCAGTGGACTGCAATAGGCTGATGATGATGATGATGCTGAAATCTTTATCTATGAAACAAATGATAAACCTATTAAAGTTGATGCTTTATATATAACTAATATATTTTTCTTTATAACTAATATATTTTTCTTTATAACTAATATATTTTTCTTTATAACTAATATATTTTTCCAATTGCAGCACCCGTATGATGAATTTAGTGAGTGAGATGTCTTACTTTTAAACGTCAAATCCACAGAGCTAAGTAATAACTAGACAAGGCAAGTGTTTCTACTTGGTGTATGAAAAGGGATTGCAAACCACTTCTATCAGCCCTAATTCCTTCAGTCCTGGCTCGAGAAAGAGTGTCTATTCTAATTCTTAAGTCTATTTTTACATGCAAAGTACATACACTTAGTTTTTATATTTATTTATTTATTAATAGCTCTGTGAATTTCACGTTATTATCATACCGGTGCTGGTATTGAACGGGTTACTTGCTACATTCGCTGCTGGCAGATTTTGTAAGGGTGCCGACATCAGGTCAACACCTAGTGCCAGGACGCAAATAAAAGTCAGCGGCACCTGTAGAAAGCTTATAAAACGCCAACACGTAGTCGCCGGCACTGATTGTGTTAAAATCGTAGATTTATTATGGTTAAAATTCATAAACAAAGTTACATTACAATAGGCTCATAACCATAGAGGAATAAGATGTCATAGAGTGCTAATGTCATACTTACTGTTGCGATGCACCAATAGATTTTTCGGTGCCTCACAATTCCAGTCCTTGACACTTAGATTCTATTAGTGTAATGTACCACATTACCAATGTATTGTAATGTATAGTAATGCAATCTAAGTGTCAAAGACTGGAATCGTGAGGCACCAAAAAGTCTAATGGTGCATCGAAACTGTTAGTATGACGTTAGCATTTTATGTCTACATCTTATTCCTCTATGCCATAACTAACCAAGCCCCTTTTTGAAAACTTTCAGTCACAGTTCCCAACATGCCTGAGCTCACTCACACATACACACAACTCTTCAATCATCACATGCACAGAACTTGAAATAAAAGAAGAGCACACAGATGTTTTGAAATATGAATCGGATTCTATTGAAGAAAAACCAAATCTGCTTGACTTTCAACTGGAAGACACAGATATATTCAGCGATACATTAACAAATGTGAAAGTTAAAAAGAAATCTGCAAAGAAAAGTGTAGTCAAAAAGATAAAAAGTGAGAGTAAAATCACGATAGATAGAACAAAGTTTGAAGAAGTGACTTTGACGGAAGAAGACATGATGAGACATAGACAGGAGAAGATGGACCAGCCAAATTATAAGAAGATACCGTTTAAATGTGACGGTTGTGTTTTAGGATTTCTGTCTGAGAAAAACTTGCTTATTCATATGAAGAAGAAGCATCGAGAGGTAATATTACCTAATAATTCCTATACTATAAATGCGGAAGCAACTCTGCATGTGACGCTATCACGCTATACAGAACTGATTAAAATATAATTTCGTTAAGATATAGTCTTAGAACCTGAGAAAAGACATACAGGCAAATTTTTAATGTGAAAATGTCTCCAAGGGGTTGGAAAAGGGGATGTATGGAAGCTAGAAGGTTGAAACTTATTTTACGGCTTTTGCTTATACAATGTGTTATTTTTATACTTGATGAAACGAAATGTGCAGATACTAGATAAAAAATTATCGCTAAAAAATTTTAATATTTTTTTAATGTAGCTATTTGAAAAATCAAGGCATTTTTTTTAAAGTAATTCGTATCTTTTAGCAGTTTTTATCTTTTAGCTTTGAGTAGTTCGGCCAGCATCATTTCAAGTCGAATTTTCAATTAACGTTTGGGCTGGAATGATAGGAGATTATTTAATCGGATCCTTTATCCTTCCGTCAAGGTTGACAGGCCCTGCTTACCTATTATTTTTACAAGAAGAACTACCTAACCTGATGAGTGATGTGGATTTACAAACAAGGAGGAGGATGTGGTTTCAACATGACGGCGCTCCAGCTCACTTCAGCACTATCGTGCGTGACTAGGCACGAAGCCCTGATATGACCCCCTAGATTTTTATTTATGGGGTCATATGAAGCAGATTGTGTACAGCACTCCAATTAGTACAAGAGAAGAGTTGTTACAAAAAATAATGGCTGCTGCAAATCAAATAAAAGAAAATCGTACTGTATTTAAAAAAAAAACAGTACGTAGTGTGGCATTACGTGCAACTGTTTGTATGGATGAGAATGGTGGTCATTTTGAAAATTTAATAAACTAAATCATTTTACTTTCCTACTGTTTTTTTTTTACTTTTATTCAATAATTTATGGCAATTAAATCACTTATTAGATCACTTTTGATTTCAGCGCTGAGATTACCTACCTTATTTAAATACTAATTATCTTTAACAACGAAAAGAGATAGAACCCAACTTATATTGGAGAACTTGTAGAGTAAGTAATGTAGTTTAACAAAATATGCTAAAAAAGTTACCTCAATGTGCTAGTTTTGAAGGTACATATCAAAAATAAAAAAGTATTTATGTAACAAAAAAATATCTTATTAATTGTTTTAACTGATTTTCTGCTCGATATCGTAGGTTTTTAAATTTTTTATTGCTAGTTACTCTTTCTAGCTTTCAAATAAGTGTACTTTGAAAAAATACACCATTTACTTATAGAGAAAAAAAATTAAAACCGAAAGATACGAATTTTACTTTTAAAAAAATTAAAATACCTTGATTTATGAAATAGCTTACATAAAAAAATGTTAAAAAAAATTTTTTGCGATAATTTTTTATCTACCTATAGTATCCGCACATTTCGTTTGATCAAGTATAAAAATAACACATTGCATACAGGATGTTTTTTTGTGGCCACCTTTAACGAAGTGTGCGTACTCTGTACATAAAATAAAGTAAGTTTACCTATGCCAAAAAAAATGTTGGAAAAAAATTTTTTTTTAATTACTTGATCTGGCGAAATTTATAGTGTCTAGTGTTTATGCTAGTTTATTTATAGACAGATATTAATTATTTCTCGTGAAAAAATCTTGCTACTTGCGTCTATGTGCATTTATGCAGAAAAACGCAGTCTATTTACTCAACTTTGGACCCTAATATTTTGGAAACCAGACACTTCCCAGGTATGCTTCCATGGAGAAAAATGATCGTGATGATGAGGAGATTCCGTAGTTTTCGGGAACGTTGACGACCAAAAATCACCCTGTATATACGACACTAGAATACATCAACTGCATCTCTGCACATAAAACTTGGGCAATTCTCACAGGCGATAAGCTAGCAAATTGTCACTGATTTATCACATGTATACAGGGTGTAAAAAGACAACGATGTTTTTTTAATACCTACTAATTTAATTTATACTTTGCGCATCAAACGAATACATTGCTTGCAATAAAATGACAGTATTTTTCCATAATTTTTTTTGCAGTTTCCCAGGGTTGCTTCCATAGAAAAAAATGATCGTAACTTTACAAAGAATACGAGGTATTAAAAGACAAAAGTTGTCTTTTTACACCCGATGTTTGTTTAATTATGTTTGTATGTAAGGGTCAAGACACACTGCTAACACCCAACGCGATAACACGCCGAAAATGTATGGAGAGTGGGCATCGGGTGGGGTGTTAACAGTGTGTCGTAGACCATATAAAATGTATGTGATGGATATGTATTGACACGCGTGCCGTCACGTCGGATGTTAACAGTGTGTCTTGACCCTAAATCCATTACATTTCAGGATATAGGAGACCACATCTGCAACATATGCACAATGCGTTTCCGCACAGGCTACTCACTATACCGGCATCGAGACAAACACTTCACACATTACAAATGTCTGTTATGCGACTATGTATGTTCAGAGCCTAGCTGGGCCCTCAACCATACTAAAGTTAAACATAGAGAGGTTGATGAGCTGCGGTGTGGCAGATGTGTATATGATGCGAGGTAAGTTTACAGGAATCTCTGTCGTGTAATTCTGCATTTATGAATGACTGGTGGACGTAGGGTTACCAGATGAAAAAATCAATTTCCGGAGAAAAGGCCTGATTTCCATGAAAAAGTCCTGAGATTTTATACAGTTTATAAATTTTCTCTCATAAACGTATTATTATCGTGTCTATTGAGGGGTCGCCCACCACCGGGCCCTACACCCTCCGCTGACCTTCGGATCTGCCGACTCATGATCACGAACACAAGACACTACAGTCGCAATGAGAAGCCAGATCAACCAATGTATTGCAAATCATTTTTATACCCTCAATCAAAATATAACTAATATGTAGGTATTAACATTTTTTATTTTATATTTTGATTGAGGGTATAAAAATGATTTGCAATACATTGGTTTTAGTTGTTAGTTAGTTAGTTCGGTAGATAGAACTAACATGGAAAATTAATCCTGATGATGCCACGGGTGTTGGCGAAATATATGTCGCTTAAAAAATTTAATTGGTTTTCGGATTAGCAGCTATGTATTTATGGTTGCATGCCAGGTGCTTGGATCTGGCTTCTCGTTGCGACTGTAGTGTCTTGTGTTCGTGACCATGAGTCGGCAGATCCGAGGGTCAGCGGAGGGTGTAGGGCCCGGTGGTGGGCTACCTCTCAATAGAGATTTGAACTTCCGAATAGTGACGCCTGATACGATTAAATATTATTATCGTTTTATACATTGCGGATCTAGTTCACGCGTTGTAACTTGCAGATCGCACTCGAAGCGGCGGGACGGGGTTGTTACCAAAAGATTAAGTATTTTTAGTTTGTTTCACTTGGATAAATAAGTATAGACTTTAACTGTTCAGTTGTTACCAAAAGAAGATTATTGTTAGTTGTTTTAACTATTAATTAAAGAGATCCTTAAAAACCCTGAGATTATCACGAGATTTGCAAAATCCGGCCGCAATCCTTAGAAAAGTCGAAAAATCCTGAAATCTCAGGACAAATCCTGAGATATGGTAACCCTAAGTGGACGCGACTACGTCCGCGTGGTCTACAGAAAAAACTAAATGTCGGGATTATCTGGGATAAAGTAGCCTATGACCTTTCTCAGGTACCAATACCAAACCTGTGTACCAATTTTATTTCAAATTGATTGGATTTCTGTTAGGTACCATTCGCATCGCTAAATCTCGATTATATTTTTTACAGAAATCGTGACGATTTAAACGATCATATGAAAAAACACGCGATACAATGCTCGGAATGTATGGGCACGTTTAAAGATACTAACATCCTACGAAAACATAAGCAGTGAGTTATTGAAAACATCTTCTTCTTCTTCAGCCTATTGCAGTCTACTGCTGGACGTAGGCCTCCCCCAGGACACGCCACAAGGCTACTGTCACAGGGGGGTTTTGTCCATAGTCACCACGCGGGGTAGGCGGGTTGGTGACCGCAGTGTGATTTTCGGACTATGTTGTCAGTACGGGAGGCGCTGCTGCCCACCTCCCGGAAACCCTTAATCACCAAACTCCACTCTGCCGGCACCACGCGGCTAAAACATGAAAACATAATATTCTGAAATAATTAATAAAGAAATGGAAAAAATTCTTCACCCGAGTGGGACTCGAACCCACGACCTCTGCATTCCGTGCAAGTGCTCTTACCACTGAGCTCCCGGGTCAATTACTCGGATGACGAATTTTACCATCTCTCTCATTCTGGTCCATTCTGATATATAGGTACATACATGAATACATAGTCACACTCATGATCTAAAGAGGTTGGGCAAAAGTGTGCAAATTACACCCACTTTTCACCAGTTAGCCTATTAAGTACCACGTGGTAAGTGGTGAGCCTACCGCCGCTTTTCGGGCACACTTCCCTTACTTCCACGTGTCCCTTTCTGTCTCAGAATGGAGAGGGGCAGACATTTCTAATTTTAATGCTGGGAATAAGTCAGAATCGATCATACGTATTACCTACTTAACTAAATAAATAAATAAATATTCACACACTTCACAACACATTACCACATTAAGATCCATAAGGTCTTGTGTCGTGGGTAAGCAACGGTATATAAATACATAGATAAGTATATAAAAATCCATGACTCGGAAACAAACATCGATATTCATCATATTAATATTTGCACCTACCGGGATTCGAACCCAGGACCCATGGCGCAGCGAGCAGGGTCACTACCAACTACACCAATCGGCCGACAAACTATCCTGTGCTGATGCGGGGTTTACACTAGAATACATCAGCTGCATCTCCTTCCGTGCATGTCGTAAGAGTCGACTAAGGAACTCAGGGGCGTTCTCTCAGGTTATTTAGCTTGCTTGTTACCTAGTTTGTTACAAATCTTTACAAGCCCGCTATCATGGAGAAGGTATAAAAGAGTAGGTGTGACTATGAAGTGAGTCATGTGGCAATCGTGAAGCCATGACGTCATGATAGGGGCGGAGCTTCAGCGTCAGTGTGTGTAACGCAGTAGCTGTAACCACACGCTTGTGCAAGTAGTTTGACTAGTCACTACAAGGTGGTTGCTATGTAAATGGGCAGGGCTACAGTGTTCAATGCTCCCCTCATCCCATACTTCACCTCCTCTCAGCGGCACACTATTTTTCTATGAAAATATACTTAGCCGCTACTCCTCTTTTATTTCTTCTCCATGCCCGCTATGCTAAACTTGTCTGTGAGATATCCTTTATTATTCTGCAGTTCCGACTACCCCCCCCATCTTGGAAAAAAAAAGTAATTTTACTGTCAATTTTTTATCGGCCCTTGGTGCTCTGCTTACCCCGTAAGGGATAAAGGCGTGTTTATATCTATGTATTTTTTTTTCAGAAGGCTTCACGGCGCGAAAAGGAAATTCCAATGTGATTTATGTAAAAAGAGGTTTCCAACAAAATCAAGATTGGAGTCTCATATGGTGAATCACAACACTAGTATAGCACAAAAGCTGTCCTTTTGTATCGAATGTAATGTACAGTATAAAAACCTGAGCGTTTATAGAAATCATTTGATGAATAGTGCCAACCATGCTCAAAATGCGTAGGTATTAATTAATCTTAATTATTCTATCTATACGTATAATAAAAATTTTTATATATATTTTTTTTTATTTAGAAATTTTTATATAGAAATTTTTGTTTGTTTGTCTGTGCGTTTGTGCACGCTAATCTATACAACCTGTGACATGCAGTTAATGAATCTAATCTAATCTAACGGCTGAAAATATATATATATATAATACGGATAAGCCGTTTCTGAGATTAGCGTGCACAAACAATTTTATTATATGTGTAGATAGAATAGATATAGTGATACTGTATATGTTTTTTGTGTGTATGTATGAAAGGTATCATTAGATTAATATAACCCTTTAGGACAGAGGTTCCCAAACCTTTATTTCTCGTAGACCCCTTTCAAAAGTTTACTGGTTCTGGTGAACCCCCTATAGGCCTACATCACATACAAATTAATTGTGAACCTCAATTTTTTCACGCCAACGTAGACCCCCGTCAAGTCTCCTGTAAACCCCTGGGGGTCCACCTGGACCACTTTGGGAACCACTGCTTTAGGATATGGTTGATTGTTTCATCATTAAACATTGTGCTGAGGGATTCAGCTTTGTTTGCCGAGATTTGGCTAGTGTATAGCTATCGGGTAGAAAAAATAACGTTGCCAAAAACGTAATGTAAAAGAGATGGTAAAATTTGTCATCCGAGTTAAGATAGCTCAGTTGGTTAGAGCGAAAGCACGGTTTGTGAGAGGTCGTGAGTAATCTCACACGTGTGAGTTTTTTTCATTTTGTTAATTACTTAGATACGTAGGTAAATCGGCAAATACAACTCGGCTGGGCAGCGTTCGGGAAACTACGAAGCTTATTTGTGTCCAAGATACCCCAGTCCTTAAAGACGAAGGTATTCAACCAGTGCGTGCTGCCGGTGATGACCTACGGTGCCGAGACGTGGTCTCTAACTATGTGCCTCATAAAAAAGCTCAGGATCGATCGAATCAGAAATGAGGAGATCCGCAAACGTATAAAGATCACCGACATAGCTTAACGGTCCAGCAAGCTGAAGTGGCAATGGGCAGGGCACATAGCTCGAAGAACTGATGGCCGATGGAGTCGGAAAGTTCTAGAGTGGATACCACGTATCGGCAAACGCAGCGTGGGAAGGCCACCCGCGAGGTGGACGGACGACCTGGACAAGGTCGCGGGCGTCGGTTGGATACAGGCTGCTTCCGACCGGTCGGAGTGGTGGTTTTTGGGGGAGGCCTATTTCCAGCAGTGGACTTCTCAGGGCTGTAAATGATAATCATTACATTTGTCTTAGTCGTTAGAGTGACACTGAGTAGGTAGGTACATAAAGCCTAAATAAGGTTCATTATTTTTATTTAAAAAAATTTTTAATAAAGAAATGGAAAAAATTTCTCACCCGGGTGGGAATCGAACCCACGACCTCTGCATTCCGTGCCATTCCATATTTTTATTTCAGTTTCCAATGCAGTGACTGCGGTAAGAAGTTTTCTTCGAAAGCATACTGGCAACGACATTACTCGTTCTATCATCTGAGAAAATCGTCATATGTGTGTGATGAATGTAGCAAGGTAGGTAGATATTCTACTTACTAACATTTTTACATCATTCACTATGGGTGCGCCCACCACCGGGCCCCACACCCTCCACTGACCCTCGGATCTGATAACTCATAACTGCGAAAACAGGCACTTGCACTAACTACAATCGCCACGAGAAATATTGTGAATACCATAGTGAATGTTTGAACTTCCGAATTGTAACGCCAAATACAATTTCATTTATATTTACATCATTTTCCTGTCGTTAGGCATTAATTTATTACGTAAGACTATCTTCACTAGTTTTTAATTCCCTCCCTATTATAAGATGAAATAAGATTGAGCCGACGCTTTAAGACATGGTCGATCCGCCTCCACCTCTATACAGGTGATTTTTGGCCGCCATGGAAGCATACCTGGGAAGTGTCTGGTTCCCAAGATATTAGGGTCCAAAATTGAGTAAATAGACTGCGTTTTTCTGCATAAATGCACATTGACGCGTGTAGCAAGATTTTTTCAAGATTAATAATTAATATCTGTCTATGAAAAAACTAGCATAAACACTGGATACTATAAATTTCGCCCGATCAAGTAATTATTTTTATTTTTTAAAATTTCCATTACTTCCCAGCATTTTTTTGGCATAAACTTACTTTATTTGTTGTATAGAGTACGTACCCTTCGTTAAGGGTGGCGACGAAAAAACATCCTGTATAGTCTTAAGTAATAAATGATAGGTGCCTTATTTCATTATTTGCGGGGTCGACGCAATATGGTTGTTTTTTTTTTTCGAAACTCATATTGCCAAAGATTTGGCATTTGTTTTTCGGTCAGCTGCCTGCCTCACGCCAACCCTCATCGGGTGGCTAAGTGACAGTTTTAGTATAATAAAATACGTACATTAAATAAAATCTTCTATGCTGCTCTGGGAGTGAAAAAAAAGTATAATACTACAGCTGCTTCTCTTCCCGGGCATACTGTACAATTCAGTAGAGGGACAAGAGGGTCTTGGTGTTTTGTAGGCGATGGGCTGACCACCTGTCACTACTAACCGAACTTTTACATCTCAACTATACCTTCAAAATTGGTCAGAAGTGGCACCATGTGGTTCTATCGGCCCTTGGTGCTCTGCCTACCCCGTAAGGGATAAAGGCGTGATTATATGTATGTATGTAAATAAATTCAGCGGTACAGGACTGTGATTGGGATCGAACTTACGCCTCCCGATAGATTATATTTGTTTCAGGCTTGCCAACAACATATATATCTGTATATTATAGAAATAGAGAATAGTCCAGGTCTGATGCATGTATCTCTTATAGGCTAGCAATTACACATAAAAATGTCTATTACACCATAAAAAAGTAAATTAAAAGATATCTTTCGCGTTCCTACAATTCTTTTCTGGCAACACAATATGAGAGAAAGGGACAGGTAAGACTAATTGTACGTTTAGGTTTAAGTGTAACGGTCAGAATCGACCATATTATGTATGTATGTCTTTTAAAAGTATTGTAATTTCCAGCCTTTCATATCGTCGTGGCGTTTAAAAAACCACAAGCAAACTCAACACGGTGACTCCAGGACACGGGATCATTGCTGTAATGTCTGCGGAAAGAAGTTCTATGTGAGTTACATAGTATAATTCACTATACTGGAACCGTCGTGGCACGCGCAGTCATAAAAAAACCAAGCGCTAGGGCTATAATCGACATATGATGATGATGATGATCTCCGACCGTATTTCGGCCAGGGCGACCAATATCTACGGAGATTGGCCAGGTACGCAGGAGATATTAGATAGAGTCAGGGTTCGAAATTATCAAGATAAATATTTTTTTGGATAATTATCTTGATAATTATCCTAGCTGATTTTCCATTTAACTTCTTGAAATTTTCTTTATTTAAATGATAATATATTTATTGTAGGTTTTTCAGTATTATTAATTAAACAGTAAAGAATGAATGTGAGAAATATACAATTTAATTCAGAATTTGTTTTTATGACGTCAAACAAAAGTAAGAAAGTACCTAAAGAACAGAAATTCACACTTTTCTCGTCAGAAAACGGTTTTATTTTGTTTAGTTTGAGGTCTAGCGCCTTTGGATACGCAAATGACGTTCAGATACACATAAATAAATAAGATTATTTTAGTGTTTAATTTTTATAATTATCAAAGATAATTATCATTTCGAACCCTGATTATAGTGCACAAGTGAGTGCGCAAACACAGATGCACTCTCTATTCCGTTACTCTCATAGTCCGATGGGACGGAAAGCCGACACGACCGGAGAGAGATCAGGCGCAGGACCAACGGTTTTACGTGCTTCCGAGGCACGAGCTAAGTGACAATTTTGCAACATTAAAATCTGTACATGAAATAAATTCATTGGTACAGGCCCGTGACTGGGATTGATCTCACGTCTTCCGCTTGGAAGGTGCACATCTTAACCACTGGGCTATCACCGCTTATACAACATATTCAAATAACTAGTGCACGCCCGCGACTCCGTCCGCGTGGACTACAGAAAAAACAAAATGTCGATATTATCCGGGATAAAAAGTAGCCTATATGTTAATTGGGACCTGTTAGAATATATTCCTGAAACCTGCATCGAAATCGGTCCAACCGTTAGATTAGATTAGATTCATTTACTGCATGTCGCAGGTTATATACATTAGCGTGCACAAACGCACAGACAAACAGACAAAAATTTCAAAAATCATACTTTTGGGTACTATTGCGTTGATAAAGGTCTCCTATAATATTTTTTCTCATATATCTTCCATGTACAAAGAGCGATATCCGTTACATTTTATTATATGTATAGATAGACGACAATAACACGATGCATCACTACGGCCTCCCGTAAGGCTTCTAAATGCGAGCGAGCGCGCAATATCGGCAATACTGCTCGCACGTTTTATGACAGCGCGTGCCACGACGGTTGGCGGATAGTATAGCGACCGCCCACGACTTAGTCCGTCTGTACAACCGTGTGAAGACAGGGCGGGTCCCTAGTTATACATATAAACCTTCCTCTTGAACCACTCTATCTATATAAAAAAACCGCATTAAAATCCGTTGCGTAGTTTTAAAGATCTGAGCATACATATAGACAGACAGCGGGAAGCGACTTATACTTATATTATGTCGTGATGAGTAGGGTAGCATGGGGTAAGTGAAACTATACGGGGGTAACTGAAACACGTTTCTATATAACAGATGGGGTATGTCAAGCCAAATGCTATAAATATAATCCACTGTAGAAAATTTGAGACCGCCAAAATTTTCACCATCACGGCTAAAAGTTGTTTTTCCATATAGTATGGAGAATTCCTAAACATCTCAGAAATGTTTATAAAATCTTGAAAAATATACATACATACTTATTTAGAATCTCAAAGGTTTTCTATAGTGGGATATTTTCATAGCATTTCGCTCAACATACCCCTTTTGTTACACCCTGTATATGTATGTATTTTTTTCCAGACCCTGTCAACGTTGAAATGTCACGTGTTGACGCATTCAGAACAACGCACGTTCATGTGTGAAGATTGCGGTGCTACGTTTAAACAGAAGCCTTCTTTATACACTCACTGTAGACTGGTGCATAAGGGAATACAACGACCGCATAGGAAGAGGGTTAAATTGACAGATTAAATGCATTTATGCACCGAATTACTAAAAGTTGTTTTTATGTTGAGCTAAAACAGACCACAACTATACCCCTTGTCTTATTTTCGAAGAAGCATTGTTTGTAAACATTAGAACTTTCCCTATAATAATACTACTCTTTGATTAGAACACTAATATAAGATATGAGTGAAGTTTGACGTTTTTTCATATTGATGTATCCTACTAAAAAGTTCAGTTTTGTGTTTGCGAAATCAGCTTCTGTAGGTATTTTACTTATATGAGTTACTTATATGCAAACTTTATATGAGTAGGTACTATTGAATTAAGTTAGAAAACTCTTTATGATAATAATACACAAAACTGTGCCCAATAAAAAATCTGATTTCGTTCTTTCGGGTTCTTTGTATTTCTAAATAAAATGAGCTTAGGTAGATGAAGTTTGATTCGAAAACAAAATCGCATTTTTATGTAATTAATATAACATTTTATGTATGCAGTTACATATTATGTAGTAGGTACACAAAGCACGACTAGAGTAGTGTCCCGTTTCGTAGAATAATTCCCATGCCTGATTTCGGAACTCTCATTTTTTTGGATACAGTGACAAATACAGGGTGATTTTTGGTCGTCAACGTTCCCGAAAACTACGGAATCTCCTCATCATCACGATCATTTTTCTCCATGGAAGCATACCTGGGAAGTGTCTGGTTTCCAAAATATTAGGGTCCAAAGTTGAGTAAATAGACTGCGTTTTTCTGCATAAATGCACATAGACGCGCGTAGCAGGATTTTTTCACGAAAAATAATTAATATCTGTCTATAAAAAAACTAACATAAACACTAGACACTATAAATTTCGCACGATCAAGGAATTTAAATTTTTTTTTGAAAAAAAAAATTTTTTTTTCCCAGCATTTTTTTTGGCATAAACTTACTTTATTTCATGTATAGAATACGTACCCTTCGTTAAAGGTGGCCACAAAAAAACATCCTGTATAATGTAGTCAAACACATAGCACCTAGCGCCATCGTCCAAAGGAACAATTCGGTGAAACGCACTTAGAATACGAGCGTAAGGGTTAATCAGAGGGGTAAGCACGGACCTCTCGATAGTCCGTAACGCTATCGTCAAACTGTCAAATCACATAGATTTTGCTAACGAGTCGCTAGCGTTACGCCGCGTAAAAAGGTCCGTGCTTACCCCACAGGCTCGTAATAAATGTGAACGTCGAACGCAATTTGAATAAATAAAACACTTGAGTGTACAAAATCGAAGAGTTTATTATATATAAACAAACTATTTATTAGTATTTATATACATTGGTACTAGTTTTACATACCTACACTTTTGGTATATTTACATTACGAATTCAGAAAATAATTCAAATTAAAACGAATTGAGGACTTTTACCTATCTTATATACATACATACATATAATCACGCCTTTTATCCCTTACGGGGTAGGCAGAGCACCAAGGGCCGATTGAAACACATGGTGCCACTTCTGACCAATTTTGAGGGTATAGTTGAGATGTACAAGTTCGGTTAGTAGTGACAGGTGGTTTTATATCTTATATAAAATATTATTAAACAAAATATACTTATAGATACAACCTTTCATTTAACTTAACAAATCGGTACCTATTATTCCACAAGTCTTAAGTTATAATATACATTTTGTATAGTAATTTCCAAATCAGGGTGGAGCGAAGTATACAAGAACTTGTACAAATTGTTTTGCAATAAATACCCGACTGACTACACTACAGTGAAATTAACCCTGAAGTTATAACTTTTTCTTCTTCAGCCTATTGCAGTCCACTGCTGGGTGTAGGTCTCCCCCAGGGCATGCCACAAGGCTACTGCCACAGGGGGGTTTGTTCATAGTCACCACGCTGGGCAGGCGAGTTGGTGACCGCAGTGTGATTTTCGGACTATGTTGTCAGTACGGGAGGCGCTGCTGCCCAATAACTATCATCATAATAACGATGCACGCCTCTCAAAGGACCGGGACTCTGTAGTCCCGAGAATTTCTCGAGATACAAAATAATAATAGTAAATTCCACTGTATACAGGGTGTAACAAAAGGGGTATGTTAAGCGAGAAGCTATGTAAACAACCCACTATAGAGAACCTATTTCCAGAATTTTAGACTCGAATTCATATGTTTATTTTTCATGTTTATGTATCCCATGCAAAATGAGTCCTGCAACATTAGGTACAATTTTCAAATTAAAATAGAATATTACTACAATTCGTGTAAATCTTATATTCAGTACATTTGAGTCGATTATTTGAAAAACAAGTCAGTTTTTCTGGCAAAATGACTTTATGGCGTAAATTCGTTTTAAGGAAGTAAAAAACATATCTTCAGCCTATTACAGGCGTAGGCCTCCCCCAGGGCACGCGATAAAGCTACTGCCTCGTTTTTGCCCATATTCAGCACGCTACAACACATAATGGCACCATGTGGTTCTATTGGCCCTTAGTGCTCTGCCTACCCCGTAAGGGATAAAGGCGTGACTATGTATGTATGTATGTACAACACATAATTACAAAGAAATAAATAGCACATTTTTCATCTCCTGTTAAATTATAGCCTTTCTCAAATAATCGACAACAATTCAGTGTACATAACACGCGTAATTAAATCATCTAAAAATCGACATAAATATTTACAATTATACACAAAAAAAAACTTAAATATAATTCAGTCAGTGCAACTTTTACACGCCTCTTGTTGCTTGTCATACAAATCTAAACTATAGGTAAAGTTAAAAAAAAAGGTGCACAATCATTCTACACGTATTTTTATTTACTTAAGTATACATATATAAATCGTGCATGATTTTCAAAATATACAGGGTGATTTTTGATCGTCAACGTTCCCCAAAACTACGGAATCTCCTCATCATCACGATCATTTTTCTCCATGGAAGCATACCTGGGAAGAGTCTGGTTCCCAAGATATTAGGGTTCAAAGTTGAGTAAATAGACTGCGGTTTTCACAAGATTTTTTCACGACAAATAATTAATATCTGTCTATGAAAAAACTAGCATAAACACTGGACACTCTAAATTTCGACCGATTAAGTTTTTTTTTTAATATACAACGTTTCCCAGCATTTTTTTGGCATAAACTTACTTTATTTGATGTATGGAGTACGTACCCTTCGTTAAGGGTGGCAACGAAAAAACATCCTGTATAATTTATAGTTGTTTTTCAATTTCTACTTCCGACATTAGAGTTACCCGTGCCATATAAATATTTATTGGGTTGTTGTCACTTGATGCTAAATTCGTTCAAATCATGCTTGATTAAAATCTAACATACGAATAATCTATAGATACATACAGGTATATTGTGTATATTGTGATGGGCATCAACTAAAGATTAATTAATACAGGGTGTTTGTGACAGCCAGGCAAATATTGATATGGTGACTTCGAACCACGATCCTGAGATGAAAACCAGTGAATCCAAAATATTTCCGATTTTTTTTCAAGAAAGAAAAAACTTGTGTCGTTCGTTAAGTTCGTTTGTCGTAGGCCTTAAATAATTACTTTAAAACAAAATTTCAACCTATGGATGATTTTAAAAAAAGCTGGCTCTTAAAAAAGTTCAATTACTTAACTGATCAACCCCAAAAGAGTCACAAGTGATCCAAAAAAACGGCAAATATCACACAATAACCAATAAGCCCATTTAACTAGTCACAGGATCGCCCGATACAATTGGCGCGGAAAGCAAACATTGCGTATAATCAAATCAAAAATTAATTTCCTGCGAGTAATTAACACTGTCGTATAAATGAAATTGTATTAGGCGTTACAATTCGGAAGTTCAAACATTCACTATGGGTGTGCAAGTGCCTGTTGTCGCAATTATGAGTTATCAGATCCGAGGGTCAGTGGAGGGTGTAGGGCCCGGTGGTGGGCACACCCATAGTGACTGTCGTATAACTCAAAACAATGGTACTTGTTCAGTACCCCAGTATTTTCCTGGCTGTCACACATACTGTGATATACGAGTACCTCATTTTATTTAGAATTAGAAACAATCTGAAAGAACGAAATCAGGTTTTTTATTAGGCAAAGTTTTGTGTACATATTATTATCATCAATAGTTCCTAAAGAGTTTTCTCCTCAATTCAATAGTACCTACTCATATAAAGTATGCACTATAATAAACCTAAAGAAGCTGATTTCGCAAACACAAAACTGAACTTTTTAGTAGGATACATCAATATGGAAAAACGTCAAACTTCACTCATATCATACAAGTATGAGTGTTCTAATGTTTACAAACAATGCTTCTTCGAAAGTAAGATTTTTATCTTTAAAAAAAAACGGTTCAAGATGAGATGACAGATAAGAGAGGTAATATCGCCAGAGATAACCCCCTGTTCGCACAGATTACGGCGCGGCGGTCTGTCTGTAGAAAACGTCGCAGTGTCCGCCCGTCGGCCAGACATTGTATGTTAGCGTGTCGGTACCTTCTTCTTTATATACTTCCATTTTAGCCACCTGCGGCTCTATTGATAGTTCTGGTTTTATCTGAAAAAGAAACAAGTAAATGGATAATGCGTCCTGCCCTCGTATTGTTTATGACAGTTCATAGTGAAACTTAACAAATGGAAGTGGCATAATGCCTTGTTGGAAGAAACTTCTCCAAGACACGCATACATGTCACTTCCAGAGGGCGTAGCGCGAGTTTTTACTTCGAACTCGTTCGCGTTAACGTAAAACAGCCAACCAATCGCATTATGGCATGATGAAAGAAAGAAAGAAAGAAATTATTTATTCAGCATTCAAAAATGTTTCACAATACAGCCAAACAGAAAAACATAATTATGCTGAAATGGACCCAGCTCAGCATACAGCTGCAGACCAAAACAGATGGCCTGCAGCGCTGGTTTTCAGCTGGACCCGTATATTAGTGTTCCAGAATACACTATAAAATATAAATCAAATTTTCAATATGGTAACTACATAAATGCACAAGCTATTTATACAATTAACCTGCTGGTTAATTGGGTAAACTATAAAATCAAAACATATCTTTACATTTATTATAAAGTAAGTATATAAATATAGATAGATAAAATACAATACAATACTATACATACAGATAAAAAATAAATAAATAAAAGTATTTAAGAATAAAACATATATCAAGTTCACAATAGGCAAAAGTTTTTTCAAAATAATAAAACAAATATGATGACGTGATGTAATGAAAGTGAGAACAACGGAACGAGGTGATTGGTTGAATAGTTTACGTTTACGCAATCGAGTTCGAAGTGAAAACTCACACTAACTCGATTGCATTACATCACGTCATTATGCCATAATGCGATTAGTTGGCTGTTTTACGTTAACACTCTCAAAAAATCTGCCGGCAGCGTGTTGCAAAATCTAATTTGAAAACTGGAGACCATTTTCTTTTCGCGACCGTATGTAGTAATACTAAAAAGCATCCTATAAAAGAAATAAATCTCTATCTCACCTTAGCAGTCTTCCTTCTAAGCTTCATATGCACCAACCGATGGTGTGTACGCATGGCGGTGCGTTGCGTGAACTTACGTCCGCACTCGACGCATTCAAACGGTTTTTCACCGGTGTGTGTGCGCACGTGGTTTATTAAAACGTTTTTACCCTGAAAAAGGACGTTTTTTTTGTATTATCTTTACTTTTTCCCCACAGTTTCGGTTTCTAAGCTGTTTCTCTTGTTTTATCGTTGCTGTTGTATATTGTAAGAAAGTATATGAAATCTTTTAATCTATTTATCGACGACTTCGTAAAGTGAAAATCTCGTAAGTGTAAATGAAACTTTTCAGGACGAGGAAAAAACTGGGTGCTGTATTTTGTACGTTGTCTTTTATGTGTATATTAATCTGCATATATGTGCATTATAATAATAGTATAAGGCATCTCATAATAACTATTACTACAGATTAAAATGGAAATTAAATGTTTGAATTTCCGAGGTTTTTACTATTTGTGTTAAGCGAAATGCAAAAAAAAACCTACAAATATTGAGACACGAAATCACATGTTTATTTTTCAACATTGATGATGATGAAATGATTATTTTTTGTATAAAGATAATGAGTTGAGTTAATCAGGAATTCCCAATACTATCTGTGTCATTCACGTTACTCAGTACAAGAGGATAGTTGGAATCGTGACGTCATAATGTGTCAAGCGTGCATTCTACACTGACTCACCGTGAAAGCTCTGCCGCAAGTATCGCAAACGTGGTTTCTCGGCCGAGGCTCTCCCTTTTCATGTATCCTGAATTGTCATATAATAAATAAATAAATAACTTATGTTAGTAATGGATAATGGGCAAAAATGTATGGCAGAGTCCCCCCGGCCAATAACGATCAGACGTATATCGTCAACTTTTTTCACACAACGATTTGAGAATCGTCCCAACAGAAACAATTCATATTCACAAAATGAGTTTTCCAATGATATACGTCTGCTAGTTATTGTAATTTTTTGTACAACTACATATAATAATTAATTAGGTACAACTGCGCCTATAGCATGAATTTGGTCATAGAGGAATAAGATGTCTTAGAGTGCTAATGTCATACTAACTGTTTCGATGCACCATTAGATTTTTCGGTGCCTCACAATTCCAGTCCTTGACACTTACGTACTTGATACTGTACAAAGTATATGAATCCCCTCACCGGACATGTTTGGCCAGCGAGCCAGCACTCGCGAGCGCGGCTCCGCACGTGCTACAGCTGTGAGCCCTAACGCCCATGTGCTGTATGAGGCTGTGTTGTCGCAACCGCGCCTCGGTGTCGAAACGCTTGTCACAACGGTCACATGGGTATCTATACGGACGGAGATTGATTATATTAAGGACTGATTTTCCCAAACGTCAGAAGAATAAACTTGATGCGGTCTCTTTCATCATTAAGTTTTAGAGGAAGACAGCATCAACATTATTCTTCTGTGGGGTAAGCACGGACCTTTTTACACTGCGTAACGCTAGCGACTCGCTAGCAAAATCTATGTGATTTGACAGTTGGACGATAACGTTACGGACTATCGAGAGGTTCGTGCTTACCCCACTGATAAGCTATCTGACGTTTGGAAAAGATAAATAAATATATTAACATAAATAGATGATGTTTCGGTGACATCGTAGCGGTTAAGACGTGCGCCTTTCAATCAGAAGGCGTGGGTTCGATCCCAGTCACGGGCCTATACCACTGAATTTATTTCATGCACGGATTTTATAAAAATTGTCACTTCCAACTTAGACTGCAATGGTGCTTACCATCAGGCGTGTTGTGGTCAAATTTAATATAAAAAAAAACTTAGCTATACCCATGAAGAAGGTATAAAAGAGGAGATGGGACTATGAAGTGAGTCGTGTAGCAATCGTGAGGCCATGATGTCATGATAGGGGCGGAGCTTCAGCGTCAGTGTAACGCAGTAGCTGTAACCACACGCTTGTACTCCGAAATGTAACCGTATTAAAATTATAAAGACGCTTTTATCAGGGTACTTTTTTTTACTAAAACGTAGTATAATATTGCCATCTAGTGATGAGTAATTGCACTAGTAAAACAATCTTGAACCATATTGATAATGAGTTTGAGTAGTCACTACAAGGTGATTTCTATGTAAATGGGCAGGGCTAAAGTTTTCAATGCTCTCTCGTCCCATACTGCACCCCCGCTCCGCGGCACACTATTTTTGTATGAAAATATACTTAGCCGCTACTCCTCTTTTATTTCTTCTCTATGGCTATACCCAAGGAGTTTCGAAAGAAACCATATTGCGTCGACCCCATAAATGGTATAAGGGCAGGAAGATGATGAGTGATATTTCTGAATATCCCTTTTTAGCGCAACGGGGACTAAAACTTTAGGAAAATGCGCATAGCCATAACATAATCTACCTTCCAGTTTTAAGCCGTTTACTGCCGGCTAATTTTCTTAGCATTCTGACGTCAGATAGACGCCTTTCTATTTAAGATAAAACGCAAACACGTAGTCGGCGGCAGTGAATATTAAAAACAAAGTAAAATTTTATGCGAGCAAATAGTTATTTATTTCTATGCAGTTAACTCTATAAATGTTAATAGTTTTTAGGCTATTCTATACTTGAGCGTTTTGTTGAAAGACGCGTCCTAAAATAGTTATCATAAAAATATATAAGCAAGTAGAATGTCATACATCGTTTAGATAATAATTAAGTACTCACTTAAAACTGCGCATGTCTCGATGTTTCAGGCTCCGTTGCAGATGCTGGCGGAGACTATTTGAGGACTTGAATCTGTAATAAACATATGTACTATGTCTATTAAAGGGATACGCGGGTCGGAACAGCATGGCAAGAGATTTTGCAGACAGATTGGTGTAGTTGGGTTCGAATCCCGGTTGGTGCAAACATTAATATGATAAATACATGAACGTATAAAGAATAACGGACAGAATGTTGTCAATACACAGAGTGCTGTTGACGCGTTATTCACCCACACATACAAACCATAGTAAGCTCGGCGCTTACTAGAAAAAAACGCATACATGCGCAACGCGCCGCCATTACGGTGCTTCAATCTGTGCATTGCCTGCATTACGTCCCTTGTTTTTTATACGTTCATGGATGTATATTGATGTTTGTATTTGTGCCCGAATAGCGGCGGTAGACTCACCCCTTATCACGTGGGACTATAAGCTAACAGGTGAATAGTGGATGTGTATACTAGATTTCTCCCAGATATCGTCTTTAGGTGATCGTAACCGTTATTACTCGTAGCTTCACCACAGATATGATAACACTATATGCTTCACGACGAGGAACATAGCCATGTGTGTGTATATTTCTGTATTTATGTTATACTATGGACTACAGAAAAAACAAAATGTCGAAACAGGATAAAAACATTTTCCCGGGATAAAAAGTAGCCTATATGTTAAGTGGGTCCTGTCACAATATATTCCTGAAAACTGCATCGCAATCGGTTCAGCCGTTTCTGAGATTAGCGTGCACAAACGCACAGACAAACCGACAAACAGACAACAATTCCAAAAATCATTCTTTTGGGTACTATTGCGTTGATAAAGGTCTTCTATAATATTTTTTCTCATATATCTTCCATGTACAGACAGGGATTTGTTACATTTTTATTATATGTATAGACCAGACGGCCGACTGGTCTAGTAGGTAGTGACCCTGCCTGCGACGCCATAGGTCCTGGGTTCGAATCCCGATAGGTGCAAACATTGATGTGATGAATATCGATGTTTGTTTCCGAGTCATGGATGTTTCTATACTTATCTATGTATTTATATACCGTTGCTTAGTGGCCCACGACACAAGACCTTAGGGATCTTAGTGTGGGACTAGGTTTAATGTGTTGTGTAGTGTGTGAATATTTATTTACATACATACATACATATAATCACGCCTTTATCCCTTTACGGGGTAGGCAGAGAAAATACAGGGTGTAACAGAAAGGGTATGTTAAGCGAAAAGCTGTATAAATAGCCCACTGTAGAGAACCTATTTCCAAAATTTGAGACTCGAAATCACATTTTTATTTTTCAAGATTGTATGAAAATTCCTGAGATATTTAAAAATTCTCCATACAATCGGGAAAAATAAACATGTGATTTCGGATCTCAAATTTTGTGGATAGGTTCTCTATAGTGGGCTATTTACATAGCTTTTCGCTTAACATACCATTTTTGTTACACCCTGTATACCTGGCAAGATTCATAAATCCGTTCAATAGATTTTACGTGAGAGACTAACAAACAATACACACACACAAACACTGATACATCCTTCACACAAACTTACATATATACAGGATGATTTTTGGTCGTCAACGTTCCCGAAAACTACGGAATCTCCTCATCATCACGATCATTTTTCACCATGGAATCATACCTGGGAAGTGTCTGGTTTCCAAAATATTAGGGTCCAAAGTTGAATAAATAGACTGCGTTTTTCTGCATAAATGCACATTGACGCGTGTAGCAAGATTTTTTTCACGAGAAATAATTAATATCTGTCCATGAAAAAACTAGCATAAACACTGAACACTATAAATTTCATCAGATCAAGTAATTAAAATATTTATTTCAAAAAAAATTCCATCATTTCCCAGCAATTTTTTTTTGGCATAAACTTACTTTATTCGATGTTTAGAGTACGTACCCTTCGTTAAGGGTGGCAACGAAAAAACATCCTGTATAGTCAAATTACACACCCACTTTACACCAGTTAGCCTACAAACTTTTGCATTTATATTAGTAGAACAGGATATTACTAGTGATCTCACCTGACATCACACTCCACGCAGTAGAAATCTTTCGAAGCGGAGTGTTTGAGTTGATGACTCTTTATCTGGCTTCGAGTTCGGAATTTCTTCTGACATATCGGACACTCGTAGTTGCTAATGCCGAGATGTATTCTGTAAATATAAATGCGCGCAACCAAAGATGAGACGTGTCAGATGCTAGAAAAGGGGATTTTGCGCAGGTACAGACAGTCAAACTCAAAACAGTTAAATAACATAAGTTAGTAAAACCTCAAGCGGCGCAACTACTGCACCAAATTAGATGATTATTTCATTTTTATGTTTGTTATTTCTAGGAATCTTCACACGTTGCTAGCTATTACCTGAGGGAATGTCCCTGAGTACCTTAGTCGACTCTTACGACATGCATGGAAGGAGATGCAGCTGATGTACTACTTTTTAATGTCTTCGTTTGTACCTAAGGTTTCTGTTTCTACCCTGTTTGTTTCATTGTTGTATATGCCATATAGGTAGGTATATACAATAGCAACAATGGCAACAAACGGGGTAGAAACAGAAACCTTAGGTACAAACGAAGACAGTAATCCTAGACATACATATGATAAAATTGTAACGGCCCGATGTTTGTGCAAGCTAATCTCAGAAACGGCTAGACCGATTTCATTAACACATAGGCTACTTTTTATCCCGGGATAATATCAACGGAGTCGCGGGCGTCCACTAGTCCTCAAATAAAAACCTTAAATAATTCTATTCTCTGTATGCTAGTGAAGCCCGGCCCCCTTATTACCTAACTACCAAAAGCAAAGCGATAGCAAAAAAATTGTACAAAATTAGCTGATTGCTTGTCAAATTCGTATTACGTAAAATGAATTTCAAAGGAACTTTGACATTTCAAGGCGAATATTGTACAATTTTCGCGATCGCTTTGCTTCGGCTTTGCTGTTGCTTTTACGTAATCAGGGGGCCGTATCAGCACAGCAGTCTACTTACTGTAAATGTTCAGAGAGCGAGTCCTTGTTAACAAACGTCTTTCCGCACTGATCGCATTTCGGTCTCTCGCCAGAATGGATATTACGTATGTGGCTGAGAAGAGTCTTGTGGTTCCTGCAACCAATATCATTAAAGGATATTAATAACAATAATAGATAGGAGATAGCGTTCCCACGGACCTGAAGTACTCCCGGGGGAAGACCCTGTTCCTCATCTCCGGCGCCGGAGTGAGGTCTGACGAGGAACAGTTCCCCCGCCTCTGCCTTGCTTTCGCCGGCCGGGCAGAGTTGAGTCGCGAGAGCTATGACAGCTCGAGGGTGGACGTGCCCGTCAGTAAGTGGCGAGTTGGCTTCGGTTTAAAGTCCAGGGGCACCCCTCCACCCTAGCCGCTCACCAAACGTTGTCCCCTTTGTCGTTCCGTGCGTGCGGCCGTTTCAGGGGGCCCATGAAATGAGTCGGCGAGTCACCGCCTGCCACCAAATAATTATGAGACTTGGTTGTAATGGCAGGCGTCCGTTAGTCTCCTTCAATAGCCCAGTTACCCAACCCCACCCAACATTCAGCCCCATAGCCCATGACCTTGTTTTCCATCACATAACATAGCTTTGCACTCCAATAGTCTTGCACATGGCGGGAACCATCGCCGGGTGTATCATATTGTGCGGTCGGCGATGGTATCCGCCATGTGTATCCATATTAAAAGTTCTCTGAAAAGGGCCTCTACATCTTAGCCACAGCCCGATGCACGCCTCTCAAAGGACCGGGACTCTGTAGTCCCGAGAATTTAAACAGTTACAAATTAGACAAGTGTGGACTTCTGAGCCACGTCTATAAGCTGTTCTCGAGAGTCGTCACGAATCGTCTGGCATTGAGATTTGACGCCTTCCAGCCACCGGAACAGGCCGGGTTTCGCAAAGGCTACAGCACCGTGGACCACATCCATACTGTACGGTAGGTTATACAGAAGTCGGAGGAGTATAACCAACCGCTGTGTATGGCTTTTGTGGACTACGAGAAAGCCTTCGACTCCATCGACACCTGGGCCGTTTTGGAATCCTTGCAGCGATGCCAAATCGACTGGCGATATGTGGAGGTGCTGAGAAATATCTACCAAATGGCAGCCATGTCCGTTCAAGTCCAAACCCACCAAACAAGACCGATCCAATTACTCCGAGGTGTAAGACAGGGTGACGTAATATCCTCGAAACTCTTCACCAACGCGATGGAGGACGTCTTCAAGACGGTACAGTGGGATGGACTAGGCATCAACGTCAATGGTGAATGTCTCACGCATCTCCGCTTTGCAGACGATATAGTTTTGATGGCTGAATCGCTGCTGGACCTACAAAAAATGCTGTCTAGTCTCAATCGTGCCTCGAGGCGTGTGGGACTCGGGATGAACCTGGACAAGACCAAGGTAATGTTCAATCGACGCATCATCCCTGAGTCCGTCAAAGGTGTAGCCCTAGAAGTAGATCTGATGGACGGTGGATACTGCGTCTAGGCAAGCGTAGCGTTGGTCGCCCTCCGGACAGATGGACCGATGACTTAAAGAGGACGGCTGGTAGTGACTGGATGGTGAAAACGGGAGATCGAGCCATGTGTCGTACACTGGGGGAGGCCTACGTCCAGTAGTGGACTGTACTTAAGGATATTAATAGTTTCTAGTACATTACGAATACATACTTTGAGATTTTTCCGCATATATCGCAAGAATACATCGACACTAATCCCTCGTGTTCTGTTCTGAAACAAAAAATACATTAGATTAGATATTGTCTATCTAATGAGAGGGAAAGATAAATAGGAACACCAATGTAACTTGAAGTTTATATTGGGTATTACACAACGTTATTACATGTGCGTCTTAGTACATCTGTATAATAGGATCTAGACCAGTGTGTCGGGCGAGTGACGGGGAACGACTGACTCGCTCTATATTATTACTCGTGCGGCTCGCGCTTTAGACCATGTCCCTACAATGTCATCATCATCATCAGCCTATTGCAGTCCACTGCTGGACGTAGGCCTCCCCCGGGGCACGCCACAAGACTGCCATGGGGGGTTTGCCCATAGTCACCACGCTGGGCAAGCGGGTTGGTGACCGCAGTTTGTATTTTGGATTATGTTGTCAGTACGTGAGGCGCTGCTGCCCACCTCCCGGAAACCCTTAATCGCCTCGTACGATACTCACAGGCAGACATGGGGTAGTACGAATTCTACTCTGCCGGCACCAAGCGGCCATTACATTATTGTATCACTACATATTATAAAACAAAGTCACTTGCCGCTGTCTTTCCTTCCCTATGTATGCTTATATCTTTCAAACTAGGGAACCGATTTTGATGCAGTTTTATTTATTAGATAGGGTGATTCACGAGGAAGGTTTATATGTATAGTATCAGCACTGCACCCATGCGAAGCCGGGGCGGGTCGCTAGTATTTAACAAAGTATTATAGTGAAGTTGAGACTTCCCGTGAGAGTTTCGGGAATAAAACTAGACAGACCGACAGACAAAAATTATAAAAAAATGTTATTTTGGTATAAGTACTTTTACGTGCCATATATACATCATCCGTGTACTTATTTAGTAAAAACAAAATAATTTACTAGTAACAGAACTGGCAGGTGTTTTGCGATTATTGGTCTAATGTTTGTAAATGAATGTTAAGAGTAAATGATGAATTTTGATTATCTCTCTCTCTCTCTCTCTCTCTCTCTCTCTCTAAAACTAGATGAAGGTGATTGAAAGGTTGTAAGTACTTATAAATTGAAAACGGTAAAATAAGATTTTTATTATTATTATTATTATTATATGTAAACAGGCAGGCAGTTGAGGCAACTGATTTTGCCTGTATCTGAATGTTCTCTTCTTAGGTTTTTTTATGTTCTTTAATGTGTTTGTGTAGTTTGTTTTTGAATTTATTGACACTTGGTGCCAAAACCACTTCTTCTGGTAGTTTCTTCCAAGGGTTCACTACCCTGTTGGTAATAAAGTTTTTGCGGGGATTGCTATGTGAGATGCCTGTGCTAAGTTTTAAATTATGACCTCGTAGGTTTGTATTTTTATTACGCTCAAAGATTCTATGAAAATCTTGTAAGTCATATCTCTGTGTTTCTATTGTTTCCGCGAACGAAGTCATCGAATGCTAGTTTATCATATCAACAGTTGTGTACTAACCTGTAGTGATCTATAATGCAGTTTTTGTCGATCATCCGTCGGCCGCACACCATACACTCGTATCGTCGCGAATGTATGTGCATATGTACTGCTAGACTGAACGCAGTCGGTAAATGCATGTGGCAGAAGTTGCATTTGTACTTCCCGCGGGACTGTGGGAATACAAACGAATATGTTACATCTATCTATACATATAATAAAAATGTAACGGATCGCTGTCTGTACATGGAAGATATATAAGAAAAAATATTAGAATACCTTTATCAACGCTTAACCCTTTCTGTTACATCCTATATACTAATAATATTATAAAGCTGAAGAGTTTGTTTGTTTGAATGCGCTAATCTTAATAACTACTGGTCCGATTTGAAAAATTCTTTCAGTGTTAGATAGCCCATTTATTGAGGAAGGATATAGGTTATATAGCAACCCGCCCCGGCTTCGCACGGGTAAAATGCCCCGTCACGCGGACGAAGTCGCGGGGGGGCGCTAGTAAAAGATATATTGAGTAGCTTGACAAATACTAGCTATTTTGTTCAGTCAAAGACACAAAATAGTGGACGCCCGCAACCCCGTCCATAGACTCAAGTAGTTTCGGAATTTATTCAGTGCAAACAAACAAACAAACAAAATACACTAAATGTCAAGTGATGTTCATCACAATATACAGGATGTTTTTTGGTCGTCAAAGTTCCCAAAAACAACGGAATCTCCTCGTCGTCACGATCATTTTTCTCCATGGAAGCATACCTGGGAAGTGTCTGGTTTCCCAAGATATTAGGGTCCAAAGTTGAGTAAATAGACTGCGTTTTTCTGCATAAATGCACATAGACGCGCGTAGCAAGATTTTTTCACGAGAAATAATTAATATCTGTCCATGGAAAAAACTAGCATAAACACTGGACGCACTATACATTTCGCGCGATCTAGTATTTTTTTATTTTTTTTTTATTTACATCTTTTCACAGCATTTTTTTTTGGCATAAACTTACTTTATTTGATGTATAGAGTACGTACCCTTCGTTAAGGGTGGCAACGAAAAAAACATCCTGTATCTATGTATCAAATTAATTTTTCCAGTTAGCATCAACATATTCCTTAAACTACTAAGGCAACTTCGTACATAATTTTCAATTACTTCTGTAATTTAACAAAATAAAAATTAGTTTTAGATGAGGGTAGAATGAAATTTACTTACCGGACTATGTTTGGTCATATGGTTTTGTAATTTCGACTCAAAATTGAAGCCCTTATAGCACAATTTGCAATGGTATGGAAACTTGAAGCTTGCCTTACTCTCCTCCTGAAAAAAAGAAAAAAGAGATTTTTTTGAATTTCACATATTTTCATTTTATTAGTTTCACTTTGGTGGCCATAAAGCCCCGAAGCGACAACTTATCCTTGACAGACCGTAACAAACATATAGATAACTAGTGAACGTGCCCGACTCGAAAAAAACAAAATGTCGAAATTATCCGGGATAAAAACATTTTCCCTGGATAAAAAGTAGCCTATATGTTAAGTGGGACCTCTCACAATATTTTCCTGAAAACTGCATCGAAAGCGGTTCTTTCGAAACTCAAATTGCCAATGTTTTGGGCATTAGTTTTTACAAACTTGTACATCTCATCTATACCCTCATAATTGGTCAGAAGTGGCACCATAATGTGGTTCTATCGGCCCTTGGTGCTCTGCCTACCCCGTAAGGGATAGAGGCGTGATTATATGTATGTAGTTTTTACGGCCGGCTGCCTGCCTAAAGCCAATCGGGTACAATTTTTAGAAAAAATCCGTACATCCCGCGCACTTATTAACTACGGATAATAACAAACGTACAAATGCGTTCAAGTTATCTGTAACGCAATTTTTGAAGATTTTTTCCCCCTCCCCTCCCCTCATGTAACGTAACCGTAACGTGTTTCTGTACCCCCCCCCCTCCCGCTCTCTAAACGTTACGTAACACTCAAGTAGTGATCATGTTTACCCTATATTCGCAAAAAGTTATGTAACAACACACAAAAACAACATTAAATGACGTACAACGTTCTCTCGGCATTCCCCGTCAAATATAAACGTAAATAAAGGTTGTCAACTTGCTGGGACAAATTACAAATGACGACCAGACTAATACAATCGAGGGATTCCCCGTAAAACGTAAACGAAAAGGGTTGCCAATTTGGGAGTTTTAATTCCCTAATTTTTTATTTAAAAAGAGAAACAATGTTGCGTAACGTATTGTAAGAAAGACCCCCCTGCCGCCCCTGTAAGGCATCGTAACGTTTTACGAGACCCCCCTGCCCCCCCAAATTGCATTACGTAATACTTGAACGCCCCCTTACTTACTTCTCTCTGTTTGATCTGTTCGGCTGGATCTAATATGATGACCCTTATCTTCGTCGGATCCACTTCCACGGGTTTGCGCAGGCTTGACTTAGCTTCAGTCTCGGGTATGACGTCATCTTCAGGTATTCTGTACAAATACATATATACATCTATACACTTACTAATATTGTAAAGCTGAAGAGTTTGTTTGTTTGAACGCGCTAATCTCAGTAACTACAGGTCCGATTTAAAAAAGTCTTTCAGTGTTAGATAGCACATTGCTTTGTGTGATATTAGATATTTCATGATGTTTTTAGAATCTATATTATTAATTTTAAATTTTGCATGCCAGACTCTGGTTAATTTGTGCTGAACAAATATTATTATTCATCATATCAGGGATTCCCAAACTTTTATTTCTCATAGACCCCTTTTAAAAGTTAATTGATTAATTGTCATTGTAGACCAAGAAAATAGACCCCCTCATGGCAGCAGCCTTGTGACGTGCCCTGGAGGAGGCCAACGTCCAGCAGTGGACTGCAATAGGCTGATGCGTATGTGTGTGTCCAATGAAAATGGTTTGCGGATATGACATCCATAGCAATGTAGCAGAAAGGCAGACTAAAACTACTTACTTCTTCTTCTTCTTTCTAGTCTTCTCCTCAGTCTTCTTGCATTTCTTTCTTTTTCTAACTCTGTCCTCTGTCTCCTCTTTGATGTCAGATAACTTAGTAATTAAAATTTGGTTTATGTCATCGTCAGTATTTCCTTCATGATTTCTGAAAAAAAATAAGCCATACTTACAACTGTTATGAAATATATTTATATAATAGGAAGGAATGGAAGAAAATGTCATATTACTCTGACAGGAAATAGGAGTCGGACAGGAAGATGAATACATCTCTAATTTAAAATTAACAGTAAGATAAGATTAATCAACAAAATCACTGTCTTATTTTAATTAACATATCTATTATGTAGCAAGTTGTCTGACACTTTAATCAGTTTTTTCTCAGCTATTCTCAACTAAAATAATGAATGTTTCATTAAAATCTATTGAGCCATCTATGAGCAGGCCCTCATACAAAGTATCACTATGTAATTCTATTTCTATTTCATAAAAGAAAGAAAACATTTATTTTTCACCAAAATTATAATACAATATTTATCCTATAAATATATATTAAGAAATAATTTTTTTTTTCACCCGAGTGGTTCTGGAACCCTCGACCTCTCGCATTCCGTGCAGTGCTCTCACCAACTGACCATTTCTTATAAACTTTTATTCTTACATTACGTTTTTGGCAACGTTATTTTTTCATCCCGATAGCTATACACTAGCCAAATCTCAGTAAACAAAGCTGAATCCTTCAGCACAAAGTTTATTGATGAAACGATCAACCATATACCAGCGGATTATTAAATATACATATTTATAATATATAATATCTAATTTAAGACTAATTTATAAGATATATGTCTTTTCTTTTATTTAATTACACGAATTTAGAAGAGAGATTGATTGGTCTGTGAAGGATTGTGTGCAGAAACAGAAACATACCTCCGTAAGTGAGACCTCTTATGCAGGTGAGCTAATTTTTAGGAGGAACTCTTTCACGATTGGTAGCATTGCTGGAAGAAATCTCTCTTAGAGATAAGCACACCTTTGTACATTTTCTTTGTCATAAACTTTATTTGTGAAAACTTTACTGTGTACAATAAAGCATTAGAATATGTCTCCATAATAATATTATGGAGACATATTCTAATGCTTTATAATATTATTATGGAGACATATTTATATATATAATTATTATACTGGTTCAATTATAAATCTGCAGTAGTGGTCTCTTTTTTTGGAAGTTGGTTAAAAAATTTAAGGAACTTACTTAAATTCCTCAAAGGCTATATCATCGTCGAAATCAGAATATCCATGTTCAACCTTTATCTCACCGTCAATGTCATTGTACTCTTCAATTTCAGGTAGATCTAGTTTGTCCAGGTCTGTTTTCTCTAATCGCTTTTCATGCTGTAAAATAGAATAATAAAATACTATGGGACTTACTTATAAACCGTGTACAAAGTTAAGAAACTATTAAGCACAACATCTAACAGAAAAATGTATTGAATATCTGTCAAAATTAAGTGTTGATAAGCCTTCAAGCCTATGCTTAAAGTTTTTTATAAATTAATCAAAATCAATATTCACAGTCAATAGAGTCCATATGAATGTTACAACTCTACTATAGTGGGTTAAGTGTGTTTACAGTCAGAGGCGGCTCGTCCTAAGGAGCGCTAGTGCAGTGCACTCCCACCCACGAAGATTAGATAGGCAATCTATATTTCTCTATATTTATAATTATCTTTCAATTCTACTATGTTTATACACACATGTCATTAAGAGATAAAAGAAAAGTATTTAATATCTCTATCTTGCCATGTCTAACATATGGTTGCCAGCCTTGGGCCCTTACCAGCAAGCAAATAAAAACACTTCAAGTATGCCAAAACAACATGGCGAGAAGTATGCTAAATATTAAACTTAAGGACAAGATAAAACTGACAGACATAAGAGAGAAAACTAAATTAATAAATGTGACTTGGGCAGTTGCATCCTTCTGGAACAGGCTGCGTAGCTCTAATAACGCAATCCTCAAAGTCCTTCACGAGGATATTACGAGTCCTACATTTTCATACTGGCTCTCTGTACATCGGAGCGCGAACCGTAAATAATGACATTTTATTTGATATATAGACATATTGTGCGTGTGTGTGTGTGTATGTGTGTGTTTGTGCAATATACATTTGCTGACCGATACTTATGTTGTATTGTATTATATGGGTCTTTTGTAATTTACTTTATTTTACAATGTGCCTGCAATAAATGATTATTATTATTATTAGTAAACAAACTAAAGTGGAAATGGACTGGACACATGGTAAAGAGTCAAAAAGACAAATGATCTAAGGACATAACAATGTGGTATCCCCGGGATGGAAAACGGAACAAAGGGAGACAAAGAGTAAGATGGTAGGATGAAATGAGAAAGGTAGCGGGAGGTACTTGGAGGAGATGTGCCATGGACAGGAAGAAGTGGAGAATTCTGGGGGAGGCCTTTGCCAAAGGGCAAGTTGACAAAGAAGAGTAAATCATTAATTGTAAAATATATAAGTAAATTCATGTCAGAGGAAGAGCTAAAATAAAATAAATGTTTATACAAGTGTCTACGCGTTCGTATTAAGTAAGTTGTAATCTTATGTATCGAGTGGAGCGCTAGCGATCGCGCTCTAATGAAACGAAATTTGGTACGATTCCTAGTACTGTATTCAATGAGTGCGAAAGACATAACGACAAAGGCCGGCGCGTGAAACAGAAGATTTTGTATGAAAAATTAGCCTAATCTGGAGTGCCGCTCACATTAATTCTAGATGTCGCTTAGTCCGAGTTCATCTGAATTCATCTGAATCATTAGGTCATCTGAATTTTAATAAGAGTGAGGTTGCATAATTTCATTCAGTAAATGAGTGAACACACGCAGCTTTTCCAAACTGTAATTTTGCATGTGCTCATATAAAAAAAAAATATGAACCCCCATCTAAAAATATCACGAGCCGCCTCTGTTTGCAGTAACACAGATAATGTTGTTATACACAGAGCAACTAGTATATCGTTAAAGGGAACTATTTGATGAAACACACCCTACCTGCAATACTTTATGAAATCCAAGTTTGCTCTTACTGGAGTCCACCGTCAGTATGTTGGTGGCATGCAGTTGTGACGTCGCATATTCACTTAGCTCCGTATCTTGGGCATCAATGGGAAACTACAATAAAGATTTGTTGGTTATTTTACTGACACATGAGAAGTGGCTCTGCCCAAAAGAAGTTTTATTATATACATCTCTGGGAGTGAAAAAAATGTACAATACTCAGCTGCTTCTCTTCCTGAGCATACTGTACAAGTCAGTAGACGGACAAGAGGGTCTTGGTGTTTTGTAGGCGATGGGCTGAACACCTGTCACTACTAACCGAACTTGTACATCTCAACTATACCCTCAAAATTGGTCAGAAGTTGGCACCATGTGGTTCTATCGGCCCTTGGTGGTCTGCCTACCCCGTAAGGGATAAAGGTGTGATAATATGTATGTATGTACATCTACAATAGATAATTTCATACATGTATGTTTAGTTTGGAGAGGCGAATGTTCAGCAGTGGACTTTGCATGGTTAAAACTGATGATGTTTAGCACTTGTCACTAATTGTCACAGATTAATTAACTGTGATATGTACTGCAGTACTGGCTACCCCATTCTGGATAGACAGGTATTTGTATGTTGATTAGTAATTCATCAGAATATTCTGCAAATTTGCAGGCATAAATAAAATAATAAAAGGAATTTACCGGAGTACACCTTTCTAAATATTCATTTAAAATTGTGTGTGCTTTCTGTATTTTGGACTTGAACTTATAAGATTTCCACAGCAAAGAATGGCATTCATAACAAATGGACTGTGGTAGCCCATCGGATTCGGAGATCTGAAATAAAATTCTGGTGTAAATCAAGAAGTTTTCAGATTTGTAGATTTTATAAAAATTACCAGTAAGAAAGTTAAGTGAGGTTATATTTGAAACCAAATAAACTTAGTTATATAGCTTTCGTAAAAACGATATAATATCAAATTGCTTTTAATTACTTACATTTATATTAGATAACTCGCGATAATACACAGAAAATTTCATAATTTTGTACATCCGCTTTTCTGTAGATAAACAACATCTGCACATAGAAGCAACAGGATTTATAAAAGGTGAACATTTTATGTCAACTTCGTACTCTCGTTCTTCCATTTTGTATATTATTTCATTGGAAAATAACGAAGAAACAACAAGAAATCTAAAATTAGAGCAAGCTAGTTGTTTATAAACAATATGGCCGATTTTTTTTTTATTACCAAACAATGACAGTTTAGGCAAATGATACAGTAAACCATTCAGCCTAAATAACTATTTTGATTGAGGAAAAAAATTACTGCCCATAACTTGAATAACTTTTTATAAATAAAGCCTTCTTTGTCAGTGCTTGTTATTTCCTGTTCTGATGTAAGGTTTCACTATAATACCTACCTACATTAGCAAAGAGTATTATTATTCTACATTAGCCGGATCTCCGCCGGAAGTGTCCTAAGAACTACGGTGACCGTGGTTAGGATGTCCTTCGCGGTCTCGCTGTTAGAACGACCCCATTTGAGATTTTTGTATTTATCCCATATCCTTTTCAGTAGGTATGAAGACAAAGCGTAAGCGTGTATCGCATCCCTCATAAGCGACGATAGAAAGAATAAGCGACAAACCAAACTGCTTCCTGTGCTTTTTCTTAAAACTTTCCATTACGCTACACCAGCCTTTCCCAAAGTGGGCGATAACGCCCCCTTACGGGCGCTGAAGGCTTAAAGGAGGCGGTAAGAGACCCAGAAAAAAATTGGAGCGTTGTGTAGAGGCTTGGGGAATTATAGTAGTTTTTAAGTAGGTGAAAAAGTAATTTATTCTCAAAGTGGGCAGTAGGCAAAATAAGTTTGAGAACCCCTGCGCTACACGATACGATCCTTTTTAACCGACTTCAAAAAGAGAGGTTATCAATTCGTCTGTATGTTTTTTTTTTTTATTTTTATTATTTTTTTTTTTTTTATGTGTGTTACCTCAGAACTCCGTCATTTATGAACCGATTTCAATTTTTTTTTTATAGTTGGTCATGGTATACTTCCAGGTTGGTCCCATATTCACCATATCAGGATCTGATGATGGGATCTTGGAAAATCGAGGGCAATTCGAATATTGTACACATGTAGTCTGTTTTTTAATTTTTACTGAGCGTTTTGATCACCTACATATAAAACATAACATCTGATGATGGAATAAGGAATCTAGGGATATCCTCAAATATAAAAGACGAGTAGTCCGTAGATTTTTATAGAGAATTTTGGTCAGCTACACATAATATAAAGGAAACGAGGGTCTCCGCCAAAAAACAGAGAGTCTTTTTAGTAACAAAATCCCCCTATGGCAGGGGGGGGCCTACGTCCAGTAATAGGCTTATGAAGATGAAGATAATTGTGTTAAGTCATTAAATATATCGTTATGTCCGAAGTAAGATGGTTATAGAGGAAGAGGTAGACATGAGAATAACGAGATGACGGTTAATAGGGATGAATGAAAAAAGAGTACCTACATATTGAACCGACCCCAAATGATTGGGAACACAGGAAGAAGGAGTGTAATTATATGTTGCTTAAATAAGTGTGTACATGGCTGTTGTGCTGCCAAATCTCTTATATTCCTCCGAGGCGTGGTGCATGTACCGTCGCCATACTCTGGATCGATTCCACCTCAAGTGCCTCCGATCCATCATGAGAAACAGATGGTCCAAAGTGCGTAATACCGAAGTATTGCGAAGAGCCAATAAGTGCCATTGAGGCCTACTTAATGAGCTTCGGTGGTGCGTCATGTGTCTCGTAAGGAGAGATTGGCTACATCTTCTTTTCTGAACTAGAGGAGGGCAAGCGGAAACGCGGCGGGCAACTCCTCAGATACAAAGATGTTCAGAAAAGACATGAAGAGATGCAATATAGATCCATCTAAATGGGAAGTTTTGTCAGCACAACGACCAGAGTGGCGCATGATAAAGCAAGTACACGAGTTCGAGGAGAAGCGTCAAGCTTTGACGCTAAACGTGATGAACTAAAGACTCGTCCTCCTGCTGCCATTATCTATAATATAATAATGGCGCACTAACCTGTCCTCTGTGTGCGCGGGCGTTCAGGGCGAAGATTGGCTATGTAAATGTAAGCCATCTCCGAGCGCATGAACGCCAACTTAGTAATATCTAGGAGTAGAAGTGGTCGCCATGACCGAAATTGGTCGGAGTTCATCATTATCATCATATTGTCAGACGTAAAGTTTCGAAGCCTAGTCCTTTTTCTCTTTTGTCATGTGGCCTATTTTATATAAAAATTATATAAATATTATGCCTCCTAAACTTCGTACCGGCTTAACGCAATATATATTTGCCCTTTAGTTAAATTTTACTTTAGTAAGCTCGAGTTTTGGGAGGAAGTCGGTTTTTCGTTTTAAAAAAATTATGTGTTAATTTATTTGAACTATTCGAAATGGGAACTATAAAATAAAACATAAAAACTTTAACAAAAAAATGTGTTTAATCCAAGAAATTACATAGATTCGATCATTTGACTCTTATTTACAAAATATTCTTATAACACTACAATTTGAATAAATGCAACACCATTCAAGGGCTTATACATCTTTTGGGAGTAAAAATGTGGTATGTGCTATGATGGATTTCTAAGCACAGTAGGTACACAGAAATCCGTTTGGGGTATACAAGGTGATTTTTGGTCGTCAACGTTCCCGAAAACTACGGAATCTCCTCATCATCACGATCATTTTTCTCCATGGAAGCATACCTGGGAAGTGTCTTTCCAAAATATTAGTGCACATTGACACATGTACTTGTAGCAAGATTTTTTCACGAGAAATAATTAATATCTATCTATGAAAAAACTAGCATTAATTAACACTGGACACTATAAATTTCGCCCGATATTTTTTATTTTATTTACATCGTTTACCAGATTTTTTTTTGGCATAAACTTACTTTATTTGATGTATAGAGTACGTACCCTTTGTTAAGGGTTGCAACGAAAAAACAACCTGTATTATATCCCATGCCCCTATCCTAAATCAGCCCATGATACCATACAATCATAGAAATCGACTCTATCTTACAAAAGCAAAACGACAGTGAAAATTGTACAACATTTATAATGAGATTGCTGTTATATGTAATGATGCTTTTGCTAGTAATACAGGGCAGTTATTATATGCATATATATTAAGGCTTTGATTCAAATAAATAACCGCTTGAATTTGGCAATTTGCGAATCTGACAATTTGCGTATTTGACAATTTGCGAAATTGACTGATTGCGACCGCTTGACAATTTGCGAATTAAACAATTTGCGCCTAAAGGATTGCGTCATTTGTCACACATAACTCGTAAGGCTTCTGATTGGCCAATGGGATTCCGAGCTTTGCATTGACAAAACAGAGCAAGCATAATTGGTTCAATTTTGGTTTGTTTTCATACATATCTATAGTAATTTATGCCCTAGTAGATGTCATCTTTACCTACATAGACAAAGTAAATGAATATCTATTGAGGGATCGCCCGCCACCGGGCCCTATACCTTCCGCTGACCCTCGGATCTGCCTACTCATGATCACGAACACAAGACACTACAGTCGCAACGAGAAGCCAGATCCAAGCAGCAATCACATAACAACTTTATTGTTAGTTAGTTGGTTCGGTAGATAGTAGTTCTATCTACCGAACCAACTAACTAACATGGAAAACTAATCCTGATGATGCCACGGGTGTTGGCGAAACATATGTCGATTAAAAATTTTAATTGGTTTTCGGATTAGCAGCTATGTATTTATGGTTGCATGCTAGGTGCTTGGATCTGGCTTCTCGTTGTGACTGTAGTGTCTTGTGTTCGTGATCATGAGTAGGCAGATCCGAGGGTCAGCGGAGGGTATAGGGCCCGGTGGCGGGCGATCCCTCAATAGAGATTTGAACTTCCGAATAGTGACGCCTGATACAATTCAATATTTAACAAAGTAAATGAAGTTCATTAACATAAAAATACTGAAAGAAAATAAATATGTAATAGGTGATTTATAGACCTTTTTTACAACAAAAAAGAGAGAATATAATCAGGAGGGCATAAGCCAAGTAAGAAAATGCGACAGCAGAAAAAAAGACATAGACAAGCATAGAAACATCCATGACTTAGAGACAAACATCAATATTCAGCATGTCAAAATTTGCTACCAGGATTCGAACCCAGGACCTATGGTGTCGCAGGCAGGGTCACCACCTACTACGCCAACCGGTCAAGTTACTTTGAATGATAGCGCCTGCGTTGTATCGGCAGTTTTTCTATGAAACGGATTTTAACCACCGCTAAGATCGATATATCGCCCCTTTACAAGAACAACGTGACATATCAAAAAGTTGCGGTTTATAAAATATCACGTTGTTCATTTCAAAAAGCAGATTTTTGAATGTAGCCCTACAATAATACTTGAGGTTGATATCAGTCTCTAGTTCGAAGTCCCCATATAGATGTTCTTCTAGTTCCTACCGTCGGCCGTGCGATGGCGCTGAAAAAAAAATATTGCTTTAATTTATAGTATTGGCAAAACATACATTAGATAATGATATATGATGATCTCCGACCGTATTTCGGTCAAGGCGACCAATCTCTACGGAGATTGGCCAGGTACGCAGGAGATGTTATAGTGCACGAGTGTGTGCGCAAACACAGATGCACTCTCTATTCCGTTACTCTCATAGTCCGATGGGACGGAAAGCCGACACGACCGGAGAGAGATCAGGCGCAGGACCAACGGTTTTACGTGCTTTCCGAGGCACGAGCTAAGTGACAATTTTACAACATTAAAATCTGTACATGAAATAAATTCATTGAACTTACACCTCCCGCTTGGAAGGTGCGCGTCTTAACCACTGGGCTATCACCGCTTTAACGATATATACATAGCTATCTATCTATACATACAGGGTGTCTCGGAAGTCGACGTCAAGTCGGAAACGGGAAATAGGCCAAGTCATAATAGTTATGAGAAAATTTTTAAAAAATCTACGTTATATATGTACTTTATAAATTATAGGACTTTAAAAAAAAATCGAGAAAATCTACACCCTGTGATAGTTTTTTAACTCCTGTTGCTACAAATGGCGCGCCTATTAATACTTCGCCCAACCTTAACTGGCTGTACTGAAAAAAAAATGTACATAACTTAGATTTTTTTTTAAATTTTTCTGATAACTATTATGACTTGGCCTATCTCCCGTTTCCAGCTTGACGTCGACTTCTGAGACACCCTGTATAATAAAAATGTAACGGATCGCTGTCTATACATGGAAGATATATGAGAAAAAATAATATAGAAGACCTTTATCAACGCAATAGTACCCAAAACAATGACTTTTGGAATTTTTGTCTATTTCGTCTGTGCGTTTGTGCACGCTAATCTCAGAAACGGCCGAACCGATTTCGATGCAGTTTTCAGGAATATATTGTGACAGGTCCCACTTAACATATAGGCTACTTTTTATCCCGGGAAAATGTTTTTATCCTGGATAATTTCGACATTTTGTTCTGTCTGCAGTCCATACGTACGGAGTCGCGGGCATCCACTAGCACGTAAATCACAAATGGTGTAGCCAGAACTGCAGGATCATAAGCGAGATCCCGCAGCCACGTTTAGGATAGCGGGGATTGATGTAAGTGGACAGGCAGCCTGCCCGACCCATTGAGCTATCACCACCACAAAATGATGTAAAACTAAAATACACACTATGGTCGATTCCGGCAGTCACACTTAAACCTAAACGTAAAATTAGTCCTACCCGTCCTTTTCTCTCTCAGCCATTTATGTTAAGAACGGAGAGAGATAGACCTGACTAAGATTAGGTTTAGGTTTAAGTGTGACTACCGAAATCGACCCTAATGTGGTGATGTCAAATAATAATAATAATATGTAGTTAATTTTATAAATTGCATGCCAGTTTTATTGGCTAGACATAAGGACAAATTTCATATAGTATAAAATCTTTGTTTACTACTAGAGGACGCCCGCGACTTCGTCCGCGTGGACTAAAGAAAAAACAAAATGTCGAAATTATCCGGGATAAAAAGTAGCCTATATATTAAGCGAGACCTGTCACAATATATTCCTGAAAACTGCATCGAAATCGGTTCAGCCGTTTCTGAGATTAGCGTGCACAAACATCGATCCGTTACAATTTTATTATATGTATAGATATAGATAGATGTCTCATTGCAAGTATAGATTTATCTCATCATATCTCTCTGCTTCTCTTCCCGGGCATACTGTACAAGTTAGTGGAGGGACAAGAGGGTCTTGGTGTTTTGTAGGCGATGGGCTGACCACCTGTCACTACTAACCGAACTTGTACATCTCAACTATACCCTTAAGATTGGTCAGAAGTGGCACCATAATGTGGTTCTATCGGCCCTTGGTGCTCTGCCTACCCCGTAAGGGATAAAGGCGTGATTATATGTATGTGTGTATCTCTCAGTAATGTGATTTGTAGACTTCTACCTCTTAGAGGGATAGTGGGCGTGACTATACGTATATACAGGATGATTTTTGGTCGTCAACGTTCCCGAAAACTACGGAATCTCCTCATCATCACGATCATTTTTCTCCATGGAAGCATACCTGGGAAGTGTCTGGTTCGCAAGATATTAGGGTCCAAAGTTGAGTAAATAAACTGCGATTTTCTGCATAAATGCAAAGAGTCGCATCTGTCTATGAAGAAACTAGCATAAACACTGAACACTATAAATTTTTCCCGAACAAGTAATTTTTTTTTTAATTAGCAGCATTTTTTTTGGCATAAACTTACTTTATTTGATCTATAGAGTACGAACCCTTCGTTAAGGGTGGCAACGATAAAACATCCTGTATAAACAGTATACACACCTGAACATAAACTGGTTGATCTGTATATGCGGCAAAGCGGATCGCAGCGCGTTCAAAGAGGCCGTGTGTAGCATGCCCCATACTTCTAGGTATTGTAGGGACGGCATTGATGACAGCTTACTGAAATAGACAATAGATATATTTTATTAAATAGAAAAAGTATTTGCATTTCTCTCATGATAAAATGTGTATGACTAATGGACACTCTCGACTCCGTCCGCGTGGACTACAGAAAAATGTTACAGTTTACAGTCAGCACCACATCATACATATGAATATACAGGATGTTTTTTTGTGGCCACCTATACGTATATACATGAAATAAAGTAAGTTTATGCGCTACCTTGATCGTGCGAAATATAGTGTCTAGTGTTTATTTAGTTATAGACAGATATTAAGTTGACGGACAGTTGAAATTCGAAAGGCTAAATACACTTTATTATAATACAGTAGTTTCGTATTGGACGGCTATTGATGTCACATCTTGAACTTGACGGCTATATATGTGTTCCTGCTACGGCGTCTAGGCATTGCGATCTATTTACTCAACTTTGGACTCTAATATTTTGGAAACCAGACACTTCCCACGTAATGGATATCGTGATGATGAGGAGATTCCGTAGTTTTCGGGAACGTTGAAGACCAAAAATCATTATAGCGTACCTTATAATATTAATTATTATTATTATATAAAGTCAATTGATTAAAGCCTATATTTAATAAAAGTAGTTATTATGACTCCTATAATATTGTTCTGGGAGGTTGCGATGGTTGTATAAATAGTAGGGTAGAAACTAAATGGTGGATTAAATAAGTGGATTTTGGTTTGGTCACAGAGGAATAAGATGTCATAGAGTGCTAATATCCTACTAACTAAGTCTCGATGCACCATTAGACTTTCCGGCACTGGCGGCTCGTCCTAAGGAGCGCTGGTGCAGTGCACTCCCACCCACGAAGATTACATAGGCAATCTATATTTCTCTATATTTATAATTATCTTTCAATTCTATTATGTTTATACAATAGTGTCTACCCGTTGTTCCTCTCAAGTAAGTTGTAATCTTATGTATCGAGTGGAGCGCTAGCGATCGCGCTCCAATGAAACGAAATTTGGTATCAATCCTAGTACTGTATTCAATGAGTGCGAAAGAGACATACTGACATACGCCGGCGCGTGAAACAGAAGATTTCGTACGAAAAATTAGCCTTATCTGGAGCTCCGCTCACATTAATCCGCGTATGCGCCACTAGATGTCGCTTAGTCCGAGTTAGAACGCGACATGGTTGTCTTTAATGTGTTTCATTAGGTCATCTGAATTTTAATAAGAGTGAGGTTGTTGCACTTGCATCATCTCATTCGTTAAGTGATGACGTTATGTGCATGCGCTCATATTTAAAAAAAGTGAACACCCATCTAAAAATTCAGGAGCCGCCAGTGTTGTATTGTATTGATAACTTACGGTAGTGTATGAGGTGGTAGCAGATAGCATCGACTTAATGCAAGATGCTCCAGTCTGGTCAGTGTGATGAGGGAAGGTAGACTGGCAGCCGTGAGACGAGGGCAGTCCGAGATGTCTAGCTCTTGGAGACGCGGGCAGCGGCCGCAGAGGGAAGCCAAACCTGCGGGAAATAAGTCTAGTTTAGTAGTGACACATACATAGATATGGCCCCCGTATTATGGTCGATTCTAATAGTCACATTTAAACGTAAAGTCAACCTTAGTCAGTAGTCCCTCTCCGTTCTTAACATAAATGGCTGTGACAGAAAGGGACAGGTAGAATTAATCTTAAGTTTAGGTTTAAGTGATAGAGATTGTCACACTGTTGGCACATTTAGGGAAAAGCCGAAGAATTACTACCTGTCCATTATTTGAATATACTGTCATTTATAAAATTATTAATAAATAAAATGGAAAAAATTCTTCACCCGAGTGGGAATCGAACCCACGACCGCTGCAAACCATGCCAGCCGCTATAACCACTAAGCCACCGGGTCAATTACTCGGGATGACGAATTTTACCATCTCTTTTCTGAATTACATACTGTCATTTGTTTCTCTCCTTTTTTTTCTTAATGTAGTTTTGTAGTTTCTTAGAATTTGTTTGATTGCACGTGTTACCCTGTTGTCAACAATTTCACTTTACTTGCTTGGCTTGCTGGAAGAGATCTCTGGTAGAGATAAGCTTGCCATTGTACATGCATCTCTTTAATGTTGTATGCCATATTTCTTTTTGTGTATGTGCAATAAAGAATAAATAATAAGTGTGACGGTCAGAATCGACCATATTACCTAACTATGTATACCTCATTTTATTTAGAAGTAGAAAGAATTCGAAAAGACCAATTTTTTTATTAGGTAGTATCACCTACTCATATAAAGTTTGCACTATAAAATACCTTTTTAGTAGGTTCCTGCAATCCGCCTAAATGTTGGGAAGACGCATTGCAAAACAGCGTTGTTCTTCAATGTGACGCGCTGATATATAATACAGCTGATTCTGCAATGCGCCTTCGACGTATACATAATGAGAATGTCCCTAGGTACTGGATATCGTAAGAGGCAACAGCGCCTCCTATGTTGACAATATAGTCTGAAAACCACACTGTGGTCACCAACCCGCCTGCTCAGTGTGGTGACTATGGACAAACCCCCCTACGTAGCCTTGTGGCGTGCCCTGGGGGAGGCAGCAGTCCAGCAGTGGACTGCAATAGACTGATGGTATTATACTCACTGTGCCGAGACGTGGTCTCTAACTATGTGCCCCATAAAAAAGCTCAGGATCGCACAGCGAGCGATGGAGAGAGCTATGCTTGGGATCTCTCTGCGTGATCGAATCAGAAATGAGGAGATCCGCAGACGTACAAAGATCACCGACATAGCTCAACGGTCCAGCAAGCTGAAGTGACAATGGGCAGGGCACATAGATCGAAGAACTGATGGCCGATGGAGTCGGAAAGTTCTAGAGTGGATACCACGTATCGGCAAACGCAGCGTGGGAAGGCCACCCGCGAGGTGGACGGACGACCTGGTCAAGGTTGCGGGCGTCGGTCGGATGCAGGCGGCTTCCGACCGGTCGGAGTGAAGGTTGTTGGGGGAGGCCTATGTCCAACAGTGGACTTCTCAGGGCTTTATACTAGGGAATTATACTCACTGTCATCTGTCATAACCCTGGCACCAGCTATGTTGAGCCGTAGAAGTCTGGTCGGTAGTTTATTCGCCAGGATCTCTAGAGAGTCTTCCTTCAAACCGCACCATGATATGTTTAGGGATTGTAAACTGGAAGAAATAGAACAATTTTATACATTTTTTAATTGTATCAGGCGTCACTATTCGAAAGTTCAAATTTCCATTGAGAGGTCGCCCGCCACCGGGCCCTACACCCTCCGCTGACCCTCGGATCTGCCGACTCATGGTCACGAACACAAGACACTACTGTCGCAACGAGAAGCCAGATCCAAGCACCTAGCATGCGACCATAAATCCGAGATCCGAGGGTCAGCGGAGGGTATAGGGCCAAAAAAATCAGCCGTTCCATACAATCTCGAATAATTACTGCACTGAAGTGTATGGAATTTTAATTTTGCAATATTTCGGAGTTGGTCCCATAGTAAAAGTTGTTTCTTTTTACCTACCTGGTTTCGTGTCAAAAGTTAATCACTAATTTTGAAGAGACCTTATAGCTAATTTTTTTTATTAGTTGCTGATTAACATTTGTAGATGCATATTTACAGATTTTATCATGGGACTACGTTTATGCGATGTAAAGTGTGCGAGTTTATTTAAATTATTTATTTATGAAATACTAGCGGCCGCCCACGACTTCGTCTGCGTGAAAGAGCTTGAGAAGCCGGGGCGGGTCCGTAGTTACACACATAAACCTGTATGACACTATCTATTTTATAAAAACCGCATCAAAATCCGTTGCGTAGTTTCAAAGATCTAAGCATACATAGGGACAAACAGACAGACAGCGGGACGACTTTATCTATACATATAATATACGGTTAGAGATTGTCGCACTGTTGGCACATTTAGGGAAAAGCTGAAGAATCACTACCTGTCCATTATTTGAATATACTGTCATTTGTTTCTCTTAATGTAGTTTTGTAGTTTCTTTGAATTTGCTTAATTGCACATGTTACCCTGTTGTTAACAATTTCTCTTTAGTTGCTTGGCTTGCTGGAAGAGATCTCTGGTAGAGATAAGCTTGCCTTGTACATGCATCTATTCTTCAACATTGTATGCCATATTTTTTTTGTGTATGTGCAATAAAGAATAAGAATATAATAAAAATGTAACGAATTGCTGTCTGTACATGGAAGATATATGAGAAAAAATATTATAGGCGACCTTTATCAACGCAATAGTACCCAAAATAATGATTTTTGGAATTTTGATTTCGATGCAGTTTTCAGGAATACATTGTGTCAGGTCCCACTTAACATATGGGCTACTTTTTATCCCGGGAAAATATTTTCATCCCGGATAATTTTGACATTTTGTTTTTTCTGTGCGGACGGAGTCGCGGGCGACCACTAGTTTTATAATATGTAGTGATAGTGATAAAATACAATATCAATTATTACCTTGTGCATCCATCCAATATTGACGTAAGGCCTTCCGGTGGGACGCCATGAGCCATAGTTAAGTTTAATGTCTCTAGAGATTTACATAGACCTAGAAAAAAAAAAAGATATATCTAAATAAATTTATCTTATATACCTATAAATATAATATTTATTGTTGAAATGAAATGGTCACTTATTAAAATTATTTTGTCATTTATCAATCATCCCATTAATATAATCCGTTAGGATATGGTTGATCGTTTCGTCTTTAAATATTGTGCTGAGGGATTCAGCTTTGTTTGCCGAGATTTGGCTAGTGTATAGCTATCGGGATGAAAAATAACGTTGCCAATATGTAATTTAGAAAAGAGATGGTAAAATTCGTCATCCGAGTAATTGACCCGGTAGCTCAGTGGTAACAATTTTGCAACATTAAAATATGTACAAGAAATAAATTCATTGGTACAGGCCCGTGACTGGGATCGAACTTACGCCTCCCGCTTGGAAGGTGCACGTCTTAACCACTGGGCTATCACCGCTTAATACGCTTTAACTGTATGCACTTACCTATTCTCTGACAAGCTTCATCGCTAATCACCACGCTTTCCAAGCTAAGTTTTTTGACCGCAGTACACCGTTCTAATAGACAGCATAGAGTTGTGTTGTCTATGGTACACATGCTGAGGTCCAGGTATTGTACTCTAGAGGGGGAGGCTGGCGGTGATGGGTGCCATTCTCCTATCTGAAAACACGGTTTTTGTCTATGGAATTGCCAATTTTTTAGGTCACATAGGGTAATCCATTCTTGTGACAGGCAACTTACGACGTTATTACCAAACCAGTGTAAACGTCATTCGACAGAAAAACGTATAGAATATCTGTATTTAAGCAATATGGTCAATACCGTCACTGAACTTAGATCTATCCCTCTCCGTTCTTAATATAAATGGCTGAGAGAGAAAGGGACAGGTACGACTAATTTTACGTACTTGTATAGTAAATGTATAGCTTAAACAATGTTTATATTTACGGTGTCAAGGTTAGTAATTGACTATAGGCAAAACCCCCCTGTGGCAGTAGTCTTGTGGCGCTGGGGGAGGCCTATGTCCAGCAGTACACCGCAGTAGGCTGATATATACACTAATCTTGGTTAAAATCAACAGTTGGTGAAATATATAGTTGTACGCTGTTAATATCCTAAAATAAATAAATAAATAAAATAAAAATAATAAGAAGCAGCTATGTCAAATAAATTCTATCTATCTATAATAATAATAATTGTTTATTGGTACCAAATTACAGACACTAGAAAAATAGAGGCCCTGTGGCCTATGCTAGTTAGTTATAACTGTGTTACAGGCCACAGTGATCCCCTTAATGTACATATCAATGTGTATACAGGCACTAGAAAATGAAATAAACTTTTTTAAATTTTTAAATTATTATTACATTAGATTATGTACATATTGTATGTTAGGCGGTCCATATGGCTAATTATGTGAGTTGCAAAAGCAATGCGATCGCGAAAATTGGCTTTGTGTTTGCAAGTTACGTAATCAGCCCACCAGATTGCGCAGGTTGTAAAACTAAGTACATACCTCTGAACTAGCCAGCCTTATCACGCTATGTTTCCTTGCTAATATCATGCCTAGGGCGTTCTTAGATATCGTCCTATTTCCTAGGTCTAATCGCTGCCATAGTGTTTCATCTGACGCCACTCTGTACCATCTGAAAGTAGAAATAAATTGAATCACCCTATCTATTTTAAAAAAATCGCATCAATATCCGTTTCGTAGTTTTAAAGATCTAAGCATACACATCTAGACAGATAGTGGGAAGTGACTTTGTTTTACATACAATATGAAGTGATTAACCTAGTCCAGAGGCGGCTCGTCATATGGAGCGCTAGCGCTCGCGCTCTAATGAAACGAAATTTGGTACGTTTCCTAGTACTGTATTCAATGAGTGCGAAACAGACATACCGACATAGGCCGGCGCGTGTAACAGAAGATTTCATATAAAAAATTAGCTTAATCTGGAGCGCCGCTCACATTAATTCGCAGTGTGCGTTTGCGTCCACTAGATGTCGCTTAGTCCGGGTTAGAACGCGATATGGTTGTCCTTAATTTTAATAACAGTGAAGTTGAATAATTTCATCCAGTAAGGGAGTGAACACGCGCGGCGTTTCCAAACTGTAATTAATTTTGAATGCACTCGCTCATATTTAAAAAAATGTGATCCCCCATCTAAAAATATCACGAGCCGCCCCTGACCTAGTCACTGACTAAGATCCATAAGGTCTTGTGTCGCGTTGTATATATAAATACATATTAGATAAATAAGATCCATGACTTCATCATATAGCACCTACATGTTCACACCTACTGGGATTCGAACCTAGGACCTATGGCGATTCAGGTGTCTGTGGTACCTAAGTATTAAGTATACATTACATAGATATACACATAGGTGTGTACCCGAAATAGGGACGCCACGTTTAAAAGATCAGTGACAAGTTGCTATTTTTTTTTTTTGCTCTAGCTCAGGGATTCCCAAACTTTTTTCTCATAGACCCCTTTTAAAAGTTCACTGGTTCTAATGGATCCCCTACAGGCCTACACCACATACAAATTAATTATAAACCCCTGGGGTCCACCTGGACCACTTTGGGAACCACTGAGTCTCTAGCTCATCACCTGAGAGAGTTCCTTAGACGACTATTACGACACTACAAAAACCATTTTCAAAGAGCAATTTGGTCTTAAAAGATTCCAAAATTTCAACTTTATAAAAAAAAATCAATGTAATTTCTAGGAAGTGCGAATATATTGTATCCATGTCTATAATTAACCCTGTTTACCTGTACGTACCTTTTACAGACAAGCATGGCGTGTGCCAGTGTCCGCTTGGGAAGCCATTTGAACACGCTGAGTATCATCTCGTCTGACAGTGTGCTGAACGATGTTGAACCATTGTCTGTGCTGTCTGCAATAGGGATGTTTACGGTTTTTTTATTTGTATTTAGATCGAAAGATCATAAAATAAAAGAGACATTTGCGAAAGAAAAACTTCGCTAGTGTGAAAACTTTCTGGGATATAACGATTTCAAAATCACAATTTTAGATTTGCCAAAAAACGCTCCATACAAACGGCTACCACAATTATGACGTCACTCTTTCGTAACTTGTATGCGCGTAAAAGAATTTTTGTTCTGCAGCTATTTTAAATATTGCGTTTATAAATATGGTCACAAAGCAAAAGTTGCTGTAAATGATGCAGGTGGATATTTTATGTTGCAATTTTCAATTAATTTTACATTTGAAAAATGGACTTGCCCACTCAACTTTGAAGGCTTATGACTACCTCATTTGGACACTTAATGAAATTGTAATTTTACAGATAGGTATGATTTCGATGATTTATTCTGATAAGCATAAAATGTTATTAAAATTCAACCATAGTAAACATCCCTATTATAATAACCTCATTTACATCTTCTTCAGCTTATTCCACTGCTGGACGTAGGCCTCCCCCAGGGCACGCCACAAGGCTACTGTCACAGAGGGGTTTTGCCCATAGTCATCACGCTGTGCAGGCGGGTTGGTGACCGCAGTGTGATTTTCGGAATATGTTGTCAGTACGGGAGGCGCTGCTGCCCACCTCCCGGATATCCTTAATCGCCTCGTACGATACCCACGGGCAGGCAGGGGTGGTACTAACTCTACTCTGCCAGCACTACGCGGCATTTACATACATTATTGTGAGTGTGCATGTTTAATCAAATCAAATCAAATCAAATCAAATAGTTTATTTGTGATGCACAGGTTATTACAGTTGTTAAATAAAAATAAATACATAGCTCTTCTGTGATCCGCCTATTTGGCATACAAATTTTTTGAGAATGTCCAATTAAAATTAAAATTTATAATATAATTATTAAAATTGCATGCAAAAATGTCAATTATTTAAATACCTACATAATAAAAAAATTTGAGAATTAGATAAAAATATCACAATAGTCACATCAAGATAAATGGATAATTGTTACATATTATACGGTGTCAAAGAATGTCGTTTAAATATTCATAAATCGTATAATAACATTTTCCTATTAAAAATGCTTCAACCCTACGTTTAAAAAAATCTTGGTCACTCTCTCTTATGACCTTAGGCAATTTATTAGAATAGAATAGAATAGAATAGAATTTCTTTATTTGCCATTGTATAGGGTACATTTCAGGTGGTGGATTATATAAGTACAGTATCTCCTATACAGCCATAAACATACAGCATGCAAGAAAAAGTTTTACCTACTTCAAAATAACTACATTTGTATATTTACAAAATTGCAATCACAATTGATTTTAAAATTTTAAATGAAAAGAAAAAAAATTAAAAAATAATATTAACTTATAATTTACAAATTTTACCAGCAGTAGCATGCAATCATTCAAGGGTCCAGCTCAGGGCTAACACAGGCTGTGCCTATAGCGTCATTTTTCTTTATGTTCGAAAAACTCTTGCATAGAATAAAATGTATTTTGTAGAAGCCACCGAAATAACATAGTTTTAAGTTTGTTAGGGGCTAACTCTTTAAATCGTTCAGGTATTTTATTGTACACCTTTATACTAAAACTAAGGCAATTCTTTTTGTATCGTGAAGTCCTATGCATTGTATCGAGTACTAATTTATTTGGGTACCTGGTTGGTCTTTCTTTAACTTTCTTAAATATATCAAAGACGTCATGTAAATTTTGTTTTACAAATAAAGTTGTTTCCAGGATATAAAGACAAGGAAGAGGAAGAATACCCAATTCTCTAAAATATGGTCTACAGGATACGTCCTGTGCTATTCCGCAGATAGCTCGTATACACTTTTTTTGGGCAATAAAGACTTTGTTAATATCTAGACCGTTACCCCAGATAATCAGACCATATCGTAGGACTGATTCAACGTAGGCATGGTATGCTATTTTAGCCGTTTTTTTTGACGCAACTTTGGTCAGTCTATGAAGAGCAAACACAAACCTATTTAGTTTATTACATACTTTGGTAGTTTGTTCCTTCCAATTTAGCTTTTGGTTTATATTTACGCCAAGAAACGTCGTGTCATTTGCTTCTATAAAAGATTGTCCATTATAATTTATTTGCAATTTGTCAGTTAGATTATTAAAATTTGTGAATTTACTTTTCTTAACATTAATTTGGAGGTTATTTTTTCCAAGCCATTGTATTATTGATGCAATTGTATTATTTATAGTTATTTCATGATTTTTAAGAGACATATTTTTATCAGAAGAAACTATTACTGATATGTCATCGGCAAACAATACACTTTTATGGGGAATTGTTTCTGGTAGGTCATTAATGTACAAAATAAATAACAATGGTCCAAGAACGCTTCCCTGCGGAACACCGAACTTGCTTCTAAGAGGTACTGATCTATAAGACTGCACACAATGTGTCTTATTTGTTTGGTGTACTTCTTGTACCTCTACGATCTGTTGCCTATCCCGAAGATATGTTTCTAACCAATGAAGAGCTGGTCCTCTTATTCCGTTGTGGTCTAATTTACATAGTAGTTGATCATGCGAGACAAAGTCAAATGCTTTAGACATGTCAAAATATAGCACCGTAGTATATAATTTTTCATTAGTGCATTCCAGAATATGTTTTATTAGATTAAATGTGGCCAGAGTAGTAGACTTTTTCTTTTGAAAGCCAAACTGTTCCGTTCTCACTATACTATACGTGGAAAAAAATGATATAATTTTGTCATGCAAAACCCTCTCAAAAATCTTTGAAAATATGGGTATTAACGTGATAGGACGATAGTTTTCCACTTGTGATCTATTTCCCGCTTTAAATAATGGTTTGACAATAGAGTACTTTAACTTATCTGGGAAAACGCCGGATTCCATTGAAAGATTTACAAGGTGCTTTAGCACAGCGCTAATCTCTAATCTGCATGCTTTTATTACCTTAGTACAAATATCATCATAACCCTCAGAATTTGTATTTTTTAATGTCATTATTGTCTTAATTATGTATTGTTCGTCAATTGGAGTCAAATATATTGAATTGTTAAGTTTATGTTTCGAATTTGTCTTTTCTATATTATTATTTGTTTTATTAGTCAAGTTTATAAAATAGTTATTTAAATAGTCAGCGATTTTATTAGGATCAGATATGTCATTACCGTCAATGTCAATTTTATCTATGTATCTGTTTAAGTTTGTGTTTCCTAGTTCATTATTGATAACGTTCCATGTCGATTTTGCAATGTTTTTACTATTAAGTACATACTTATTATTGGTATATTTTTTTGCTCTTGTTATACATTTTTTTAGTATCATCGCGTATTTAAGATATTTCATTTTGTTCTTATGCGTTTTGTTTGTGTAGTACTTATAGCGAAGCATTTTTTTTGTATTACAGCTCTTTTTTAGTCCCTTCGTTATCCAATCTAAAAACGGTCTTGTATTAGTTTTGACCTTATTCACTGGAAAGCATAGTTTATAGAGCAGACAAAATTGCTCATAAAAACAGTTAAATGCGGTATTAAGGTCGTATTCTTTATATACGTCGGAGAATGTGAGTTTACTTAAAAGTTCACAGAATTTCATAATATTATCTTGCGAGTAACAGCGTTTAAATATAAATATTGCTTTAGGTATACATTTTTTTGTTTCTACTTTAAACCTTAACAACTGTGCTGTGTTATGGTCAGACAATCCTAGAGGAAGCACCGATGCATTGGCGTTCTCTATATTACTAATGATATGATCTATACATGATATTTCCCTTGTTGGGACGTCAATATAGAGTTTTAGACGGTAGTTATTAATTATATCCTTTAAGTATTTACTGGAATAATTGCACACCAATGTGTTTATGTTTATGTCACCAGTAATAATTAATTTCTTTTTAGAATATTTTAGGCAGTATTTGTAGAGTAATATCTCAAGCCGTTCAAAGAAGTAGTTGTATTGATATTTTCTTTTTGTTGGAGTTCTGTAAACACAAACCACTAATACGTTGCTGTGAGGAATAAGTACGGAACAGCATTCAAAATGAGACTGTGTCATTAGTTCGTCAAAATAGTCTATTTTTTAAATGGAATACCTTTTTTAATTAAGATGCACGAACCTCCCCTTTTTTTTTTACGTGAGTAGCAAGAACACAGTTCGTAATTCCTGATGTTTATGTTCTTTTCTTCTCCTGATTTAACGAATGTTTCAGTGAAACATAAGATGTCCGCGTCAATGCTGGGAAGTACAATTTCTAATAGATTTAATTTTGATAGTAGTCCCTGGATGTTTTGGTGGAATACGGCAAAATTAAATGACTGGTTGGTCACGAAAAAATTTTGGACTCCTATTTGTGTCTATTTCTTGGGACTGCATAGCTTTTGTTGTAAAGTAATATGGATTATATAAGTTGGGTGCGATACAAAATAGACTTTTCCGCTTGAGGGCGGTCTGTGCTGCAACCATACACAACCGATCTCTGAAGCGGAGGGCTCGGTTATGTGATTGGCCAGCTCTCTGAAACAGATTTGGATTCTGTCGAACGAAAATACAAACCTCCAGAATGTACAGTGACGGCAATGTGAGTATATTTAAAGATTTAAAGTATGGTTTGCAGCTTTGTTGTGTATTTAAATTACAAATTGCACGTATGCATTTTTTTTGGGCTTTAAGAATTTTATCTTTTAACGTCGAATTTCCCCAAAATATTAAACCGTATCTTAATATTGATGCCACATAACCGTGGTATGCGACAAGTAAAGCTTCGCGATTTGTAACTCGTGACATTTTATAAAGGGCGTATGAGAAACTATTCAATTTTTTACATATCAGTTCTGCATGAACTTTCCAGTTTAATTGCTTGTCAATTACTAATCCTAAGAATTTTGTGTAGTCTATTTCTATTTATTACTTCTTCACGTCAAACGGCTGGAGCGATTTTAATATAATTTGGTGTGGAGTTAGCTGACACCCTGGATTAACACATAGGCTACTTTTTATCCCGGATAATTTCGACATTTTGTTTTTTTTTTGACAGTCCACGCGGACGGAGTCGCGGGCAACAGCTAGTTATTAAATATCTCTTTATTTGCTTGGCTTGCTGGAAGAGATCTAGGGTAGAGATAACCTTATCACTGTACATGCATCTCTTCGTTTATCCTGTAATTTATATTTTTTGTGTGTATGGGGCAGAAGATAGGGCAGAAGGGTGAAAATTACACACCACTTTTTACCAGTTAGAAGTTAAAATCTTCTTCTACATCTTCTACACATATAATAAAACTGTAAATGATCTTTTTATGTACACTAATCTCAGAAACGGCTAAACCGATTTGGATGCTGTTTTCGGGAATATATCGTGATGGACTTTAACTTTAACATTTAGTATATTTTGTTTGTTTGTTTGCAGCGAATAGGATTCGAAACCGCCGCAGTCTACTATACCTGAATAAGTCCTATGTTTGCTGAAAGGTGATGTGTCATAATCAACGGGTAGCGGCGAATCCTGGCATCCATATAGTGGCTCGTGACATGCTGATGATTTGCCTGCGAAATAATAATGTCATAAACTTTATTTGTGAAAGCTTTACTGTGTACAATAAAGCATTAGAATTAATAATATACTTTCGTCACATGAAAAAGCGGTGATAGCCCAGTGGTTAAGATGTGCACCTTCCAAGCGGGAGGCGTAAGTTCGATCCCAGTCACGGGCCTGTACCAAATAATTTATTTTATGTACAGATTTTAATGTTGCAAAATTGTCACTTAGCTCGTGCCTCGGAAAGCACGTAAAACCGTAGGTCCTGCGACTGATCTCTCTCCGGTCGTGTCGGCTTTCCGTCCCATAGGACTATGAGAGTGACGGAATAGAGAGTGCATCTGTGTTCGCGCACACACTTGTGCACTATAATATCTCCTGCGTACCTGGCCAATCTCCGTAGAGATTGGTCGCCTTGGCCGAAATACGGTCGGAGATCATCATCATCATCGATACTGCGGGCCTTCACTAAAATATATCAGATTGACATCTGATCTGCGCTTAGCAACACATTTAGCGATTCATATTTATATTATAGATGTATAGATTCCTTTCCTATTTCCTCTTTAACAGGCTTTCCATCCATCCATCTCGAGACATCACTATCTACATTCTACACCCATTAACTATATAAACATCCTCCGCATACAATAACGTTTTCTATTCATACATATCTCACTGCTCCGATAACATTTAAGTTGGTAAGGTCAACGGTCAATGTTTGGTTAGACGTGCGACTTTTTAAACGCAAGCGTTACTACTTTTGGTTTTTTTTTACAATTAGCTAGGCAAACATTTGACCGCCATCGGCCTGATGTTAAGCCAGATGCGGCCTAGGGTGGTACATGTTTGCCTAGAAAGTGCTTATTCACTCTAGCTTTGTGAAACGTTGCACTTATTTAGTTTTAATAATCAATCCCGCTGTCTGTCCCTATACAGGATGTTTTTTTGTGGCCACCTTTAACGAAGGGTACGTACTCTATACATGAAATAAAGTAAGTTTATGCCAAAAAAATGCTGGGATTTTTTTTTTTAATTTAAATTTCTTGATCGTGCGAAATTTATAGTGTTTAGTGTTTATGTTAGTTTTTTTATAGACAGATATTAATTATTTTTCGTGAAAAAATCCTGCTACGCGCGTCTATGTGCATTTATGCAGAAAAACGCAGTCTATTTACTCAACTTTGGACCCTAATATTTTGGAAACCAGACACTTCCCAGGTATGCTTCCATGGAGAAAAATGATCGTGATGATGAGGAGATTCCGTAGTTTTTGGGAACGTTGACGACCAAAAATCATCCTGTATATGCTTAGATCTTTAAAAGTACGCAACGGATTTTTATAGATAGTTTATCAAGAAGGTTTATAATATATAACTAGGGAGCCGCCCGGCTTCGCATGGGTGTAATACCCTCTCACGTCGACGAAGTCGTAGGCGGCCGCTAGTAACAGAATAAATCAATTTTAAGAAGGTGTGTGTGAGAGAGGATATGCGTATACTGGACGTGAGAAATGAGATGACGGATAATAGGGATGAATGAAAGAAAAATACATATTACACCAACCCCAAATACAGAGTGATTTTTGGTCGTCAACGTTCCCGAAAACTACGGAATCTCCTCATCATCACGATCATTTTTCTCCATGGAAGCAGTCTGGTTTCCAAAATATTAGGGTCCAAAGTTGAGTAAATAGACTGCGTTTTTCTGCATAAATGCACATAGACGCGCGTAGCAGGATTTTTTCACGAAAAATAATTAATATCTGTCTATAAAAAAACTAACATAAACACTAGACACTATAAATTTCGCACGATCAAGGAATTAAAAAATTTTTTTCATAATTTTTTTTTTCCCAGCATTTTTTTTGGCATAAACTTACTTTATTTCATGTATAGAGTACGTACCCTTCGTTAAAGGTGGCCACAAAAAAACACCCTGTATAAATAGAATCCCATAAAATGGGAATGGGATGAAGAATAATAATAAATTTCGGACGTCCACGACTTCATGTGCGTAAAATTTTGAATTTCATTCTCGTGGGTATTTCGGAAAATCCTTTATTAGTTGGTTCTCATTTACACTCTTCAAGGAAAGTGAAACAATTCCGTCATACGAGTTTCGCGTAACTAAAACCGATTACAATTTTCATTAACGATTCCTGTTCGTTGCAGTGTGATATTATAAAGACTTTGTCGATAAATGGACTATTAAACGGTAAAAAGGTTTTTTAGGGTTCCGTACCTCAAAAGGAAAAAACGGAACCCTTATAGGATCACTTTGTTGTCCGTCTGTCCGTCCGTCCGTCTGTCAAGACCCTTTTTCTCAGGAACGCGTGGAGGTATGAAGCTGAAATTTATATCAATTACTCAGGTCTACTGTTCCTTGAAGCTGTGAAAAAATCAAACTTCTAAGCCAACGCAATCAAAAGATACAGCCGTTTATGCCGCAAATTTTCGACACTTGCAAGGGAATCAAAACCTACAGGATGCTTCCCGTGAACTCAGAATCTTGAAATTTGGTACGAAGCAACGTCTTATAGCATAGATAAAGGAAAAATTACGAAAACCATAAATTTTTAGTTACATCACATAATATATATTTTTTTAATAATTTTAAACTTACTACCCATTTCCTCATAAACGCGTAGAGGTATTAAATTGAAATACATACCAAATACTCAGGTCTATAATACCTTTAAGCTGTAGCAAAATCAAACTTCTATGTCAACGCAATCAAAAGAAACAGCAATTTAAGCTGCATATTTTGAAACTCGCAAGTACTCGCAAGGGAATCAAAACCTAAAGGGTACTTCCAGTCGACCTAGAATCTTGAAATTTGGCATGAAGCAACGTTTTATAGCACACATAAAGGAAAAATTCCAAAAACCTTAAATTTTTAGTTACATTACAAAATATATATTTTTTAATAAATATAAACTTATTACTTTTTTCCTCATGAACGCGTAGAGCTATCAAGTTGAAAGGATTACTTAAACGATAAAGAGATCTTTGTCTTAAATTTATGCTCCTCCATCTTTCCCCATTGTAATGTTATGAATTTCATTTTGCAATAAAAATACCATAGTTATGACTCGATTGTCGTAATGAACGAACTTTGTAAACCTTGCAGGTTTGTACGGAACCCTCGGTGCGCGAGTCCGACTCGCACTTGGCCGGTTTTTTAATCAAACAAACCAGTAGTTTTGAAATTAGAGCGTAAAAAGTAACTCTTAAAAAAAACTCTTTAGCTTTTTTAGGGTTCCGTACGTCTGAATACAAAAACGGAACCCTTATAGGATCACTCGTGTGTCTGTCCGTCCGTCGCTTACAGTCAATTATTTTTATTATTTTGAGGTAATCGTATGGATAACAACAATCGCAATGGAGTTTTACTATCGCATTGTTATCTCCGTGCCTAATAAGCCTGCCAAATAAAATCGCCCGTTTGCACATCCCGTTTAACATCTTAAGTGTCAATTCCAAACCGATTCAGTTACATTCACACCAGCCATGAGGCGACACGTACTGTTGCTGCTTATAAAAAGCGCGCTATGTTTGAATCTAGACTACCTAGATCCTACTAAGCTACAGACTATATCACCGACGAACGTGCAACAAGAAGCCGCCCAGTCAATCATCAGCACATACTTAAACGGAGTGACAGTCTACGTGAATCCGACGTTCTTCAAAAACAGCAAAGACACCTTCGCGCTGCAAAGCTCGAATGGCACGCTACAAATTCGCGCCAGTACCGGCGTCGCGGCGGTATGGGGCTTCAATTATTACTTGAAGAAGTATTGTAAAAGCCAGATAGCTTGGCAGGAGTCGAACGTGAATATACCGTCGCCTTTGCCCGAAGTCGATGAAGTTGTTGTTGCGAATGACAGATTCCGCTACTACCAGAACGTGTGCACCCCCTCTTATACCTTCGTGTGGTGGAATGTTGACAGTTGGAAAGCCCATGTCGCTTGGATGGCTTTAAACGGAATCAATATGGCGCTAGCTCCGATAGCTCAAGAGGCAGCTTGGACCAGAGTATACAAGAAAATAGGCATGACCGACGATGAAATTAACGAGCATTTCACCGGACCTGCCTTTCTTTCGTGGCTGCGAATGGGTAATCTTCGCGGATGGGGTGGCCCTTTGCCCAAATCCTGGCACGATAAACAGAAAGGGATTCAAGACATAGTCGTAGACTACATGTTTAGACTGGGAATGATCCCAGTATTCCCAGCTTTCAACGGGCATGTGCCCAAAGCGTTCGCCCGTATTTATCCCAACAAGAGATTCTACAACGTTGACACGTGGAATAAATTTGAAAGCGATTACTGCTGCAGCCTATTTCTAGATCCAACCGATCAGCTTTTTAAGGACATTGGTAGAATGTTCCTAACGGAGATCACTTCCTGGTCGGGAATAAGTCACATATACACCGCGGATCCGTTTAATGAGGTTTATGTGAAACCCTGGTCAACGGCGCTGGTTAAGAACACCGCTCAGGCAATATACTCGACGCTGACTGAATTGGATAGCAAAGCTGTGTGGCTGCTTCAGAACTGGATGTTCGTTCACGATCCGGTGCAATGGCCGCTTTCCAGGGTTAAAACCTTCTTGACCTCCGTGCCGAACGGTCGGATGCTTTTACTGGATCTTCAGTCAGAGCAATGGCCGCAATACGACCTATATAACATGTACTACGGCCAGCCGTTTATTTGGTGCATGCTCCACAACTTTGGAGGCACATTAGGCATGTTTGGCAACATGCAGACGATAAATAAGGATGTGTACGACGCTAGGAAGCGTCTCAACTCTACTATGATTGGCACAGGATTAACTCCCGAAGGCATCAACCAGAACTACGTTGTTTACGATCTGATGTTGGAGTCGGCGTGGCGGAAAGAACCAGTGGCGAACCTAGACGCGTGGATAGGAGATTACGCCGAAAGAAGATACGGCTGCAACGATACAGCGAGCGCTTGGAGGTATTTACTCAAAAGTGTGTACAGTTTCAACGGTTTGAACAGAATCAGAGGCAAATACGTCGTTACAAGACAGCCAAGCTTCAAAATACGCCCCTGGGCATGGTACAGCAGCCACGACCTTTTCACCGCTTTCGAAAAGTTCGTCTTCACCACAAACTCAGCTTGCAATACCGACGGCTTTAACTACGACTTGGTTGATGTTACGCGGCAAGCCTTACAGTATCGAGCTGAGCAGCTTTATGTTAACCTTCAAAACACCAGGTTTTCCAACACCTGGACCTTCAACAGTTCGATATCACGATTCCTCGATGCCATGAGCGATATGGAATCGATTCTTGCAACGAACAACAAATTCACAGCAAACGATTGGCTAAGCAACGCGAGAAGCATATCATCGGATAACCACGAGAATTATATTTACGAGATGAACGCTCGCAATCAGATCACATTATGGGGTCCTAATGGTGAAATATCCGACTACGCTTGCAAACAATGGGCCGAACTGTTCAAATACTACTACACGCCGCGATGGCTCACATTTTTGAACATAGCTTTGGACGCTAGACGCCGAAACGAGTTTTTCGATGAGAAATCGGCGCAAAACGTCGTGAGAATGACGGTTGAGGAGCAGTTTTCAACCGTAAGTATCGATCCGAGTTCTGGGGGGGATCCTAAAGAGCTGGCATTGAGATTGTACGAGAAATGGGCGACAGTGCCCGGCCTTGATGATTTGCCGCTCAATGTAATTGTTAATGACCCGACCAAGAGAACCACGCTATCTGATGTCGACAGTGAAGAGAGTATGGATACACCAACGGTTGTTATGCTACATTCTACGTCGCCTAGTGCTTTGTGAAACCTATTGCAGGTAAACAAGGTAAATAATAGGCATATACATATTTACAATCTCATGTGCTTTTCTTAGAAATGACAGACAGTATACTGGGTGTAAAAAGACAACTTTGATCTTTTAATACCTCGTATTCTTTGTAACATCATGATCATTTTTTTCTATGGAAGCACCCCTGGGAAACCATGGGTTGAGGTCCAAAGTTACATTAATATTATAATTTTTTTTACATAGATCCATCTGAAATCGGTTGACAAACATTTTTTTTTCAAAGATACCACGTCAAAATTTTATGTTAGTTTTGTAGGTACATTTGTACTTTGCACATCAAACGAATACATTGCTTGCAATAAAATATGACAGTCATTTTTCATAATTTTTTTTGTCGTTACCCAGGGTTGGTTCCATAGAAGAAAATGATCGTAACCTTACAAAGAATACGAAGTATTAAAAAACATTGTTGTCTTTTTACACCCTGTATAGACACGGCTGTGTTCTCGAAAAGCAAAGTGGAAACAGAAGATGTAAATGATCAGTTACAAGTTCCTTCGAGAAAACGTTTTTAAAATATTATTTTTCAAAGTTGTAGTAAAAACATTCTACTTTGTTAGTTACACTTTAATGTAAGGTTCATGCTTTTATGGTTTCTAATAATTTTATGATATAGATACATATTAATTTAGTCTACAAATAACATTTTGCTGTAATTAATTAAAATATAAATGTAGCCACTATATAATTTTTTATTTTGATCTTTTAATCCTTTTATTCTTTATTTCTTTTATCGCTCTGAGAGTGAAAAAAATAATGTATAATACTACAGCTGCTTCTCTTCCCTGTACAAGTCAGTAGAGGGACAAGAGGGTCTTGGTGTATTGTAGGCGATGGGCTGACCACCTGTCACTACTAACTGAACTTGTACATCTCAACCTTCCCTCAAAATTGGTCAGAAGTGGCACCATGTGGTCTTATCGGCCCTTGATGCCTTACACCGTAAGGGATAAAGGCGTGATTATGTATGTATGTAATCCTTTTATTGCCGGAAGCAACTTTCTTGTTTCCGAAGATTTTCCAGATGTTTCCATTCATTATCATTATAATTATTCTACCAAAGACAATTACTGAATCTATGGGCATAGTTTTAACACAAAGGTATGATACAGTTTCCTTACTAAAAACTCCTCGTCACAATTGCTTTTAGTTAAAACTGAATAAAAAGAGTAGTTACTCTTTCACTGTCTATGCGGTAAAGATATGGAACTCGCTGCCTCACTCTGTGAGAGACTGTCCATCAGTTGATGTTTTTAAGAAAAGATTGAAGGTCCATTATTTATCTCTCCTATCTTCTTGATTAATAGTGTCTGATTATTGGTTTCTTACTATTGTATACCAATATACTTACATTTGATGTTATTTTTATCCTTTAGTATGTATGCTATTTAGCTATGCTTATCTATGTTTATGTGTTTTATTTAGGTATTTATGTTTATGTAGTCTATTTAGGTATTTTTATTTATTTTAGGTTTATGTCTTTTCTTTTATACAATTATTTAGTTTATTGGTCTGTTTGTGTGCACCATAGATTACCTCCTAAAGATACCTCATACAGGATAAAATACGCGCGCCACTCATACTGTATCTGGGTTGTATGTAATTCCGCGCTCGGAAAGCTAGCCCCAGTCAGTTACCAAGTTAATGACCCGTGCGCACGTGCGTGTAAATTGCATTGTTTTTATTTAAAAACTTATTACTTTTCATTAAATAACCGTGTCATCATGGTGAAATGGTGTGGAAAGAACGCTAAGACGTCAAGTTACAAAAAAGATGGCATAACATTTCACCGGTAAGTAAATTAAATTTTCTTATTTATGTTTTTTTCAATGGACGCGGAGATCAGTTTATACTGGTCAATAATCGCACTACAATATGTCGTCTCTTTTCCTCAACACATTAATCACTATTGTTGTCACTGTCTTACATATGTCAACGTCACTGTCACTGTCAACAGTAATAGTACGTCGTGAGCTAGTGAAGTGAATGTATAACGTAATCGACTTTGTATCGATAACAATAGAATAAAATATTTTATTTTATAGTAATTTAGTAGTTTCGATGACAAAGCAGTTATGGAGTAACCGGCTCTCCATACTAAAACGACGTGACATGTGACGTAATAGTCTACACTAGTCTCAAAATAGTGTGAGAAAATATTTTACCTATTTTTTTTTAAATAAATTTTATAAACTTCGTTTATGTGTATAGGTATAGTTGTCATAATAAAAATTGTTCTTTTCCAGGTCCGGTGCATTCGTCAGTGAAATCTGTTTTAATTTCACCACCAAAGTCTACATTGGGAATACATTAACTGTGTAACTGCATACAAAAAATGTTAATTCCCAAACCATGCATACGAGCTATTTTATGAAACGGATTCAAGTGGTCACCTCATGGTCGTTTGGCCATATTAGAGTATTTCGATATATTATTTAATAAAAAGTATTTCTAGTGCACAACGTTTTCGCTTTACGCATTAATATTGATTGTGTTATTATTATATTTTTAAACTCAGGATTTGCTTTCATTTAACATCCTACTTTTTTGGCTGTAAATTCCGTAATATACATTTGTATATACGTATATATATTTTTACTAGAAAATGTAGTCTGTCACCCGGATCATAGTAAAAAATCGATTAACACCTCATTTACAAAAAATAATTTATTAGTTTAGCCGCTGTAGAACACACCTATAAATTTAGATACATACATAGTCTGCTAAAATTATTATACCTTTTTGGTCTTGCCGCAGCTGGGTAAAAATAATAGCAAACATTGTGTACTGTAAAACGGGGCGAATTGGTATAATATCAAATTTCGTACTGAAATTTATTGAAGTTTGTAGTTGTTTTCTTACATAATGTTATTGAAATAAAATTCTGTCAACTCAAGCAAACATGAATTTAATCGCAGAGACCTTCTAAATTAATCTGAATTGAACAGAAGTGTGAATATGTATGTATGTAAAATAAAATGATATCGATAAAATAAAAATCGCTTAAAGTGCATAAATATCGATACTTAGATAGTTTCGTTCTACTTTGTCGCATCACTATTTCCCTCGCCATTTTCAATGCGACCTTGAAATAGCCAATCACAGTGCAGTGTTACGTCCCGCACTTCTTTGCATTCCGCCAAATTCAGTGAACTAGAGTTCATACTAAAATCTTTGGAAACGGTATCTTTAGGAGGTAATCTATGGTGTGCACACATACCTCTTATGTTAATTTCTCTTTCACGATTGGTTTACATACATACATACATAATAATCACGCCTCTTTCCCGGAGGGGTAGGCAGAGATCACGGATCTCCATTTGCTACGATCCTGACACACCTCTTTCGCTTCATCTACTTCCATGATATTTTTCATGCACGCTCGTCGGTTTAGGGTACTTTTGACCTGACCTTTCTTTAGAATTTCACCAATTTGATCGGTGAAAGTCCGGCGAGGTCTTCCCCATTCCAACCCTTCCATCTCTTTCACGATTGGTTTGCTGGAAGAAATCTCTTTTAGAGTTAAGCACGCCTTTGTACATTTTCTTTGTCATAAACTTTATTTGTGAAAACTTTACTGTGTACAATAAAGCATTAGAAGAAACCATTAATTAATAGAATTCTATGGAGTTCTCCATTTGAATGGAGCATTTTTGGGCAAAATCCCAGAACATTCTCAGTCTCTCTTTTGCTTCTATTTTAAATTATTTGTTCGCTAGGGACAATTTGCACTACATGCTCTAATTATCACCCATAGTGATCTCTATCGAACCCATTAGGAATAAAAAATAGGTTGCAACTTTTCTCCGCTTGGTTCTATTTGAGTTGCTTATGGGTTATTGGAACCCATATACCACTTGAACATAGCCACTATTTTCACCTAAGGTTTTTAATGTATATGATATAAGAGTTATTTACCACCCAGGTGTATTACTTGGGTAGTTAATTTAATTTTGTAATTTCAACATTCTTTTATTTCCTTTAGTTTAGTTTTTTTCATTTCAATTTTTTTTTGAACCTGACTGCTCATTGACTTACCCAGTTAAGGAGTAGACAGGTTACAATCCTCCGATATAAATACAAATGAGAAGGCTGTCATCATCACACAACATGACCTACCTGCACTAGACCTCTGTTTGGCATGCGTTGCCCTCGGGTAGTCCACACTAACCGCCTGAGCCAGCGGAGTCTCCTCATCCACTAACTGGTACTCCTGGAGACTGCTTGTGTTCAGTTTGTCTGTCAGCAAACCTGAAGGAAGAGTAGGCTTAGGATTATGTATCTTACAAAAACAAAAGGCAACCTTCAGGGACATTACGTAACTTGCAAAACCAATTCTTCTTCAGCCTATTGCAGTCCACTGCTGGACGTAGGCTTCCCCCAGGGCACGCCACAAGGCTACTGTCATAGGGGGTTTTTGCCCAATGTCACCACGCTGGGCAGGCGGGTTGGTGACCGCAGTGTGATTTTCGGACTATGTTGTCAGTACGGGAGGCGCTGCTGCTCACTTCCCGGAAACCCTTAATCGCATTGTACGATACCCACGGGCAGGCAGGGGTGGTACAAACTACTCTGCCGGCACCACGCGGTTACAAATACATAGCAAGTTTAAATTGAAGACTTTTTCCTGCCAGCGGCGCCATAGTTTCTAATCCCGGCAGGTACAAACATTGATATGTTGAATATCAATGTTTGTTTCCGAGTCATGGACGTTCACAAATACAAATACAAAAATATTTATTTACTAAGACAACACACATCACATAATATAGTAAACATAAAGCAACACAACAATAAAATATATAACTTAATTAAACATAATTGTGGTTGGTGATGTGTCAGCAAAATGGTCCCATCTCAGCGTACGACGCACTATGATATATCTACAGGGTGTAACAGAATGGGTATGTTAAGCGAAAAGCTATGTTAATAGTGATAATGGGACACCTGTCCCATCAGGACTCTGGCAGAGGCTCTTTTCTTACTCTGCTTGATTTTTCGAGGGCGTTCGATTCGATAAATGGCGACCTCTTGCTTTCTAAATTTGGTTGTCAACCACATCATGCAGCGCTGTTACTGTGCTTCTTCCTCTTCTGAATCCAGATTGCTTATCCGGCAGAATATTACACTTGTCACAGTAGCCAATTATTTGATTGTACACAACCATTTCCAAAATTTTTGTTTCAAAAACGTTTCTGTAATATCTATGTATTTATATACCATTGCTTAGTACCCCTTTAATGTGTTGTGAAGTGAGTGAATCTATATTAATATTACTAGTGGACGCCCGCGACTCTGTCCGCGTGGACTGCAGAATAAATAAAATGTCGATATTATCCGGGATAAAAAGTATCCTATATGTTAAGTTTTATTTTATTACTAGCAGCCGCCCACGACTTCGTCCGCGTGAGGGGGCGTTGTACCCGTGCGAAGCCGGGCAGGTTGTTGTATAGACTGTAGCCTTCCTTGGTAAATGGGCTATCTAACACTGAAAGAATTTTTCAAATCAGACCAGTAGTTCCTGAGATTAGCGCGTTCAAACAAACAAACAAACAAACAAACTCTTCAGCTTTATAATATTATTAGTATAGATTTATTTATGTAATCCGCCCCGGCTTCACACGGGTGTAATGCCCTATTACGCGGACGAAGTCGTGGGCGGACGCTAATATTTATTTGTGGATTAGAGTCCTGAAATAAATGACTTACTTTTCTCCTCACTCCTAGGGCTTTTCCACTTCTCCTCAATCCTGGGGCTCTTAATCCTGGACGAAGCAGAACCAGGGCTACCTTTAGCCGTGCGAGGACTTAGTTTATTGAGCGGAGATGTCACACTGTTCACGTTCGGGTTCACATTCTCTATGTTGTGCTTACGTTTCAGTGTTCTGTGCTGTGTCTGGAACCAAGTGATTTGAAACTTTATTATCAGCTTTAGTAGCATGACCTGCGAAACACGATATGATAAACCGACTTATCGACGTTTAGTCTGTCAAATGCCTGTGAATTTTGTATGGAGACGATACAATATCCTACGATACCTATACGATATCCACGATGCGTGATCATGCTAGGAGGGCTGGGTTCCATACTCAAAGGGGTTATATTTTTTAACTATACATTAGGGTTGATGCCGGCAGTCACTCTTAAACGTAAACCTAATCTTAGTCAGGTCTATCTCTCCGTTCTTGTTATAAATGGCTGAGAGAAAAAATGACAGGTAGGACTAAATTTACGTTTAGGTTTAAGTGTAACTGCCGGAATCGACCATATTATTCTCCTAATCGGCAGCTCCTAATTGGTCCCTTTTGAAAACCAGCGCTGCTTGCAAGGTAGGCACGCCTATCTTGGCGGTTGCACGTACACGGGACTGACGGGCTCCAAATAGGGCACACAGTTCTACTTACTGTTCTTCGTTTCATGTTACTTCTACCTGTCTACTTACTTCTTTTGATCTGTATTTCTACCCTATTTCTATTGTCCTTTTCTATGTTACTTCTGTCCGTGTATGTGTAATTTTCAAATAAAAATCTATTCTATTCTATTATCACCATGTTAACTGGCATAGAATGCAGCAAAGCATTAAGGCTACTTTGTACAAATCATGTTGTAATACATTTGCTGCTGGCAGATTTTCTTAACATACCAACATAGGATCAACTGCCTCAACTTGACGGCCGATTGGTCTATGACCCTGCATGCGACGCCATAGGTCCTGGGTTCGAATCCCGGTAGGTGCAAACATTGATATGATGAATGTCGATGTTTGTTTCAGAGTCATGGATGTTTCTATACTTATCTATGTATTTATATATCGTTGCTTAGTACCCACGACACAAGATCTTAGGGATCTTAGTGTGGACTAGGTTAATGTGTTGTGTAGTGTGTGAATATAAAAAATATATAAAAAAAAACTGTATTAAAATGCAAATAAGTGTCATTGGCACCTCTAGAAATCAAAGGAACCACAAATACATAGTCAGTGACAGTGAACGTGTTTCTTAATACCATTTAACACTGATAAAAATACTAGCCTTTTCACATGCATAAGAGTTGGTGGACTGACACAGTACATTTAATATCATCAAAAACATAAATGTGAAAATGAGAGCCAAGTTCCAACGACAAAAGAAGTGATATCTAAATGGGTGCCAAGTTCAATGGTCAGTCCTGAAATTTATTAATAACAACATAAAATATAATTTCTTCTTATAACTTAGGGTAATATCTTGTAGCCTGAGGTCTGATTTGGCTAGATTTCACATACAAATTATATTATAGCCTTCGTAACCTCTAAAACTGTTATCTGTCGGTTATTATTTTATTATTCTGCAGATTTCTCTCTTCCATGACTATACTTAATAATAATTTGAATATGAGAACTAGCCAATTCAGATCTCAGGCTACAATATATTTTCCTAATTTATAAGAAGATCTACAGCGTGTCTAGATTTATATTTATATATTGTTAGCAATATCTCAAAATCTACAAAATCAAGGACACAACTAACTACTAAATACAAAACATGTTTAATATATTGGGGTAACAATGGGACCCTATCCTTAATAATCCACTATCCATCTCTCATAAGGCTGTATCTCATGAACCATGATAGCTCGACTAGACAGTTGAAAGAAACATAAGAGGCTTGTCACACTAGATGCATTATGCAGTCAGGTAAAAGGAAACGCAGTGTTTGTGGACAGAGTTAAGTTTGACTTTGCCAACAGTCCTGCCCCGTATTGGCTATATTTTTTCACAGTTCACAGTGACACATTGAAACTTAACAATTGTAAGTGGCATTGTGCCATACACATATATATACTATGTTACTTATTGACGTATCACCCATTCCATATAAGCCAGTCTATTGTAATCTACAGTAATAAACGGATGACTAGTGAAAAGCAATTGATGTTTTACTTCGTACCACTATCATACCAGAACAAGCAACAGTGGTCACCCCGACGTGAGCATAATCTAACCTTTTCTGAAGATTTTGGCAACACAAACATATAAAGGGTTATTTTTAAAACATCAATAACCTCGCAAGACTAGGTAGCTACAATCATAAACAACAACATTTGTTCTATGAGTTTTGATAATTTGTCACATTTTACTTTCATACAAAAATAAATATCAATTTAATATTACCTCTGAATGTTCTTAAGTCTGTACATAATACTGAGGCGCGCGCGATCGCGTGTGTAACCTTTTCGTATACGTACGAATTGAACATAGACTTACAAATGTCACGACAGTACAGTAAAAGCTTGGAAAATCACTTTTAATCAATGTATTGATTTATGATAAAACTTGAAGAACAAATGTTATTGTTTATGATTTTAGCTATCTAGTCCTGCAAGGTTATTGATGTTTTAAAATTAAACCTGTATGTGACTTCCAGTTCAATAAGTGATCATCACTATGAACTGTCAAAAAGATAGCCAATATGGGGGCTGGACTGAATATGTCCTGCTTTCTGAGGTGTCCACTATACTTAGAGATGTTACTGTGCCAAGAATTCAGTATTTACAGCCTTGTAAAGGTACTATTAAGTGGGTATATAAACAATATAATTTATATAATCAATGTAAAAGAGATGGTCAAATTCGTCATCTGAGTTAATTGACCCTATAGCTCAGTTGGTTAGAGCAAAAGCACGGTTAGCGAGAGGTTGTAAGTTAAAATCTCACTCGAGTTAATTTTTTTTTTCATTTCTTAATATTAATAATATAAATATTATAATTTTGACTTACCACACTGCTGGATGGTTCATCTAATTTCAAGTCATTTTCGTCAGGTTCCAGTAGACTTACTCCCATTTCTTGAAGCACCTAATATCATAGACAGTATATCAACTTGAACATGAAATGTAACTAATAATTTTACATGAAATTTATATCTCACATTGCTACTATTTTAATAAGTAACAAAAGAAACCGTGAACTGTTAAATTTTCAAGTTTCAAGAGTAAAAGCATATTTCATTCATAAAGCATGTAAGGGTTAAAATGAGCGGGAAACCAATAGACTTACGTCTTGATCTGTCCTCCGATCCATCAGGCTCCAACTTTTTCGTGCTGGATTCTCTAACCGTGACAGTTTTCTGTAAAAAATAAGATTATTATGAGAATTGTAATATTTCAATGGAAGCTACAGGGCAATGACACGTCCCAACATTTTTTGGCGCCTTTGACTTTGCCGCTTAAAATCAGCTGTCATTGGGGGTAAGTTATCCTGTAAAATCTTTTTTGAGAACAATTAGACAACTCACCGTGGCGTATCTGATTCTTCAACACTCCTAGATGATATGCCATCACCTGTTTGATCACTTGCACTCATTATTCACGTAATTACTACTGATAAATTGGTCAGAATGCGATTTTTCTGTACTCCGCACAGCAAATTTTCGCGAGACCAAGAAAGAATAGATAATATAGAGTTGGTTGTCCAGACTTGTCGCTGGCGGTCAAAAAAATGTTACCCGGATATAAAAATAAGGCTTGAAATACAAATCCATTAAGGCTCAGACCGCACTGCGGCTAATAAAACATCTGCGGTACAAAAAAAAGATTTATTCTTTAAGTTTGATAAAATTTATTTGGAAAATAAATAAAACACATGTATTTTTAAAACAAGATAGCAGTACAATGTTAGAGCCGCCCCCTGATTACGTAAAAGCAATAGCAAAGCCGAAGCCGCGCAATTGAAAAAGAAAAAGGAAAAATTTACCTAATAACTTAACTTCACTTCACCTATGCACTGGATGAAACATTTTCTTAGGGTCATTGTAATAATTTTTATAATATTCGAATCCTCGGCGTAGTCGTTTTTTGACATTTAGTGACAGGCCCCTTTGTAAGTTACACTCAGTTACAAATTCAACTTGGGGTTGCCGTCTGACATTTAATTGAGATGTTTGTAGGTTACGTTTAAGTGAGTGACTCCGGCCCCCTGATTACGTAAAATTAGCGAGCAGCAAAATTCGCGCAGTGGTCGCGGCGATAATGCACGATCTGTCAAAAAAAATCGTATTACCTAAGCTTATCATTTACTAATCGTTTGCTGAATTTTCGCTAGCACACTAGCGCCAAAGACGAAAAAGTAGCAAAAAATAAAGTTATACTACGTAAAATGGCGACTGAGGAAACAGCGATCTCACTTAATAAAACATTCCGAACGAATGGCAAAGGAATTTTTAATCATACAGCCTACTGCTGATGTTTGACTTACTAATTGTTAGCAACATACATTGCAACTTCAAGTAATAAAAAATGTGTTTTGTGCTACATTATAAAACATATTCGGCGTGAAAAGCTAAAGAGATATAAATTATATACAAAATAAATTATTTAACCCCAGAATTGGCTGTATAGCAATTAAAAAAATAGTTTCTGCCAACCTAATATTTATCGCAGTTTAACAGTTCGTTTGCTGGCTGATGGTTTTGCGAACTTTACGTAATACGAAAAAAATTCAAATTTATGAGGCAAAGACGATTTTATCGCTTTGTTACTGCTTGATTGCTTTGGCTCTGCTATTGCTCTTAGCTAATACGAAATTGACATTTAAATGCGAAAATTGTGCAAAATTCGCACAATTTTTGCTATCACTTTGCTTTTGCAAATTGAGTAATCAGGGGGCCGAATCGACCTTAGTGCCATACTTTTGTTGCGAAGCAATTTTATTGTGGCATATACAGCAAGTCTTATTTTCTAGAAGAAATTGTCTATGATCGATATATGAAAATACATTATTTGCTTTGGCAGCATTTTTATTTTACCCAATCACACTCTTTCTTTGCGATTCGCTTACTAAACTACATTTTATTAATATATTATGAACGGAGTGAAGTAGATAGATACTATTTCTTTATGTAAGAAGAGTATATCCTAGTAATATATAAAAAAGATCAGATAGTGTTTTGATTATCATATAAAAAGGAAAACAAAAGAAAGACGACGATCCGCGAAGTTGTGCGTCGCGTTGTTGAAAAACGCAGAAAATTTAATAAACCTAGAAATTACTAGGCGATTAGAGTTTTACAGTGTTGTGTAATCTGATATTAGAAGCATGGATGCTCGAAAACTAGATACCATCGATAAATTAGCCGGTAAGTACTTAGAAATAAGTAAACAAACAATGCGTCTGGAACAAAGGCGTATTGAATTAGAAAACTGGAATAACTTGTAATAAATATCAAGGCTACGATGTTACTTAACTGTCGAAATACTTGTCAGTGAGATATTTTAGGATTTCTAAATGTTCATCTCTGGTATTAGACCTTATGACAAATTTGTTTTGCAACAGCTGTCGTATGTTTACAAAACAGTCTGTAGCTTGCTTTGATAAACAATTACAAGACCATTACGATAGATATCCATTGTAAATGATCCCGAAAGTACCGAAATTGACCTCGAAATGCTTTAGCATTGTATCACTTGCAATCTGCGTCGTTAAATTATTATTATTATGTTCGGTGTATATAGGTACCTACGTGATCACCCGAGTAATACGCCACGCAAAAGGCTTTCACAATGCGACCAGTGTTATCTGTGGTAATCGTCGACTTCCGTATTTGGCGGGGTTATACTTGGGTAAACAGAACCTGTTTCATTGTTATGTTCTTCTGGTACAAGTGGCTATTGATTGGCTGGCATTTTGTTTACAAATAAACAAATGTAAACAAGTTTAGTACAAGTAAATAAAGCTAGATTTAGGATAATGAAACACTTAGAAAGTTATTAGAAAATTGACTCATTTTAACACATTTGGCTTGGTATAAGAATGAAATTGTTATAGTACCCATGGAGGAAATAAATAGTACCTACTAAATTTATTGCTATGATTGGGATGTTTTTTCAGTTGGTAAAAGTTACTTACTTAGTTATGAAGGTATTGCTAGCATGTTGTAAGGGTTTAACTGAAGAATTTAGGGGTGTTGACTTCAACTTGTCACACATTTTATACATCAGACCCCACTTTGCTAAAACATGGCTGTTTGATATCCTTTGTGAACCTGATGTTATGGATACCCCATTTTGGGAACAGCTGTACGAATATTCACCTAAAGCAGGGGTTCCCAAACTTTTTTCCTCATGCACCCCTTTCAAAAGTTAACTGGTTCTGGTGGCCTTCCTACAGGCCTACACCACATACAAATTAATTGTGAACTCCCATTTTTCACACCATTGAGTTTCCTGTGGACCCCCGGGGGTCCACCTGGACCACTTTGGGAACCACTGACCTAAAGGAATCTTAAGATTGGCTAACTGTTAATTTTGTGTCCATATGGTCTGGAATTCAATTATGACATCATTATCCTGCAATGAGTCAATGTTAAGACTGTTATGGCATTGTAAACTACATCATTACTTAATAGTACAGTTATAAATCTTAAGGTGGGTAGTTAAAGGTGCTATAAGCATTAGCATTAATGCCACTAACATGAATGTATGAAGAACAGCGCCCGTATGATGAATCTGGTGAGTGCGAGATGTCTCACTTTTAAATGTCAAATCCACAGAGCTAAGTAACAACTAGACAAGGCAAGTGTTTCTACTTGGTGTGTAAAAAGGGATTGCAAACCACTTCTATCAGCCCTAATTCCTTCAGTCCAGGCACGAGAACGAGGGTCTATTCTAATTCTTAATTCTATTTTTTTACATGCAAACACTTAGTTTATCTAGTTATTTATAGCTCTGTGAATTTGACGTTTAAAAGTGAGACATCTCGCTCTCACCAAATTCATCATACGGGTGCTGATAGATTGTTATTACTGCACATATGCTACATATATCATAAACAATTTGGTGACAATGGTGATGATGGTTTTGATGTTTGTTATTCTTTCACACAAAAACTACTGACATTTTGTTGAAACTTGGCAACTAGATATGTTGCTTTCGCCTCAGAATAACGAATGGACTATGTAGTTCATAAGGACAAGTTGCTGGTGTCTGCTACCTAAACCAGGGATCAAGGATCCCCCATGATCAACAATTGTTGACTAAAAAAACACATTCAACCATTGAAAAAAAGCTAGGGCTTGGTAGAACATGCCATATTACAAAACGGCCAGGCATTTTAAATAATATGAATGAAAAAATTCCTTGCATTTCGCCGGTCGCTCCCGCGACACGCTCGTTTCGCTCGCTCCTCGGGTCGAATTTCAGTCCACTGCTGGACGTACTGCTTCCCCCAGGATACGCCACAAGGCTACTGCCATAGCGGGTTTCGCCCATAGTCACCACGCTTGGCAGGCGGGTTGGTTGGTAAACGCAACTCTTGCATAACCTAACCTAATTTTTTAAGCAGACAAAGTGCTAGAAGCCAAATTATCTCCCTCCAAAACGTTTACTAAAATGAAAATAACAGGGACACTGGTTGTTTATTGTTTTAACTAAAATATTGCTTGTTGAACTAAATGCATAAATTTGAATTTGAAACAATAGCAGTGAACTGCATAACAACGCATAATAAACACTTATTTGCATAATCTTGAGATACTTGTTGACTTACTGTGTTATCAATCTCTATTTAGTTATGTGGATAGATGATTTTGGCTGAACGAATCGGGGTGAAATCTAACACAGACTAAACTGCTTAAGCTGTTTGAATAGAATAGCATAGGATATTAGTAGGATGTTTTTTCATTAATGATGAAGAATTTAATTAATGTGGATGACGCGAAAGAGGTATGGTTGTATGTTGTAGTAAATGGAGATCTGTAGTCTCTGCCTATCCCAATGGGGCATAGGCGTGAGGCTGTGTATGTATTGTTTTTCATAGTCTTATTCCAAACTTGCACTTAATGGGCGGCTTTTTTGGAAGCAAAAATGTATTATTCGTTTTTCCATTACACGACACGGCCTCCATACTAGATGTCGAAATGTCGTAGTCGTGTCGTCTACTGGAAAAATGTCCATTCGATTGCAATCATACAGAGTACGTGGACCTCTATCTTTGGCCGCAGCAGACACTTAACCAATTGCTCATCGTTTATCTAATTGACGGACTATTTCTGACATGGCGTAAGTCGATGATCTGTGATCAGTTGATCACCGTCTCCATCAATAGAAATAGGTATGTAAAACAGAATTGTGTTATGAAAGTAGACAAATTCTATTTCTATTCTATTCTATTTAAGTAAAATTTTTGTTGAATTGCACAATTGCACATGTTACCCTTTATAAGTTAAAAATTTCACTTTATGCTGCTCTGGAATTGAAAAAAAAACGTACAATACTACAGCTGCTTCTCTTCCCGCGCGTACTGTACAAGTCAGTAGAGGGACAAGAGGGTCTTGGTGTTTTGTAGGCGATGGGCCGGCTACCTGTCACTACTAATCGAACTTGTTCGTGATCTCAACTATACCCTTATAATTGGTCAGAAGTGGCACCATGTGGTTCTATCCGCCCTTGGTGCTCTGCCTACCCCGTAAGGGATAAAGGCGTGAATATATGTATGTAGATGTAACACTGAGACACTTTTAAAACGACCCATCCCCAAGGACTACGACCTTGGAAAGGTGTAGAAGCGCCATTGGCTCTCAGCCAAATATGGCGAAATTTGCAAGACTGATTGACGTCACAATGAGAAAATCCTATAAATAAATATTAGTGTGTTTATGTTCACGGAAATGTCGGACAGTCACTTTCGATGTTGATACGAGAGGTTGATAACACGGTGTTACTTATATATCGAATATCAACATAAATGTACCGAATTAAGGGTGTTAATCTATATAATGTGAGAGTCTCGGAAATGCATTAATATATGCATTTGAATAAAAAACATACAAACCGTAGAAAAACACCAGTCAGTTTTTTCTTCCTCTTTAAAAGTTATCTTTTTGTTTTCACTCTAAAACGTCGTTAAGCGATTCCTGTGCTCATGCGGGGCTTCGCTAGAATACATCAGCTGCATCTCCTTCCGTGCATGTCGTAAGAACAAGAAAAGGAACAAGGGCATTCTCTCAGGCGATAAGCTAGCAGCAATCACATCTGTCCCTCCATGTTAAACATGGCGGTGGGTTCTCATATGATCCTGCAGTTCTGTGTACCCCATTTTTGGGGACAAAGCTGTCTGTATATACCTATATGTATCTATGTAGGTACTTTGCAGATTTGGTAAGTTGAAGAAGGTCAATAACCAATACTATCAAAAGGTCTTTACGTGCCCACGCGCATGCATAGATAACACTGTCCCAAAATTTTATCTAAACAATTACTCAAACCTACTTTGATACGACTATTAGTGTAGCCAGGGTTTGCTTGATTTGTTATTCTTTTGTATGAAAAAAATGCAACGAGGCGTCCAGTCCGTAGATACGGTATACATACATACATATATACGTCATCATAATCATCATTTTCAGCCATTAGCACCACTACTGATCATATGAGCTTTTCAGGGGGAAAAGTAAATAGATTGACACACAAACACTATCACTTTAGTAATAAGATATTTCAATACTTAATTATGTAGTGCGATAATAAATAAAACTAAATGAGCCGTTCAGTAACGGATCACAGACGTTTCAAATACATTAGTAGTTATTTTGGGGTAGTGACATTTAATTAGGTGAATCGTGTTGCTTTATTTAAATTTGTAATCGTGAAATCGATAGTAATATTATATTTGAGAAACTGACTGTTAAAGGGCTTTAACAGCAATTATGTTAAAAACTTTTTTTATAGCTACCTTTATATGTTTTGTGTTGATGCGGGGCTTCACTAGAATACATCAGCTGCATCCCTTATGTTCCAGGCATATCGTAAGAGAGGGGCGCTCTCTTACAGTGGGTTCCCACGGTGCGTGATATTACGGACGGACGCGCACCAGCCCGCACCACGGATCGCACCGTGGGAACCCACCTTTAGGTGATAAGCTAAACTTGTCACTGATCTTTAACATCTGACCCCGCTATTCTTAACGTGGCTATAGAATCTCCTTCGAGATCCTGCAGTTCTGGCCACCCCATTTTTGGGAATACATATATTATCTTATAAAAGTGATTTGAACAAGGTTCCTGTTCAAAATAACCTCGGAATATCCCAGAAAGTACCAGAAGCTCATAAACGCTGGAAGGTGTCCTGTCCGTGAAGGCAGGACAAGCAGGAGATGTTCTTGTGACCGCCAATATAGTCTACTCAGCAAAATGTCCTGTAACATGACGCAAAAGACCCAATTTACGTAACCCTAAATTTTAGAATGAAGCGAGATCCAATTATGCCGCCTCTCCTGTTTGCTCCTAATAATATATACCTATATCTTTACCATTTAGGCGCCCTCTAGGATTTGGCGCCTGAAGCGACTGCTCCGTTCGCCGTATGGGCGGGCCGGCCCTGCCCTGCAACGTTGCCCAGTGTCCCGTATTGTCCTGATATTATTTATGTTGCTTGCTCTAATATAGACCTGCGACCGAAAATACATATAGCCTACTCTGCAAAATGTCCTGTAACATGACACAAAAGACTTAATTTACGTTACCCTGCAAAGTTTCCCAGTGTCCCGCTGTATCTTGTAACATTTGGTGATTCACACGTCCCACCACCGGGCCCTACACCCTCCATTTGTTTGAACTTCACCTCCTTTGAATCCTGACTTCATGGTCCTATCGATCGCACCTCAAAGACATTGCCCATTTCAAGGTCAAATATGAACGCCTAGCCGCAACACTCCAAAAACAAAGGTAGCAACCTCCTTTGAATCCTGTTCATTGACCTCAAAGACATACCAAACGCCTAGCCGTTAGCAACCTGCAGATATGCAGATGGATGAGTGACCTCTTCCGATTTCTGCTTGCCTGGTACTTTATTCTCAAAATGAGCACTAAACTGGCTGGAAATAAACCTTACGCTGTTAACCTCTTTTGCCGTTAACTGTTGTGCCAAAGTGATTTCCGAGTTTCTAATTTAAAATTGGAATCTGGAGATAGTGTCTAAGTCACGCTTGTGTGCGCCAAAAAGCGTGGGCAGAAGTGTGCATATTACACATCAACTTTTCACCAGAAGGGTAACCTTGCTGCCTCTTTTCGGGTGCAAATACAACAAACTAGCGATAAGTACATAACGAATTCAATGGGAAAAGTTTCTAAATACATACTTCTAAATAGATATCGCTAGAGCTTTATATAGCAGGTAGCAGAGTGCACCATACGAAAATGAGGTTGACTTTGAGACCTTAAGGTAGGGTTGTCATCTCAATACTTTGAAAACCAGGATTTGAAGAAGAAATACCAGGACATTTCGATTTAAAGCCAGGACTATACTGTGCGAGTCCAGTGACAATACTATTGGAGAGAGTTAGTGGCGTGCGAATTTCAAAACATAGGTCTTTAACATATTCAGTGCCGGCGACTACGTATTTGCGTCTTTTAGGCTTACTAGAGGTGCCGCTGACGCTTATTTGCGTCATGGCACTAGGCGTTTACCCGATGTCGGCACCCTTAGAAAATCTGCCGACAGCGAATGTGTTAGGACTCTAAAACTCAGGACGATGCTTAAAAACTATCCAGGACACCCCAAAAAACAGGACATGTCATGGGAAAACAGGACGGTTGGCAACCCTACCTTAAGGTATCAGTCCAACCCACCAATATACGAATGTCTAAAATTGTGTCTTCACAAGGCTCCAGCGCTTTCTGGTATACTAGCTCTTGCCCACGGCCCGCTACTTCGTCCACGTGGACTACAATATGTACCTAGGCATCATTATAAAATGATGATGATGATCTCCGACCGTATTTCGGCCAAGGCGACCAATCTCCACGGAGATACGGAAAAAAATACTATTTGAGTATATGTACATATTAGCAGCCGCCCACGACTTCGTCCGCGTGAGGGGGCGTTGTACCCGTGCGAAGCCGGGCAGGTTGTTGTATAGACTGTAGCCTTCCTTGGTAAATGGGCTATCTAACACTGAAAGAATTTTTCAAATCAGACCAGTAGTTCCTGAGATTAGCGCGTTCAAACAAACAAACAAACAACTCTTCAGCTTTATAATATTATTATAATCTATACTATATATATATTATATATATTAATATTATAAAGCTGAAGAGTTTGTTTGTTTGTTTGTTTGTTTGTTTGTTTGATTGAACGCGCTAATCTCCGGAACTACTCGGTCGAATTAAAAAATTCTTTTTGTGTTGGATAGTCCATTTATCGAGGAAGGCTTTAGGCTATATATCATCACAGTGGGACCAATAGGGACGAAGAATAAGAGGAAAATGTGGAAAAAACGCGGAAAATTATTCAACTTTGGAGACTTCCGTTGCGTGCGCTGCGTAAACGGTTCAAGTTATCCAAAAAATATGTATGAAAGAATAAAATGACGTAGAAATGATATGAAAGAAAAAAATTGAAGGTCTAGACTGCCTGATGCAGAACCCTTAGCAGCCCAGCTAAACTTTGAGAGATATGAAAATACCGTCTTAGGAAAGTTGCTCAGCATGATAAGCACTTTCTAATAACGTAATAAAATTGAAGGTCTAGATAACCTGATGCAGAACCCTGTTTGTTGACGCGGACGAAGTCGCGGGCAACAGCTAGTGTACATATAAAGCGTGAAGAAGTAACAAACTTACTATGCTTACTTTCGCTTAATAATATTAGTTGGGATATGGACCCTAGGATTAATTATACATACATATAATCACGCCTTTATCCCTTACGGGGAAGGCAGAGCACCAAGGGCCAAAAGAACCACATGGTGCCACTTCTGACCAATTTTGAGGGTATAGTTGAGATGTAAAAGTTCGGTTAATTATATCGTTTATATTACATAGTTTATCATTGTTTATTTATTAGTAGATTTTATGAGTTGACGTCTACACTCTCTGAAGGTCAGACGTCGAATGAGATGTCGAGCGAGCGTTGACCGGCGCGCGTAGATGAGGGTAAATATAACTTTAACGATTGCAAGGGAAATTGATGGTTCTCGTGCCAAAATGGACTTTTCACGGAAGGGATCATTTTTCATGAGAATGATAAAGTATTGTACCTATATGTACAAAATTGTAACTGGTAAAAAAATCGTGTGTTTATGACAAGACCACGAGTCTTACTTATACAAGAGTCAATATACTAGAGTCTGGCCAGCCCCCTGATTACGTAAAAGCAGTAGCAAAGCCGATGCAAAGCGACAGCGAAAATTGTACAGTATTCGCCTTGAAACGTCAAAGTTCCTTTGAAATTCATTTTACGTAATACGAATTGACAAGCAATCAGAGATTTTTGTACAATTTTCGCTATCGCTTTGCTTTTGCTAGTTAGGTAATAAGGGTTATTTATTACATTTAGCGGATTACATAAAGACAGACTTTGCATTGCGGGGTAAAATGTTAGACAAAAGAACAGTCTACAGCAGGGGTTATTTTTTAGCGCCCCCATTTTTTCACCTACTTAAAAACTACTGTAACTCCCAAGCCTACACAACGTCCCAATTTTTTTTCTGGGTTCTCTTCCCCCCCCCTTTAGGCCTGCAGCGTCCATAAGGGGGCGTTATCGCCCACTTTGGGCAAGGCTGGTCTACTCTACTTGCTTTGAATTTAGAAATTAGGTACAGAAGAAAACGTAAAATTATCGAATTACAAAATGTATCGATGTTGTTTAAATGTTTGGTGTAGTTTACAAATAAAGCCCTTCCCAGAGACTCCGTATTTGTAGATAATTTTCGAAGATTCGAAATTAAAAATATTTTAGCTATGAAAATTCGCTAAATGCTCTATAGGTATATAAAAAATATATATATTAAAAGAGACCTCAAGTCGTGTCGGAGCAAAAAATGTATTCCCAAAGTAAAAGGTTGTCCTTCCCGTTTTATACGATAGATATAAGGGTTTCCGGGAGGTGGGCTGCAGCGCCTCCCGTCTTGACAACATAGTCCAAAATACAAACTGCGGTCACCAACCCGTCTGCCCAGCGTGGTGACTATGGGCAAATAACCCCCATGGCAGTCTTGTGGCGTGCCCTGGGGGAGGCCTACGTCCAGCAGTGGACTGCAATAGGCTGATGATGATGATGTTTATGATCGATTGTCATCATTTTCAGACATGAGAAGTCCACTGCTGAACATAAGCCTCCCCAAACAACCTCCACTCCGACCGTATTAGATACTAGTGGACGACCGCGACTCCGTCCGCGTGGACTACAGAAAAAACAAAATGACGCAATTATCCGGGATAAAAAGTAGCCTAGTAAAGCTATATTATTGTGATGTTTTATCAAAATCCATTCAGTAGCTTTTTCGTGAAAGAGAAACAAACATCCTTACATATGTACTTACACTACTTACATACATCCTCACAAACTTTCGCGCTTATAGTATTATTAGGTTTATGTTTCAAATAGAGATCGTGCATGATTGTTCTTTTTGTTTGTTTATTTTCGTGTATTTTTTCGTCGAATACATCAGCATTTCCGAGCTGAATTTTGCGCAGTTCCTTGGCATTGCCAATATGGTGATAACATGTTTTTCTCCCAACTTAAATGCGCATTTTATTATGTATGACGTTTAAGTACGGTGCTATAGTTTTTGTTATCTGTTACGATAATTTGGGTTTGACCTCGAATTTGGCGAATGGTTATGTGCGCTCTAAAGTCTATTTTCTTACATAATGTTTTGTTTTTTTATTATGTATTTTCCATGCAGTCTTGTGCTGATGCGCGGCTTCACTAGTATACATCAGTTGCATCCCCGTCTGTAAGAGTCCCCTAAAGAAGTCGGACGGACATTCCCTCAGGCGATGAGCTAGCAACTTGCTTGTCGACAGTAAAATTTAGTCTGATATTATGTTTCTTCTATGCTGCTCTGGGAGTGAAAAAAAAAAACGTATAATACTACAGCTGCTTCTCTTCCCGGGCATACTGTACAAGTCAGTAGAGGGACAAGAGGGTTTTGGTCTTTTGTAGGCGATGGGCTGACCACCTGTCACTACTAACCGAACTTGTACATCTCAACTATACCCTCAAAATTGGTCAGAAGTGGCACCATGTGGTCCTATCGGCCCTTGGTGCTCTGCTTACCCCGTAAGGGATAAAGGCGTGATTATATATCTCTAAACATGGCATCGTGAAAGAATTGTCATTAATTTACGTAGTTGTAAAGTTGTCTGGGCCAACGAGCGGGGAATGAATGTGGGTGTGTCGCGGACTACGTTACGAAAGGCACGGAGTCGGCGTCATATAAAACAAGAAGCACGCTCGATGTAGCATGAACTGTCTCGTGTACAAATAATTACGAGGTACACATTAGCCTGTTGCAGTCCACTGCTGGACGTAGGCCTCTCCCAGGGCACGCCACACAAGGCTGTGATAGAAGGATTTTACTCATAGTCACCACGCTGGGCAGGCGGGATGGTGATCGCAGTGTTTTCGGACTATGTTCTCAACATATGAGACGCTGTTGCCTATCGCCTTACGATACCCACGGGCGTAGATAAACAAAGCAAAGCTGTACCGTTTAATACTTTATAGTCGTTTGCTAGGTCATCCCGGGATTTCTATGCTTTATTTGCATTTTTCTTGTCGCTTCTGTTGGTCCTGGCTTGCAGGAGCAATCCTCAAATATTGTAGGCACATGTAGTCTGTTTTTATAATTTTACTGAGCGTTTTGATCACCTACATATAAAACATAACATCTGATGATGGAATCTCTAAGGAATCTAGGATATTCTCAAATATTATAGGCACGAGTAGTCGGTTTTTAGATTTTTATAGAGAATTTTATTAGAGTCGCATACATATGACGTGTCTAGACTTGTTTGAGCAAATATTATTGTTTTGAAGTGAAAAAAAAAAATAGTGACTCAGGTTGTTTTGTCCTGGGAAACGCAGGCGTTATCTTCAAAATGTATTTTTAAAGTAGAAATTGTAAATATTTTCGGCATGAGAATCAACTATTGGCCAGTATTTGAGATAAGTCCGTTTTTGTGTAGGCAGATATCATTTCTCTGGCCAAAGGTCTTAGAGAAAGTGATTTGCCTATCGATCGAATCTTTATAAGTTAGTTATCTTGACTAAGATAAATTTATAAAAACACTTCTCCATTAATATAATGCGTTAGGATATGGTTGATCGTTTCATCTTTAAACATTGTGCTGAGGGATTCAGCTTTGTTTGCCGAGATTTGGCTAGTGTATAGCTATCGGGATGAAAAATAACGTTGCCAATATGTAATTTAGAAAAGAGATGGTAAAATCCGTCATCCGAGTAATTGACCCGGTAGCTCAGTGGTTAGAGCGGCTGGCACGGTTTGCAGTGGTCGTGGGTTCGATTCCCACTCGGGTAAAGATTTTTTCCATTTTCTTTATGAATAATTTTATAGTTATCTTTTTACCCGACTCCGTCAGAAGGAGGGTTATGTATTTCTTTGGCACGCTCTCTAGGGCTTAAACGGCTTGTCGCATTTGAACTTGGGAGGTATTATTAGAATCCTCTTAATTGTCGAACTGCAGGATCATAAAGGAGAGTACACAGCAACTTTTAGCGTGACTAGTTGCTAGCCTAGCGGTGATAGGCCAATGGTTAATTTTCTAAAATTGCCACTTAGCCATACCCGCAGGCTTATTTACTAACTTGCGATTGGCCGTCAAAAGACGACTACGCGCCTGATTCAAAGAACCCTATTTTGTAATCTATGAGTGTGTGGCAGACTTTTTAATCTAGCTAGTAGGATAAAAGGGTCGATTCCGGCAGTCACACTTAAACCTAAACCTAATCTTAGTCAGGTCTATCTCTCTCCGTCCTTAACATGAATGGCTGAGAGAGAAAAGGACAGGTAGGACTAAATTTACGTTTAGGTTTAAGTGTGACTGCCGGAATCGACCATAATACCAAATGTCATGTTTGACAGCGATAATCTAGCGATTGCGACCGGTTGCGCGTTAGATATTATAATCAGCCTGCCAAGGAGGGTTGGTGGCCGTAAAACAATCGCATCGTGGGTATCGTACGAGGCGATTAAGGGTTTCCGGGATGGGTAGCAGCGCCTCCCTTGTTGACAACATAGTCCAAAATACAAACTGCGGTCACCAACCCGCCTGCCCAGAGTGGTGACTATGGGCAAATACCCCCCATGGCAGTCTTGTGGCGTGCCCTGGGAGAGGCCTACGTCCAGCAGTGGACTGCAATAGGCTGATGATGATGATGATATAGGCAATATGAGTCTCGGAAGAAACCATATTGCGCCAACCCCATTAATAATGAGATAACGGCAGGAAGATGATGATGATAAGCCCAATCATTACTCACCCATCCAAATACTAACCAAAGTGATCGATGCTTGTACTTCAGTTAATCACGCGTAATGATAATGACAGACTAATTAGGTATTGTGTTTATGTGTATATAGAACGACCTCTAATTTAGGTCACGAACGGGACCTGTATTATATTCTAGTGTTTTTAAGTCAAGGTTTAAACTCATACCTGTGCTGATGCGGGGCTTCACTAGAATACATCAGCTGCATCTCCTTCCGTGCATGGCGTAAGTCATTGCTAGTTTATCGCCACGCACGAGTTGAGGAGATGCAGCTGATGTATTCTAGTGAAGCCCCGCTTCAGAACAGGACATACTTACACTTATTTTGTCTAGTTATTAAATAGTTCTGTATCATCATCAGCCTATTGCAGTCCACTGCTGGACGTAGGTCTCCCTCGGGGCACGCCACAAGACTGCCATGGGGGGGGCGTATTTGCATATAGTCACCACGCTGGGCCGGCGGGTTGGTGACCGCAGTTTGTATTTTGGACTATGCTGTCAACACGGGAGGCGCTGCTGAAACCCTTAATCGCCTCGTACGATACCCACGTGCAGGCAGGGGTGGTACAAACTCTGCCGGCACCACGTGGCTAAAATCTAGTCATTAGATCTACACAATAACTTGTTAGACAGTTAATTTGATACCCGAACAAGCTTTTAACTGCGCTGAATTGTTTCTTGTTACCTACGGGCGTGCAAGTTTGTTGTTTGGTTGTATGAGTCAGATCTGTGGTCGGATTACAGACATGTCGTCAATCACGTAGGTTTTAATAGCTTATGGAACCAATTTATATAAATTGGATATTATATGTATATGGTAACGAGATTTGTGTCCGAATATTTTAAAATTAAAATACCTATAGTATCGCATAGCATATTTGGTTGGTTTCTATTCGTCGTTGACATCGTAGATGGATCGGCAGGGCTTTCTACTTTCTAATAAGGATCATTCACCATTTTTGGACCATTTTTGAACACGTGATTATATATATATATAATCACGCCTTTATCCCTTACGGGGTAGGCAGAGCACGAAGGCCACTAGTTGCCACTTCTGACCAATTTTGAGGCTAAAGTTGAGATGTACAACTTCGGTTAGTAGTGACAGGTAGTCAGCCCATCGCCTACAAAACACCAAGACCCTCTTGTCCCTCTACTGACTTTTTTTCACTCCTAGAGCAGCATAGAAGTGTACACAGATAATGTAGTATATATATAGTTAGTTCTGGAGCCATCATTCAAAGTAACTATTTGATGAAAAGCACTCTAGCATGTTTTATTAATTAGACCAACGCGTCAGTTAAAACTAAAATGGGCACGTACCTAATCCTTTTGTCTGTAATATTATCTAACGCTAAAACTGTACACAGATAAGATAGGGCCTATTGAACTCTGCTTTATCTAATGCATGGCCGTATTAATCAGTGCTGATATCATTTACTTGTATTGTACCTAAAGCCCGAATGGATTTTAGCCAGCTAGAAGTAGCAGATGCGCGCGCGCGTGGACTACATATTAAGTCTATGTGCTTCGAACTCCCAAATATATCTATTACCGGAGATAGCCCAGTGCACCTTCCAAGCGGGAGGCGTATGTTCGATCCCAGTCACGGGCCTGTACCAATGAATTTATTTCATGTTCAGATTTTAATGTTGCAAAATTGTCATTTAGCCGTGCCTCGGAAAGCACGTAAAACCGTTGGTCCTGCGCCTGATCTCTCTCCGGTCGTGTCGGCTTTCCGTCCCATCTAACTATGAGAGTAACGGAATAGAGAGTGCATCTGTGTTTGCGCACACACTTGTGCACTATAATGTCTCCTGCGTACCTGGCCGGATATTATTTTAGTCTTATTTAGGGGAGAATTCCCGGAAAATCTTGAAAGCGATTTGGAGTAGACCTGGCTTAAATACAGCCAACTGAAACTAATCTTTTTGCTTTTACCTCGTCATTTATCGGGTCGGCATACTGGTTTCTTACGAAATTCATATTGACAAGGATTTGGCGGTTGTTTTACGGCCTGTCTGACGCCAACCCTCCTCAGGTATAGCAAAAGATATAAAGCCAACTGAAAATAAAGGCACATACCCGTGAGAATTTCCGCTTGCCTACCTCCAAACTTCGAAAATGGGACTCCATGATGACAAAATAAGGGTTTTCTTTCACAATATGCACATCGAAACGAAAGGAAAACATCTAAGAACATCCCACGTCTTTATTATTAAACGCACAAGATCTATTTCAACCTACAAGTGGCCACTTGGCTGGAGTCCATCGAGAATCTTTACACGTGCTCCGCCATGCTGGTTTTGTATATGTTAACGTCATTGATAAAAACAAACTCTACTACAAATACGTGGAATCATAGTATAAATGAAAACTTCTGAAGCTGCCACGTGTGTTGCTGAAACATTTATGTAGAACTAATCATTTAAATAATAATAAGTTGGCAAATAAAAATATTTAAATTGATTTGACCTTTTGTGGCTCCGTCCGCGTGGACTGTATAAAAAAAGGAAACTATCGAAAATAGAAATATGACCTCTATCGAAATTTTCTAGAAGTAATTGGAGCTAATGTCTTTTGTCAGGCTCTAGAAGTCTAGACTATCTGTGTAGTTACCACGTTTCTTTTAAATCAGTTCACTCGTTTTGGTGAGAAGGAGTCCTGTATTTTTATGAGGTGGTGAATATTTCTATGATATACCTATACAGTGTGTTTGGTAATGGACTAGCGATAATTTAGGGGCGTAAAATATACCTAATATTATCGGCAAAAACACCCATAAGGGTGGTCAACCCCTCCTCTTTTTGGAATAGCGGCCATTTTAATTTTTTTTTTTTTTAGTCACGTCTTTTTAAAAAATATCGATTTCTCTGGACATAAGGATACTACAGACATTTAAAAAAATGTGTTAGTAAGCTAATGATATCGCCTTTTAATTAAAAGAGATCTACGTGTAAACTTTTAACTTTAAAATGTGTAAAAAAAGTTTAATGCTGTTTTTAAGCAAAAAAAAAAACTCCTTTTTACAGTTATTCTTACATACCACAAAATCTAGCACATTAACGTAGGTATTTTTTGTAAAATAAAAAAGTGTTTTTGCCGATAATATTAGGTATATTTTACGCCCCTAAATTATCGCTAGTCCATTACCAAACACACTGTATATACCCAAACCGAAACACAAGAACTTAAGGTTCTTAGTGTGGGATTAGATCATTGACGTCACTGTGTTGTAAAGGGGCAAAGGCGCAATGCAAGGTTTTTGTTGTAAAGTGTGTGATGGCTATTTATTAAAAAAACTGACAAAGTACAAGCAGGCTAATAATCGTCCTTGTGACGTCACTACCCCGGCTTTCTCTGCACTCGACAAAGTTCACACTAATAATAACTTCTTTGTGTTAGAGTTGAGTCATTTGGAAGAAATTCACGGCATACGGAAATACATACATACATACATATGATCACGCCTTTATCCCTTACGGGGTAGGCAGAGCACCAAGGGCCGATAGAACCACATGGTGCCACTTGTGACCAATTTTGAGGGTATAGTTGAGATATACACGAAATACAAAGAATTAATATATGCTTCAATTATATCTTGCCGGTCCTTGACCTTGTAAGGTCTTTGACATACATACATACATACACGGCTGTTCCCGGAATGGGGCAGCCAGAACTGCAGAATCATAAAGGAGAACCCACAGTCATGTTAAGCGTAGCGAGGACAGTGACAAGTTGCCAGCTTATCGTCTGAGAGAATGCCAGAGTTCCTTAGTCGACTCTTACGACATCAACAGAAGGGATGAAGCCGATGTATTCTAGTGAAGCCCCGCCCCGAACAGAACTGGCGCACAGCGAATTCGGGTCAATTTTAATGTACTTTTCTGTACATGTATCGAAAATTGTATTGAACTTACATTACCTACATTGCACTACCTCTCCTTTATGCTGTTGTGTAGGTAGATGCTCATTCTATTTCTTGCTACGTGCAGTTTGCCGCAAGCCTCAGACGAAAAAAAATATCATCATCACATAAGTGATTCTCCCCACTATGTCCGTTCCATTCACCTCCAAAGTGAACCCACCTGCGCAAGCGCATGCAACGTTGTCCGAGTCACGTAGGCGAGGCGTCCTTCGATTTTTCGGAGGAAACATGTGGGTTGCATTGTGTGTTGATACGATTTGAACTTGCATTTTAATAGGTTAGTTGCGAGGTCAATTGACTTAGCAGGGCATGTATCTATGACTCAGTAAGTGTGTTAGCTTTATAGACAGACAAACCTACAGATGCGAGTGTATAACGGTTTTCCTTTTTCATACAATTTATATGTTGCTTTATAAGTTGGTTGCCCACTTATTTGTCCGCGTAAACTTTAGAATTCCTATTAATTCCCTTCCCTATGGAAATTTCGGAAACCCCTTGTTTGCGACTAGTCGCTTTGAATAACCAGCACCGGTATGATGAATTTGGTGAGAGCGAGATGTCTCACTTTTAAACGTCAAATCCACAGAGCTAAGTAATAATTAGACAAGGCAAGTGTTTCTACTTGGTGTGTAAAAAGGGAACCACTTCTATCAGCCCGAATTCCTTCAATCCAGGCTTGAGAACGAGTGTCTATTCTAATTCTTAAGTCTATTTTTTACATGTAAAGTACATCCACTTAGTTTATCTAGTAATTAATAGCTCTGTGAATTTGACGTTTAAAAGTGAGACATCTCGTTCTCGCCTAATTCATCATACCGGTGCAGAGCCAAGCACCTACTAAAAACTGAGTTGGGATTGGGACTAATATGGCGACCGTGTAAGGATATTTTGTGCTATAAACAAAGAAATACTTTTCGACATTTGCATTTTCTGCATATTTAGCAGCGGAAGTTGGAACAAGGATGCTCGATATCTTCCTATGTATAATTAATTATTATGTGTTTTATTTTCCTTGTCTTGTGTTTTGTGCCTATCTTATCTATATTTATCTCATCCAATATTCAATGTTACATTGTTGACTACTTCCATGTTAATGAAAGGGTTTATTCATATTCAGCCATGTGAGACTATTGCACTCTACTGCTGGACGTAGGCATGTCCCAGGGCACGCCACAAGGCTTTAGCTATAGGGGATCTTTGCCCATAGTTACCACGCTGGGCAGGTGGGTTGGTGACCGTAGTGTGAACTCCTATTCCTACTCCTCAACAGAATTGGGGAATAGAGACACATAATTTTATTTTGGCCTCCTGTGCTGATGCGGGGATTCACTAGAATACATCAGCTGCATCTCCTTCCGTGCATGTCGCAAGAGTCGACCAAGGAACTCAGGGGCGTTCTCTCAGGCGATAAGGTAGCACTTGTCACTGATTTGTGACAAACTGGGTGTAAGATATCCTTTATGATCCTATAGTTCTGGCTATCCCATTTCGGGAACACTGCCGTACCGTATCTATACAGGATGTTTTTTGTTGCCACCCTTAACGAAGGGTACGTACCACTGGCGGCTCGTCCTAAGGAGCGCTAGTGCAGTGCACTCCCACCCACGAAGATTACATAGGCAATCTATATTTCTCTATATTTATAATTATCTTTCAATTCTACTATGTTTATACAATAGTATCTACGCGTTCGTCTCAATTAAGTTGTAATCTTATGTATCGAGTGGAGCGCTAGCGATCGCGATCCAATGAAACTAAATTTGGTACGATTCCCAGTAATGTATTCAATGAGTGAGAAAAAGACATACCGATATAGGCCGGTAAAAATGTGAACCCCCATCTAAAAATATCAGAAGCCGCCCCTGGTACGTACCTACTCTTTACATCAAATAAAGTAAGTTTATGCCAAAAAAAATGCTGGGAGACGATGTAAATTTTTTTGAAAAATAAATTACCTGATCGGGCGAATTTTATAGAATCCAGTGTTTGTGTTAGTTTTTTTATAGCCAGATTTTAATTATTTTTCGTGAAAAAATATTGTTACACGCGTCTATGTGCATTTATGCAATAAACGCAGGCTATTTACTCAACTTTAGACCCTAATATCTTGGGAACCAGTCACTTCCCAGGTGTGCTTCAATGGAGAAAAATGATCGTGATGATGGGGAGACTCCGTAGTATTCGGGAACGTTGACGACCAAAAAATACCCTGTATAGATATGTGATTCTATTTTGTCGTCGAGATGACCTCCCTTATCGGTCACCATGCCCTGTTTGTTATGACGTGCAGATGAATGCACTTGACTCTTATTGCGAAATCAGTATAATTCTGTCCTATCGCGAGACAGCCAATAAACAGTGATTTACGCGTACGCTGTTTTGATTTATCTTCTAGACGGCTTTTAGGTTCCGTACCCGAGGAGTAATATGGACTCTTTTTACTAAGACTGTCTGTCTGTCTGCCTGTCACCAGGCTGTATCTCAATAACCGCCATAAACTAGACAGTTGAAATAATCACAAATGATGTATTTCTCTTGCTGCTATAAGAACGAATACTAAAAAATATTTAAGAGGGGCCCAAAAATCATGTTTGTTGAATTCCCGTACAGATTTTATAGATAATGGTACGGAACCCTTCATGCGCGAGTCCGACTCGCACTTGGCCGGTTTTTGTATATATACTTTGTCCTTTCTATTCTTATCTGATGTTTTGCTGTAGGTGCTATTTGATACGATTTTCTTGAGTAGATTTTACATAAGTGGTCCAAGTCGACCCCCAGGGGTCCACAGGAAACTCGATGGGGGTCTACGTTGGCGTGAAAAAATGGGGGTTCACAATTAATTTATATGTGGTGTAGGCCTGTAGGGGATCCAACAGAACCAGTTAACTTTTAAAAGGGGTCTATGAAAAAAAAGTTTGGGAATCCCTGCACCGGTATGATGAATTTGGTGAGAGCGAGATAGCGAGATGTCTCACTTTTCAAATCAAAATCAAAAATTGTTTATTTGCACAAAAATCATACACTTGGTGTAGTAAACTCGCTGCCTTTCACACTAGGAAAATGACATTGCGGTCACCAACTCGTCTGCCCAGCCAGCGTGATGATTATGGACTAAAACGCTCTATGGTGAACGTATAAAGAACAACGGACGGAATGCTGTCACTGCACAGGGTGAAGCACCGTAATGGCGGCGCGTTGTGCATGTGTGCGTATTTTCTGGTAGGCGCCGAGCTTACTATGGTTTGTATGTGTCACTGCACAGGTGGATAACGCGTTGTGCAATAAGCTTACATCGCGTCACATCCCTACGTTACCGAGCTTACTATGAATGCTTCACTCTGTTTAGTGGCAACACTCTGTCCGATAACCTAAGCCAAATAATGACCATCCCACCACATTGTTTGTATGTTGTATTACTATCATGAAATACGCACAAGTATCGGCTACACTACAAAAGTCCTCTGGCGCTAGTGTCTTCATAATTGTAGTACTGTTGAATAATTCAATTTGGTTAGTTCATCAAATATCCGCGGGATTTGGTTCTTGGAACAGGTATATAGGTATCTATAATACCTACGCAATCACGCTCACGCCACGCTCTCGTGTAGGGTTGTGTGCGTGCAGTGTTGCATTAGGGCTGTGACTATGAGAAAATACTTATAAGGTCAACTAACATAATAAATATATGTATACATATATAAAAAAGGAATAAAATGTTATTCTTTACTAGTGCCCGCCCACGACTTAGTCCGCGTGCGGCTTCCTCGATAAATGGGCTATCTAACACTGAAAGAATTTTTCAAATCGGACCAGTAGTTACTGAAATTAGCGCGTTCAAACAAATGAACAAACTCTTCAGCTTTATAACATTAGTAGGTATAGATTGCAGCCAGAAAAATACATTTCGGACAAATATTTACAAAGACAATGTACGTACAAAGGCGAGCTAATCTGCCCTAACAGATGATGTGGCGCTACAGCTATGGTTTCCTGGGATAGCTAGCGATGCAGTCTTACACCGCTGTATTTTTTCGGTATCTATGTAAACGTCCGCACGTTTACATACATACATACATACATAAATTAAATCACACCATGTAAATAGTTTGGCTAGTCAGTTATGTTTTTCGTTAATAATTTAGATTTCGTAATTCTGGACTTAATTCCCGGTTTTTCCTCGATCATCATTTTCGGCCATGAGAAGTCTACTGCTGATTGACCTCCCCCAATAACCTCCACTCCGACCGGTCAGAAGAGGCCTGCATTCAACCGATACCCACGACATTGGTTAGGTCATCCGATCATTTCGCATTTGTTATTGTGGCAGCCCTACTGCTTTGTTTACGTGCACACACATATGCATAGCACACGTAGCTACGCAACATTCTATGGTCGCGACTCGATTTCATTTACATAGAAAACAAAGCAAGCGAGTCAGTCTTGATTCTACGCTCGACGCGCAAACACGCGCGGGGCGATCGATCGCATAAAAAAAATACTAGCCCACCCGCGATTGGCTAGTTTGTTTTTGTGTTGTTACGCAGTTCAATTTAGCAGTGCTGTGACGTGGTTTGAATTTTCAGTGTTGATAAAGATTGCGAAAAAACTTAAGTGTGTGAAAATGATTGGTGAGCCGAAAACGTGTGCGTCGGTGGACGACCTCGGTAAATTTTTGCTTACGATTAATTTGTGTTTACGTTCACTTTTTGTGCGTTTTGTTTATGTTATGCCACGTGTCTTTGTGCCGGGATTTGTAACCACGATCCTCGGGAATGAGGGACCGACTAGAGAGAGTACATAATATACACACGACAGTGTTCCCGAAATCAAGTAGGAGATCCTTACAGCCACTTTTAGCATAGCGGGGTGAGGATGTTACTCATCAGTGACAAGTTGCTAGCTCATCGCCTGACGGAACGCACGACTATGACTTTCTCAGTCGACTCTTACGACATGCACGGAAGGAGATGCAGCTGATGTACTCCATGAACGTATAAAGATCAATATACAGAGTGAAGCATTCATAGTAAGCTCGGTAACGATATTCCACGGAGTAGGGATGTGTATTGACGCGTTATCCACCCACACATACAAACAATAGCAAGCTCGGCGCCTCCTAGAAAATACGCATACATGCCCAACGCGCCGCCATTATGGTGCTTCAATCTGTGCATTGACTGCATTACGTCCGTTGTTCTTTATACGTTCATGATGTACTCTAGTCATTTAAAGCCCCGCATCAGTACAGTTTAATTCATAAGGATTTGTAAAACTTTTGGGTTAGATTAGGGTTGCCAACCGTCCTGTTTTCCTAGGACATGTCCTGGTTTTTAAAGTCCTGACACATTCGCTGTCGGCACATTTTCTAAGGTTCCCGACATCGGGCAAATAAGCGTTAGGAAGCGTCCTGGTATTTCTTCCTCAAATCCTGGTTTTCAAAGTTTGAGATAGCAACCTTAGGTTAGATAGAGCCATAGATTTATCTATAGAGTGCTATTTATTGATCAGCGTGAAATGAGGTTACAAAGTAACAGATGTTTTAAAATTATCTATAAATATGTAAATAGACCGTTCGCCCACAAAACTCGTAGAGTTAAGACTAGCAGCCAATTTCAATAACCGATGTCGTTAGAATTTTTGCGTTTCATATTAAATTTAAAATTTGGAATGAAACAAATCCGAGATTCTTTATAATCTCTCGTATTGAAATTGACCGTAAAAATATATCAGTATTAACATCACCATCCAATCCTATAATAAACCAATAAAGATCTTTACATACATAAAATTTAATTCATCTCTCGTTTTCTGAAATAAGGATAGAAAGAAGAGATAATTAGGCAAATTCACGTATACTAGATCTAGTAGATATTTCATAAACTGTAAAATGTTGAAACGAAAAATCGAAACATTGCACGAACCGATATAATCTAGCACGGAAGCGATTTTATCAGTGAGCGAACATACGATTTTAATACTCAGGCTCATGTAAATCTAATGCAAACATATCGAGGTAACGCAGATAGAGCGAATCAATATTTGTCGTTTAAGCATTTAAAGCCTGCTTAAGATTAGAGCAACCATGTTTCTTAATCAATTACGTTAATACCAAAAAGGGTAGTCAGAACCGAAAGATGAAAAAAGAGATTCCGTAGCCTCGTTTAGCATAGCCAGGTCGATGTAGAAGATCAGTCCCCCTAGCATGACCACGCATCGTGGGATATCGTATCGTCTCTATACAAAATTCAACATGGCGGCTTTATTTATCGTATTTTTACAGGCTAAATGTCGATAAATCGGTTTATCATATTGTGTTTCGCAGGTCATGCTACTATTTAGAATAGACACTCGTTCTCGAGCCAGGACTGAATGAATTAGGGCTGATAGAAGTGGTTTGCAATTCCTTTTTACACACCAAGTAGAAACATTTGCCTTGTCTAGTTATTACTTAGCTCTGTGGATTTGACGTTTAAAAGTGTGACATCTCGCTCCCACCAAAATCATCATACCGGTGCTGGTTTGAAAACTCATCTTCAAGGCACTGGTCATTAGTTTAACATAAAGAATCCGTTGATCTAAGGGCCAATTTTTCCGATAGCCTTTATGAAGGATAAAGTTGATGGCGTCTCTCTCTTCAAGTTTTAGAGAAGGTCAGCATCAAATTTATCCTTCAGATAGGTTATTTGACCGCTGGATAAATCGGCCCTTAGTAATACATCATTGCTAGCTTATTATCGTAGCAGACAGTTATATAAGGTCTATCCAAGATAATCACTAATTTAAAATTTTATTTTATATTTTAAGTTATAATTTTATTGTTATTTGTACGAGAAGTCGTTCATCCTTAGACCTTGACTGGTACAGCGAGGCTACAGCCACGTTTGTTAGTAAACATGCGTGTGCGCATGCATCGCGTCAATTTAATTTTAGATTCCATTTAAAGTTAACTGCTTTATGTCTATTTTTATTATTGCTTATATTAGTTTTATACTGGTTCTTCGAAGTAGAGACAAGTTTTGTGTTTATTGAATTTTTTAGTGTATATTGTAATGGTTAACAATTTTTAACATACGAGTATGAGTAGGGTTACCATATCTCAGGATTTGTCCTGAGATTTCAGGATTTTTCGACTTTTCTCAGGATTGCGGCCGGCCGAATCTCGTGATATCTCAGGGTTTTTAAGGATCTCTTTAATTAATAGTTAAACCAACTAACAATAATCTTCTTTAGGTAACAACTGAACAGTTAAAGTCTATACTTATTTATCCAAGTGAAACAAACTAAAAATACTTAATCTTTTGGTAACAACCCCGTCCCGCCCGCCGCCACTTCGTGAGCTAGATCCGCAGTGTATAAAACGATAATAATACGTTTTTGAGAGAAAGTTTATAAACTGTATCAAATCTCGGGACTTTTCCATGGAAATCGGGCCTTTTCTCCGATCTTTTGATTTTTTCATCTGGTAACCCTAAGTATGATCAGCCCATCGCCTACACAACACCAAGACTCTTTTGTCCCTCTACTGACTTGTACAGTATGCCCGGGAAGAGAAGCAGCTGTAGTATTATACGTTTTTTTTTTTCACTTCCAGAGCAGTATAGAAGAAGATTAAGCTACTCGATTGGTTAAATACGTGACGATGAGCAGACATCATCGATTAAAATGATGTAAAGCTCGCACGCATTACTCATAGGCTAAAGAGGTCATTCTCTGCTGACGTAATATACGTATAATGCGAGTGTTTATAGACATCGATGAGAAAACCATTACATTTAGATAGACGCTCTATACCGTGTTATTCTCTATACCGACGGCCGATTACTGTAGTTGGTAGTGGCCCGACCTGCGACGCCATAGGTCCTGGGTTCGAATCCCGGTAGGTGCAAACATTGATGTGATGAACATCAATGTTTGTTTCCGATTCATGGATGTTTATATACTTATCTATGTATTTATATACCGTTGCTTGGTACCCTCGATACAAGACCTTAGGGATCTTAATGTGGGACTAGGTCAATGTGTTGTGAAGTGTGTGAATATTTATTTATTTATTATGAATATCCCATACATTTTCCTATCCAATGTCATTTTCAAGCAGTGTCTAACTCTTGATGGTTTTTTGTATTCCATTTTTTAATATCTCTTCGTTTCTCCGCTCTGCAACCTCGCCTCTCCGGTGAAACGCAGTTTTAGACAGGAGCTTGCAAGACTGGAGCTGAGACGATATTTTATACAATCCTAAACTTCTCCGTTTCTCCGCTCCGGTGGGCAGCCTTGTGTGAGGTTCATTCGAAAGATCACATCATGTAATGTACTTCGTTGTATTCACTTTCCCAACTTTGGCACATGGTTTTAATGTAGCATCACAGTTTTTTCAACCTCCATGACCGCTTGTAATCGTTTTACATTAAACGGAAAATTAGCAATTTGCACACGTCAAAACACGAGCTACAACTCGCGCTGAACCGACTAGCAATCATAGCAAACGCAGGTGTTTACATCCATGGTTAGTGGGGCTTGGCAAAACGGCTGTTTGCACAACCGGCGACTCCTGCGCAGCCGGCGCTGGCCGCGTGTTTGTAAACAAACACTCATTTGCGTTTCACGTGAATATCGAGACTGTATGTGGGCTTCGTTCGGTTGATTTTAACCATACATGTACACACTACTGTGATCTCGAAGACGGGTAGTCACAACTGCAGGATCATGAAGCAGATCGTACAGACACCTTTAGCATGATCTGTGACAAGTTGCTACCTAGCTACTGTTGCCGCTCGATAGTCGACTATCCATAGTCTATCGATAGTTGGGCAAAAACGATAGTATCGATAGCTCATCGTCTGAGAGAACGCTCCTGAGTTCCATAATCGACTCTTACGGAAGGAGATGCAGACAATGTATTCAAATAAAGCTTCTTTTCAACACAAATCAATCGCTCAGTAACGGAAAATTTTTATAAATAACTAAATATTTGATTATACCTATATACCTTTTAAATATTGAATCTTCTTAATAAAACAGCTTTCTCTATATCAAGTGGAGCATTCTTAAACTCGAGCAAATTATCTATTAGTTAATTTACCTGGGAGAGCATACCGATTACAATTAGTGAATACTTTTCTTCGTTCCTCGCTCTTTATAAATTCAATATGCCGTGGGATTTACTCGTAGATATAATTATCTAACTGCCTACATAAAGATAACTATACTGTAAAATGATGATGAGGCGATATCCATATTATGAAGAAAGCGATAATATCGCGAAAACGAACGTAAATACGATATGATATGTTATATTGATTAAGCGGACGCAAACTGTAGGTCGTCCTTTAGATTTTGATCAATTGAATTGGCAATTTCGAATGCTAACTAGACTATAAAATGTCAAATCAATCCTGATTTGTTTGGCCAAGGTCATGCATAAATATTCACAGTCTTTAAGTGAGGCGCTGGCATATGCTACCTATATAAAAATACTTCTACATTCTAGGTGCATACTTTCAGCTTCCACCTCTGCAAACTATGACAATAGCACACTATAAAGAACCACAATGGAGATTTAAATTTAAATGTTTGATAGTATGTAATTCAACTCGTTCATTAACACTATAATTAGAACTATTTGCTCCTAATTGTGTCCATTACAGTGTAGATAACATGATCATTTCCGGTCATGCGAAAGATGGCGATGGTGTTTGCATGACATGACGCGGATGAGATCCAGTTGATTGTAAAACAATGGCAGCTCTTGTCGTGGTGTTTGACCGCGATTTCCGTTGGTGACCAGCGAGATCCGGCGGTTTTAAAAAACGCTAACCAATAAACTAATCAAATCAGTCAAATTTTACTAAAACTGCGGGGCAAGCACGAATCGTTCGTAACGCTATCGTCACACTCTCATATCTCATCGTCAACTTCCTTCCCTGTTCCTACCATTCGTCTTGTCGTTCAGGACATAGTCTACCTCTATTCTACACAGATCTGCTAAACGATCTAACCCGGTTCTGCTAAACGTCGCAGTAGAATCTCTATAGCTATTTTGCTGTTTTGGCTATCCCAAATTTGGTAACACATTCAGGACATATCATTTAATATGTGTACCTATAGTGTTTATTTCTTCTATGCTGCTCTGGGAGTGAAAAAAAAGTATAATACTACAGCTGCTTCTCTTCCCGGCCATACTGTACAAGTCAGTAGAGGGACAAGAGGGTCTTGGTGTTTTGTAGGCGATGGGCTGACCACCTGTCACTACTAACCGAACTTGTACATCTCAACTATACCCTCAAAATTGGTCAGAAGTGGCACCATGTGGTTCTATCGGCCCTTGGTGCTCTGCCTACCCAGTAAGGGATAAAGGCGTGATTATATGTATGTATGTACCTATAATGTAGATACTTAAAAGATGCTGACAATTCTCTCCGTTCTTTCCAGAGTCCTGGGTGGAGGTGAACTCGGGCGGCGGTCTGGCGGCCGTCGAGAACGAGTACATTCGACTGCTGCGCGAGGCTCAGAAGGAGAGCCGGGACTCCTCGGTCAGGCATTCCAGGGCGTCCAGTGTTAAGGGCAGGTGAGGATAGAAGCAGGGGCATAACTGTTTTGTTTTCTTTTTCCCTTAAACTTGACGGAACATTAGTATTGCTGTAATGCCGTCAAGTCCGTGTAACTATAAATAAATAAATAAACTGTAGGTTAGGGTGGCTGTAACTACCGAATTGCCACCCAATTCAGTAAAATGCCACGGGATCCAGTCGAAAGTCAAAGGAGAATCCCAACTCCTAACGTTATTTACGGGGGCATCAGAAGAAGAAGAATTTGCCACGGGTCTCGAACGGTATACGCCACTGGACTGAGGATATGTCGCAGGCATATTGTATTCCTGAACTGATGCTTCACTAGACATCAGCTGCACACCTGTCTTAAGAGTCGACAAAGGAACTCGGAGGCGTTCTCTCAGGCGACGAGCTAGCAAGTTGCTACTGATGTTCTCATCATCTGATCCCTCCATGCTCAACGTTGCTGTAGGGATTCGGGATTCTTCCATGATCCTGTAGTTCTGGTTTCCCCGTTTCGAGAAAGCCGTATGTATTGAATAAACGAGAAAGCCGTATGTATTGAATAAACGAGAAAGCCGTATGTATTGAATAAACGAGAAAGCCGTATGTATTGAATAAACGAGAAAGCCGTATGTATTGAATAAACCGTATGTATTGAATAAACGAAAACCGTATGTATTGTTTTTTGGAGTGAGATAATTTGGCTTCTAGCATTTTGCCCACTTCACATATTCTGTGTAATTTGTTTTTTTTTTAAGTAATGAAGCGAACTGCACGATATCTGTTATTTATTTTTCTACATTTCTATGTAAAGGTCACTCACTGTCCACGTGTATAGTGCCTCTGGTTAGTACTACTACATCTACAATACATTGTTAATTGTCAATTAATAACGATACGATAATTAATTGCCAGACTATTGCGATAGTGCCAAATGACTCCTCATTTAGCAATTCATGTTTGCCAAATTGCAACAATTTTAGCAGTAATGACCCCATGTGGTCCGCCTTCCAAGTTTTAAGTTTTGCCCAATATTTTGCGTATTGTGCGTCCTCGTTCGTCTTGTTTTGGTCGTCAACGTTACCGAATACTACGGAATCTGCTCATCATCACGATCATTTTTCTCCATGGAAGTATACCTGGGAAGTGTCTGGTTTCCAAGATATTAGGGTCCAAAGTCGAAGTTAAATATACTGCGTTTTCCTGCATAAATGCACGTAGACGCGTGTAGCAAGATTTTTTCGCGAGAAATAATTAATATCTGTCTATGAAAAAACTAGCATAAACACTGGACACTATAAATTTCACCCGATCAAGTAATAAAAAAAAAATCTAAAAATTTACATCGTTTCCCAGCATTTTTTTGGCATAAACTTACTTTATTTGCTGTATAGAGTATGTACCCTTCGTTAAGGGTGGCAACGAAAAAACACACTGTATAAATACGGTACGGGTGTGTTCCCTAAATGGGGTATGCAGAATCTAGAGGAGAATCTTCCCTTTTACTCTGTCTACCTTTAAAATACTCATTACCATATCTACACGAGTTATATCAACCAAGGTAACTGCAGCTTATTATAATCTAATTAAGGTTAGAACTAGAAGTAACTTTGTCCACTAATTAGCATTGATGACTGCATCCACATAACATCTCATACATCATACAACCTTTTTTCATTCTATTTATTTTCCTTCTAAGCTGCTCTGGGAGTGAAAAAAAAACGTCAATACTGCTGCTGCTATATTTCATAGAGCTTAATCAAGTTGTACCTTAAGTTTTTAAAAGAATGCTTAGGTGGGGTACTCAGGAGCGTTCTCTCAGGCGATGAGCTAGCAACTGTCACTGATCTTTTACATCTGGCCCCGTTATACTAGGCGTGGCTGTCGGACCTCCTTTGCGATCCTGCAGTTCTGGCTACCCGTTTTGGGAACAAAGCCGTGTAAAAATGTATTTTAATGTAGTAAAATTGTCACTTAGCTTGTTGTCCCTCGGAAAGCACGTAAAACCGCCCCCTGATTATTACCTAATTTGCAGTAGCAAAGCCTAAGCTCGTTGCGCGCACGAGATTATCGCGATCGCGCTGCTTCGGCTTTGCTATTGCTAGTTACGTAATCAGGGGGCGTTGGTCTTGCGCCTGATCTCTCTCCGGTCGTGTCGGCTTTTCGTCCCACCGGACTGAGAGTGAGGCAGTAGAGAGTGCATCTGCGTTTGTGCACACACTTGTACACTATAATATCTCATGCAGTTGGCTGATCTTCGTTTTAGATTGATACGATCGGAGGACATAATAGTATATTTGTCTACCTATCTGCCTAATACTATATTCTCTAATATGTATTTTTATAGTCTACGAATAAATAATATGACGCAGAAGGATCGCAGACGGTAAAACCGGTCAATCTACTTCGAAAGCGGTGTTTATTATACAACTAGACTCCGTACCATAGATTAACTGCCGTGCATGAATCTGGAACTAACGTTGGTTACACACATAATGAAGTCATACGCAGAGCAGCTAGCTCCATCCAACATTGAATGGAACTATTTGGTGAAAAGCTCTCTACTGATAGTCTAGCTTGTATTAACGTGTTGTTGATGAGGTGTGCTACTGCTTTCACACGCATACTATTATCTATATATTATATACAGAATGTTTTATGGTCGTCAACGTTCCCGAATACTATGGAATCTCCTCATCATCACAATCATTTTTCTCCATGGAAGCATACCTGGGAAGTGTCTGGTTCCCAAGATATTAGGGTCCAAAATTGAGTAAATAGACTGCGTTTTTCTGCATAAATGCACATAGACGCGCGTAGCAATATTTTTTCACGAGAAATAATTAATATCTGTCTGTGAAAAAACTAGCATAAACACTGGACACTATAATTATATATATCATTTCGCCTAATCAAGTAATAAAAATAAAAAAAAAAAAAAAAAAAATTACATCGTTTTCCAGCATTTTTTTGGCATAAACTTACTTTATTTGATGTACATGTAGAGTACGTACCCTTCGTTAAGGGTGGCAACGAAAAAACACCCTGTATATCTACACCTATACTGTGCTTGGAGAAGTAGTACTACCGGACACTTGTGACTGTTCACGTGAACCATAGGTATAGAGTATGTATGGCATATAACAAAAGGGGTTTTCTTCTTTAGCCTTTTGCAGTCTACTGCTGGACGTAGGCCTCCCCCAGGGCACACCAAAATTACAGACAGGATAGGTACATTATTTTATATAATTATCGCACATTGAAATGCAACGTAGCTATGTATAAATGTATGTATGTGGGTGGATGCCTCTGAAATGCGTTGCATGCAATCTAATACATGTCATTGTCATTCGATCTATATACCGTGTGTCGGGTTACAGGACACTGTTCAATGCAGTTACCTATACATATAATAAAAATGTAACGGATCGCTGTCTGTACGTACATGGAAGATTATGAGAAAAAATATTATAGGAGACCTTTATCAACGCAATAGTACCCAAAATAATGATTTTTGGAATTGTTGTCTATTTGTCTGTGCGTTTGTGCACGCTAATCTCAGAAACGGCTCAACCGATTTCGATAAAGTTTTCAGGAATATATTGTGACAGGTCCCACTTAACATATAGGCTACTTTTTATCCCGGATAATTTCGACATTTTGTTTTTTCTGTAGTCCACGCGGACGGAGTCGCGGGCGTCCACTAGTTTATACTATATCTATAGTTACTGCCTACCTGTGCTGATGCAGGGCTTCCGTTTATCAGCTGCATCTCCTTCCGTGCATGTCGTACAAATCAAACAAAGAACTCGAGAACGTTCTTTCAAGCGGTGAGCTAGCAACATTTCACTAGTTAGTAGAATAGTTTGATCCTGCAGTTGTGGCTACCTGCACGGAAGTAGATGCAGCTGATTTATCCTCGAGTGTAGCCCCGTATCATTACAGGTTTCGTATCATCATTCTCTTGCAATTATTTACGGGGTCGGCACAATATGGTTACTTTCGAAGCACTTTGCCAAGGATTTGGCGTTTGTTTTTAAGCCCCGTATTCATGGTTAACATTTGTTTAGCAACAAATGTTTAAGCTCGCCGGGAGTCAACTCTGCAACATGGCGTCACCATGGCGTGATCAACTCCTCAACACAAGTGTTGCCCGCAATATGTTGACAGTGACTCGGCAACATGTTTATGCAACCATGCAACGTGGAACTCCCTGTCTGAATCCCTGTTCCCCATGAACTATAATCTTGCGGTCTTCAAGTCGAGATTGAACCGGTTTCCAAGCGCGGTCTATCTTAGACTGCAACGGTGCTTATCATCAGGCGCATTGTGGGCAAGCGTAAGCCTATTTAATAAAAAAAAAAAGTTTACCATGAATACGGGGTTTTACGGTCAGCTCCTCGGGTGACAATTTTAAAATATTAAAACCCATCATCATCATCATCAGCCTATTGCAGTCCACTGCGTAGGCCTCCCCCAGGACACGCCACAAGACTGCCATGGGGGGTATTTGCCCATAGTCACCACGCTGGGTTGGTGACCGCAGTTTGTATTTTGGACTATGTTGTCAACACGGCAGCGCTGCTGTCCACCTCCCGGAAACTCTTAATCGCCTCGTACGATACCCACGGGCAGACATGGGGTGGTACGAATTCTACTCGGCCGGCACCACACGGCCAAATGAAATAAATTCAGTGGTACAGGCCCGTGACTGGTATCGAACCCACGCCTTCCGACTGGAAGGCTCACGTCTTAACCATTGGGCTATCAGCGTTCTGTGCGTATATAAAAAAAAATTAGGAATACTTAGATTGAAATAACCTTGAAGGACGCAAAAGTTTACGATTTAACCGATAAGGCTTATCATAACTTGATTATTGTTTGTGTGCTCGTTTATCACTGTTGCAAAACATAGTGAAACAACTATATTTTAAGAGGATAGAACATGCTAAGGAGCTGTCGGTTTTGGGGCACAAATAGATCAATATAGTGACCGGTATCGAATCCCAGGGGAAATTTTACATGTACATATGTATATTATAATTATTTATCTTAATAACATGAATGGAAGCTCTTTGAAGATGATCTTTAAAATCTGTCCCGGCTACGCTAAACGTGCCCGTGGCATTTTCTTTATGATCCTGCAAATATGGCTTCCCTATTTTTGTGTGAACATATGAAACATGAAAGGAAGTAGGTATTTCATTAATAGTTGTTTCTCTTTCCAGCCCGAAATCCCCTCCGAATAGCCCGAATCTGGAGCCGTCGACTGAGGATGAGCTGAAGGGAGTCTACATCAACTGCTGGAGGGTAAGCATGTCCACTAGCTTCCGGCCCCACCGGGGAATGGGACGTGGGTCGTCCTGAGCGTACTATGTTTTGACCTGAAATAAATGAAAAAAAAAAGATTATTATGTAGGTACGCTCCGGGTTGCGGGTCTTGGGGGTAAACCCCGTGTTCGGGCGAAATTCTCAACGCGCGACAGCGCGCCGGTAACTAATGTATGGCCCATAAGGGGGCCATAAGGAGTCTGACTCATTTGGGAAGAGAAAGATTCGGCTGACCGGGGGGATGCGGGCCGGGCTAGTCGACCCCTGCACCGGTATGATGAATCTGGTGAGAGCGAGATGTCTCACTTTTAAACGTCAAATCCACAGAGCTAAGTAATAACTAGACAAGGCAAGTTTTTCTAATTGGTGTGTAAAAAGGGATTGCAAACTACTTCTATCAGCCCTAATTCATTCAGTCCTGCCTCGAGAACGAGTGTCTATACTTATTCTTAAGTCTATTTTTTACATGCAAAGTACATCTGGTAAATAATGGGATAAGGGAAAGAAGATAATAATGCCTATGAATGTTATTAGCCGTTGTTTTTTTATTATTATTAAGATGTGTCATTAAATACACCAACTCGTGTTTCTTTCCTAAGGTATAAAAAGCAATATTTATGGTATATATTTACATTAATATATTATTTAATGCCTGTACACCTACCGTAAATATGTAGTAGGTTTAGTCCGATCACATAATCTATACATATAATAAAAATATAACGGATCGCTGTCAATTCAATTCAATTCAATTTTTATTATTAATGGCACCCATTATTGCGTCGGGCACAATAATTCCGCCAATGTCACGTAGAGATGGAAAATCACGTTGGGGATTGGTCAAAATGAGAATCTTTTAAAAAAAAAAATTTAAGGACTGTACCTAAAACAAAGAGAAACACCACACTTGTTAAAATTCGACACACACAGAATAATTTGTTAGATTTATGATAGACATACATACTAATAGCTTGAGTACTTATTTACATAATTTATGTACAATATATATAAAAAATTTAGAATAACAGAGAATATGGTATATCTACGTAAAAAAAAATATCACTACATACTATAACTTGATATTATTAATTTTGATAAAGTGGGCCAAAATTTTTATAAAGGGAGTATTTACAAAGGATAACACAGAATTAAAATTAGTAGGGAGGGGAATGACAGGGGGCAGGAATTGGTAAAGGGAAGGGGATATATTAGGACAGTTGAAGAAAATGTGCTCTGCAGTGCCCTCTGCAAGACCACATTCACATAATGAGCTATCTCTGACCTTAATTTTTTAAGATGGACGGGTGTGCAAGAGTGGCCTAAACGTAGACGACAAATTGTGGAGGTAACTGTTTTGCTAGCTTTTTTTATATCTAAAGAACCACGGTTTGCAAGGTATGAGTTCCTGGATATCACCATAATGTTTCCCTTTGAGGAGTCTGCTATGTTCCAGAGGTTCTGCCAAGATGATGACAGGCGATATTTGGAATATTCCATAAGGTCGTGGCTGAATATAAGACTATGGTCAAGTACACCCATCCTAGAAGCAGACCTTGCGAGAGAATCGACCGTTTCATTACCTGAAATACCCCTGTGGCTAGGTATCCAAGCCAGCACAACGTGAACATTCTGCAAGTGACAGTTGTACAAGGCGTCTCTGATCTCAAGAATGATGGGAAAATTTGACTTGGATCTAAAAGGATTGGATAGGATTGATTGGAGGGTGCTCTGGGAATCGGTGAGGATTATTGATTTTAATTTTGGGAAAAAGGAGTACTTAATGGCCTCGAGGATAGCAATAGCCTCACCAATAAACACTGAGGAATGGGAGGGCATTTAAAGGTAAGGCCAATTTTGTATCGCGGGATCCAGACGGCAGCACCAACATTTCCCTTGTCAGAGGGTCTAGAGGCATCAGTGAAAATTTGTATATAACCCTGCCAATTGTTAGCCATCTCCGAATTAAAGATTTCATTTGCGCCTGGAGTTAATTTTGAAATGCCAAGGTTCAGGAAGATGGAAGGTTCAAATATAAGGGAATGATAGTTTTTGGAAAAAAGGGGATGAATTTCAGATTGGAAAATGGGGAGGGGTAACTGGGAGCAGAATGCCGCACTGGACACTAAAAGCGCGATGTTTTACTTTCGGGTAAAGAAAGTGTAGATAGGTCACGGATTCTAGGTTGAAGAAGGTGAGAGGGATTTTGGATAATTTTGAAAATAAATCTGTCGGATAAATATTGTCTGCGCAAGCCTAGAGGAGGCTCTACGCATTCCACCTGCATAGCGTTGATAGGCGACGATTTCATGGCACCAAGGATAATTCTTAAGCATTTGGATTGGATTCTATCAATGGATTGGAGAGGAGCTTTGTTACAAGGGATCAACAGGAATGTGCCATAGTCCAAGTGGCTGCGAATAATGGCATTATAGAGAATCTCTCTGAGTGAATGGATGAGATCCCCACCACACACCCGAAAGAGCTCTAAGGATATTTACTCCCTTTCGCATTTTTCAACAATGTACTTAAAGTGTTGTTCACCTGTAAGTCTACCATCTAGTATGATACCTAGGAATTTGACTGATCTGTGAACAGGAATGAAATGGTCCTGTATATTAATGTCAACAGCGGGGATTGTACGTTTCCTGGTAAACACCACAACTGAACTTTGGATGGAGATAAAGTCAGACCATGGTCAGTCAACCAAATATCAAGATAGTGGAGAGCAGAATTGAGTCGGGAAGTTGCATCCTCGATAGACTTGAGAGAAGTGTACAATACCAGGTCGTCAGCATATTGCAGGATGTTACAGAAGCTTGTCACTGAACGGTCCAGGTCATGTGTATATATGTTAAATAGTAGAGGGCTAAGCACAGAACCTTGAGGGAGACCCCTCCAAACATATCTAGATGAGGAAGCATAACCCCGGAAGCGAATAGATAGGGACCTTGCCATTAGGATGTTACAAATAGTGTGAGTTAGCCTCACAGGTAAACTCAGATGGAGCATTTTTTGCCTGAGCACAGGAAGCATCACATTATCATAAGCAGCTGTTATGTCCAAGAATACTCCGACCAAAAATTCGCCCCTGGAAAAAGCTAAACGGATATCCGACGTAAGTGTAGCTAGACTATCAAGAGTACCCATCCCCTTACGAAAGCCAAATTGGGTTCTGGGTAGGACATTTCTGCTCTCCACTATCCACTCTAGTCGCCCTTTTATAAGGTGTTCCAACACCTTAAGCAGCACTGAAGATAATGCGATGGGTCTGTAGGAGGAGGGGTCAGAGGAATCTTTGCCAGGTTTGAGGATAGGGATAATAGTTTGTGTTTTCCAGGATTCAGGGAAGATACCCGATAGGAAGAAGGAGTTAATTAAATCCAAATAAAGGTTATGTGCTTGATGGCTGCATTTTAGAAGAAAGGAATACGGGATACCATCAGCACCAGGGGAAGAGTCCACAAGGCCCTTAAGCGCTTGTTAAGCTCACCTATACTAAAGGGATGGTCCATTTCATCTTCAGATGAAATGGATGGAGAGGGAGAGGGATTGAGTCTAAAGGGGGAACAGAGGGAGGAGCAAGCCTGTCAGCGAACTCGTCAAGCCATAAGGTAGGATCGCTAGATGTTAGGTTGGATGATTCAGAGACTGCGGAGCGAAACCTGTTAATTGTTTCCAGACAATGCCTGGAGGAGTTCTTGGTGACAGACTCTCACAAAATCGAGACCAACCGTCTCTCTTCTTCCGTGCTAGAAACTTTCTAGTACGTGCAACCGTCCGTTTGTATAATAGGAAATTTTCCATGGTCATGATGCGTCATATCTTTTCTCCGCGTTACGTCTTTCTTTAATCACCTCGGTACATTCACTATCCCACCATGGGGGCGAGGAATACTTACGTCGGGAGGAACTTTTTGTGGGAATATGAGAGTCAGCTGAGGAGGTAAGGCGTCTATGAAAAGAGAGTAATTATTTAGGGAATTTAATCTGGATGTAGGAGGAATTAAACAAATTTTGTTATCTACAGCTTGTTGAAAAGCAGTCCAATCTGCTGCCTCCAATTTATATTTTAAAAGGGGGGAGTGGTATAAAGGACGAGGTGAGGAATTGGACATGGAGACAAGGATGGGATAGTGGTCAGACCCGGTAGTAAAAGGAAGACGATCCCATGACAAGAGAGGAAAGAGGGATGGTGAACAGGCAGTGAGGTCCACTGCAGTGCGTGGGTTTTGGGTAAGGGGATTAACCCTACGAGTTGGAGATCCATCATTCATGAGAATGACGTCGGTAAGGTGGAAAATGTCTAATAGGTAGGATGAAAATGGGTCACAGTAATGGCACCCCCACATAGTGTGGTGGGTGTTAAAGTCTCCCATAATGAGGGAAGGAGAAGGAAGGGCAGACAGGGTAGCGGATAACTCTGGAGCGAGGGAAGGAGAAGGGTTAGGGATATACACAGACACAATAGCAATGCCTAGAGTTTTCACTGCTACTGCATTGATATCCTGACTGTGAGATGGGAGAGGGATTTGGAGAGAAGAAGAGGTTGTGTTTTATTAGGAGGACACTACCTCCATACCCGTCGTCACTGTCATCCCTTAAGCAGGAGTATCCCGGAAACCTAAAATGGGATCCAGGAAACAGCCAAGACTCAGAGATGGCAATGACATCGGGATTGTGATTTTGGACCAGAATGGTCAGATCATATCTTTTCCGTCTGATACTTCTAGCATTCCATTGCAGGATCCTGAATGGATGCATTTTTAGCTAAGTTAGCAATTTGTATTAGTTGTGAGGCAACGTGGGACGGTAGGGATTCTTTGTAACTATTAAAAAATTTAAAATTGTGCTTAATAGGTGTTGAACTAAGGTGACATTAAGGGTTACCGGGAATGGGTTAGGTTCGTTGGAAAGGCAGAACCATTAGGGAGGGCTGAGGAGGGGGTACTAACAATAGACTGGTGTGCAGCCTTATCGTAGCCCTTACCTAACTGGGGAAGTTGACGAGGGGGGAAAAATACAGTTTTCTTGTAGGACTTGGTCTGTTGGGGGGGATATGATTGGGATGCGGGTCTTTTAGGAGAGGGAGCTACCGCGGTCATTTCGGCGTATGAACGTCGAACTGACGGGAAAAGGGAGGAGGCTTCAGCATAGGATACACAGTCTTGGGACATTGTGAGTTTAATAGATTTTTGCCTAGATTGCTCCGGGCAAGATCGACTCGTTGCAGAATGATGACCAGAACAATATAGGCAAGAACGTATTTTCCTCAGAGAGTGAACATGTGTCTCCAGAGTGGGGTTGAGCACATTTATAGCACCTTGGTTGAGACCTGCACTGAGCTTTGACATGTCCAAATCGGCAACAATTCATACACTGAATTGTTGGCAACTGATACATGTCAACGGGCAGTGAGGTATGATAACAGAAAACTCTAGAAGGGAGAACCTGGCCTTTAAATGTGAGAACAACAGTTTGGGTCGGGACCCAAACAATAGTTCCCTCACTTGAGGTCTTTCTATTCAGCCTACGGGCCTTTAGGACTATACCGCAACCTGATGGTAATACCAATGACTCAACGAGCTCCTCCATTGACATGTCAATGGGTACGCTTTTTACAATGCCCATGCGTGTAATGTTGTATGTTGGAATGGAAGCAGAATATTTGTGAATATCTAGTATTTTGTTTTTAAGGAAGTCATTAGCATCAGTAGGGTTCATAAACTGCACAGATACTCTATTCCGACCAACACCCTTAACACCATCACATGCAATATTTTTGATTTTGTTTTTAACTAAAAATTGACCAAACTTTATGGGACGCAAGTTCAAACCAACAGAAGATTCATCTTCTACACGGGAAACATGAATGATATACGGACCTTTATCATCAGTTGAGTATTCTTTCACACCCTGAGTAAGGCTAGGATGTGTGAAAATATTGGTAGCTTGTTGGGATGAAGGTTGGCTAATGATGGAAGGGTCAATGATTGTTTTTTTCACTGGTTTGGGCAACTCAACATCACTAAGCCTCTTACGAGACTCCTGAGTGAAGAGAGGAGGGGAGGACAAGCAGTTTTCAGGGGTTCTGGGTGAGTCCGGAGGATCCGGGGGCTTTGGCGGGATGTCCATACTAAAATATAGTATGGGAGGAAATGTTAACTATAAAGTCTATAAATACACACTTACCGATGGACAACACAAACACAGACACTATATAGCTACAGTTCTATTATTAAAATACTACAAAATTTGATCTAAGAACCAAAAGATCTCGCTGACACGTGTGTTAACCAACTCTCGCGAAAAATGTAACGGATCGCTGTCTGTACATGGAAGATATATGAGAAAAATATTATAAGTGGACGCCCGCGACTCCGTCCGCGTGGACTACAGAAAAAAAAAAATATCGAAGTTATCCGGGATAAAAACATTTTCCCGGGATAAAAAGTAGCCTATATGTTAAGTGGAACCTATCACAATATATTCCTGAAAACTGCATCGAAATCGGTTAAGCCGCTTCTGAGATTAGTGTGCACAAACGCACAGACAAACCGCCAAAAATTTCAAAAATCATTATTTTGGGTACTATTGCGTTGATAAAGGTCTCCTATAATATTTTTTCTCATATATGTTCCATGTACAGACAGCGATCCGTTACATTTTTATTATATGCATAGATTACCATCAATCAACCAGGCTCGGTTATGTAAACCGTGGCTGTGGGGTTTACTTTGTGATTATATAAACGTACCTTTAGTAGAAATTAGAAAAAACTAGTTGCTGACAATAGAAATATAACCTAGAAATATAATAGAAATATGCTGACGTAAGTGACGCTAAAACATGTCTCGACTTTAACAAAATGTTTTGTCTATATTCAGGTGCGTCCAAGGAACTGCTAAATTAAACCCAATATCGTCTGATGGGCTACATGTTTGGCAATAAATTGGTAATGAATTCCTTGTCTCCAGGAGGACTCCAACGACTGGGTATGGGAGTGGAGCAGCCGGCCGGACCAGCTGCCGCCAAAGTAAGTGTCCAGGACCATTATTATCATTTTATTTCAGCTATGAGAAGTCCACTGCTGAACCTATTTAGGCATATGAGTCAATTACGTTATTGGAAAATTAAAATCTCTGTTTTTCATTCCATCCTCATCATTCATCCACTTCATTCACATAAATCATTCATTCAGCCAGTCTTTCAATATGCGGCCCAGACAGATCGGCCACCTTGTGTTAGTTCAAATACAGATTCCAATGCAAACACACATCTGCCCCCTGATTACGTAAAAGCAATAGCAAAGCCGAAGCAAAGCGATAGCGAAAATTGTACAATATTCGCCTTGAAATGTCAAAGTTCCTTTGAAATTAATTTTAAGTAATACGAATTTGACAAGCAATCAGAAATTTTGTAAAATTTTCGCTATCGCTTTGCTTTTGCTAGTTAGGTAATAAGGAGGCTGTCTTTTACTCGGCTTAATCCTAATTTCCAACAGACCTAATTAAAAATGGAATTGATCATGGCTATCAGAAAATTGATTAGATCCTTTAGTGTTAGATATTTATATTGTTTCAAGTAGTTTTGGATAACTCCGCTAACACTTACTACACCATTGACGTCTCGCTAACAAAACACTTCAATTTACAGGGATTGGCGTTTCAAACACCCGGCGAGTGCCAGAGGGCCTCCCTCAGCGACATCCTCGATTGAGGTGTTGGACCAACAGCTCGCCGCTCCCTTGTTGACTACTCCTCAGGTATTATTGATTGATATACATACATATAATCACGCCTTTATCCCTTACGGAGTAGGCAGAGCACCAAGGGCCGATAACACCACATGGTGCCACTTCTGACCAATTTTGAGGGTATGGTTGAAATTATACGTGTGCGCCGATGATATAATTATCGGCGGCGGACGCCGGTCAAAATGTATGTATGTTGTGTGTTTTATGTTTTTTTTTTCGAAATAAATGCTTTTTATTTAGTAAAAAAAATATATATCTTCATAGTTTTTATTTGAGGTAGGTTGGTACTAGGGAATGCAAATCTCGCGAGATTGGGACTCAAGCGAGATACCGCGAGATTATAAATAACAATACTGCGAGCTTCGCCAGTTTGGAGATCTCGCGAGATTGGCAGTTTTGTGTGCCTTTTTTGCAAATAATCACAATATTTGAATAAATTCGGAATTATAAACATTATAATGTATTATAATATTTTTTCAATACTTTTATGCATCAAACGAAAACCGCACAGTGTTCCAAAAACCCCGAAAAATGGACATCTCTAGCTGATCCCGTATATCGTCGAAGTTTGACGAGAGAATCAATTCGCTAGAACCAACCACCTATCAAAATTGTTAGAACCTACCACCTATAAAAAAAAAGTTGCCAGGACCTTGGCGTCGCAAATTAAAAATTTTGAATTAGTTTTTAACGGGCCACTAGGTACTGATAATGAAATTGCAACTACACCAATCGGCCGTCGGCCGTCACTATGTCTATCTACAGAAAAAAAATCAGCACCGTGGATAACTGGAGATATTTGCAATTTCATTATCAGTAACTAAGTGCCTAATTAGCTTAAAAACGCGCAATAATTATTATGGATTATAAATTTTGTGTCAAAATTTTTCATTTTTCATTTTTCGACCCCCAAAAACTGGCAACTTTAATCATTTTTTTTCTCGGAAACTATCTACAATTGATAGGTAGTTTGTTCTAGCAAATTGGTTCTCTCGTCGAACTACGTCGGTATACGGGATCAGCTAGAGATGTCAATTTTTCGGGGTTTCCGGAACACTGTGTACCGTGACTGTCTTCACGATTAGTTCCAACGATTGTCACAAGATTTCGCCAGTAGCGCGAATAGAACGCGATAGCGTTAACATCTGAGGGTCGGGTAAATAGTTTTAGTAGTAGTTGTAGTAGTTTGTATGATATTGACTGGGTCCAGCGACTTTTCGTTGGACAGACAGATTTTTACCGAAAAATCTGTTTTGAATGTTTTGGATAAGGGATTCTCGGCTATGCCGATGAACTCTCTGATAGGATTTTATGAAGTACTCCATCCCGGCCGGAGGTGTATGAATCTTACAGAATTCGTTGGACAGATTTTTATTTAAAAAATCTGTTTTGAATGTTTTTGGATAGGGGATTCTCGGTTTTGCCGATGAACTCTCTAATAGGATTTTATGAAGATAAGTACTCCATCCCGGTGTATGAATCTTACAGAAAAAAGATTATCGTGAAATGTTACAAAGCTTGCTGGAAGAGATCTCTTGTAATTTATATTTTTTGTGTATGCGTAATAAAGAATAAGAAAACAAACGTGTGTCAGGACCGTAGCAAGTGGAGATCCGTGATCTCTGCCTACCCCTCCGGGAAAGAGACGTGATTTTATCAATGCATGTGATTTGTCACACAGAGCGGACATTGCCTGTCGGTGCGGCGTTCGTGTCTCTTCAGTCGCGGGGCCGTGGCAGCTGTGCTTGTTACAAACCTCGTGTCTCTGCTGCTCGGAGCCGGCATCGGGTAAGATATTGGGCATTTTTCTACTAGGCGACACGACCATGGCATTTGGAAGCCAAAATATATCTATTAAGTACGGTTAACGGTATACAGGATGTTTTTTCGTTGCCATCCTTAACGAAGGGTACATATTCACTATGGGTGCGCCCACCACCGGGCCCTACACCCTCCACTGACCCTCGGATCTGATAACTCATAATTGCGACAACAGGCACTTGCACTAAAATCGGCACGAGAAACCAGACCCGAGCACCTAGCATGCAAGACGTTGCACTATTCCGAAATCAAAAACTAGATAAATAATCTACATATGTTTCGCCAACAACAGTGGCATCCTCAGGATTATAGAAATTAGTAAACCACTAATTATTATGAACCTCTAAAACCCAACCATACATACTCTATACATCAAATAAAGTAAGTTTATGCAAAAAAAAAATGCTGGGAAACGATGTAATTTTTTTTATTTTTTTTTATTAATTGATCGGGCGAAAATTATAGTGTCCAGTGTTTATGCTAGTTTTATCATAGACAGATATTAATTATTTCTCGTGAAAAAATCATGCTACGCGCGTCTATGTGCATTTATGCAGAAAAACGCAGTCTATTTACTCAACTTAGGACCCTAATATCTTGGGAACCAGACTCTTCCCAGGTATGCTTCCATGTAGAAAAATGTTCGTGATGATGAAGAGATTCCGTAGTTTTCGGGAACGTCGACGACCAAAAATCACCTGTATAAAAATGCATAGATAACTATAAAAACATCCATCGATATTCATTAAGTATATCAATGTTTGAGCCTATGTCTATACAATCTGTGTTACTCTGCATACAAAAAATGTTAAGTTCCAAAATAAACGATAGGAGTTATTCTATCAACTCTACTGTTTAAGAAGGGGCTGGGCCAAGGGGAAATTTCTAGAAGTAATGTCAAAGAGTCACCTGTGTGTTTTCTCTTCTTTCTTCTTCCGCGCGGAATTTATCGTAGGGCTTAGGTTCACAGTTCACTATAGTCCACTTTTTAGGGTAAGGGCACTCTGATTGGGTAGGTCAGTTTGTCACACACAAAAATTCACTTGCCGAGACGCGAGGTCAGTACCGCGGTGGTTGGACAACTGGCAGATGCAGGGCGGCGGCGGGGGGGGGAAACACACGTGGTCAGCGTCCGCGGTGAGGAAAAGAGACAAAACGATTAGAAGAGAGAGAAACAAATTATTTGCATGCCACAATTTTTGATGAAACATGTCTCTGATCTGTTAATAACTTTATTGTACCATGTTGTGAACAAATAAATAATTATTTTCATTTTTTTTTCAGAATCTGGCTCAGCAAAAGAGGCATGCTGCCCCCCAGACTGATAATCCTGAACTAGAGAGTCCACAAGACTGACGCGCGAGGGAACAGACATGTAGGCACAAGGTACATGTGACGCGACTAGGGGACTACTTACTTATTTACTGCACAAAATTTAGATTATATCTAAACTAGAACTAGAAGAACTAGCCGACCTCTCCCCGCAACCACTACCTTTTAGCGATTTTGTTTTCATACTAAAGATCGTCCAAAGCTTGGTTTTTAATTTGTGTAAGAGAAACAAAAAAAAAAATTAGGTATTTGTATAATAGTGTCTTCTTATTGTGGGCAAAGGCCGGTGATTGGCTCATGCTACGCATGGATTTTCGCACATTGTTAAAAGCAACTAAACCTATATTCTATTCTCTTAGGCCTTTTAACATTATAGGGGAGAGATGCCTAAAGAGGGAAAGTTTAAAATAATGTTTATGTCATTGCAATTTATACATAATAAAATTAAATAATGTACGTACGTACTAACATTCCTTAATATAAGCTTATTGTTTTTGTATTCAGTGTTTTAGGTATAGCACCTTACTTATAAAAAACTTTAAACATTTACATTTGTTTTACTGTCAAATGTCGTGCTTAACTTAACATACGGTTTAAAAGGCGGCCTTAAAGTTCCACAAAGTTTGACTCCCAATAAAAAAATGAGGTTAAAAACAATTAAAACAACAAAAAAAAACTACCCACCTTTAGATACAAGTGGGGAGTCTAAATTTTAACAGTCTTATTTTAGTTTTTAGTCTGATTGTTGGACTGATATAAAAATGGCCATGTAAAATTGTGTCTATGTAAAAGTCGCGTCACTGTAGGTAAAGTATTTAAGTAAATAACTTCGATGCGAATATTGCAAAGTTCACAATAAATTTGGTCTATGGTTCTTCTTTTCTTTTTATGAGAGACAAACACGAAGAAATCGATCTCCAAACAGCCATTACGATTAGTTTCTGAACTATTGAATATTTCGTTTCGAATTATTTTGCGTTTGATCGACTGTCCATACTTTAGGAAGGATAGGTAATTTTTATTAAAATTAAAAAAAAGAAGTGTAATCTAGACTCTAGATATTTGTATTTTTCTTACTCTTAACTCTTTTGGGAATTAGTCGCAATCTGTCTGAAATGTTTATGTCGAGATGACCCATTTTGACACTATAGTTCACCAAATAGTTCATTTGAACAGTGGCGCTAGTTCCTTAGTAAATGACTTATAATCTGTGCATACAATAAAGCTTAATGTCAAGTTTCATAGAATGATTCCTATGCCTGATTTTGGAACAAAATTTTTTTGTATGCTGTGGAAATGTGTGAGAAGATGTGGCCAAACACATAGTAACTAGCGCCATCATCCAACGGAACTATACGGTAAAATTCGAGTAACTCGACCTATACTTAGTTCGTAATCGTACACATGAACTATTTCAAACAAACTGTAGCCAGAGTCTTGTGTCTCAATATACACAAAATGAAGAGTTAATTATTATCATTTTACATAATAATATATATTAAGCTCGTTTAAATTGGCCATCTCGACAATGTAGTACACATTTTGGGAAAATTTGGGGACTAAACCATATTTTTATAATGCCTAGTCTCTAAGCGATACTGGAATCTTAGATGTTAGGCAATTTAAAATAACGGACACAGTTGCAGGACAATTATTATTTTTGAAATGTTATTTATCTTTGTTGCACGTCTGGTGACGAATTCGCGAAATGTCAACAAATAGTCGCATATTGTCAACATGATTTAAAGTGACACGGGTTTGTTTGATGTCAGGTCATAAGATATTTTGTCCTAGTATTCGTTTTTTTAAATATTGACAAAAGTCCTAAATTAGGTACAAGATAAAATTAAATTCGATGTGATTGTAGTGGCTTGTGTTCGTGACCATGAGTCGGCAGATCCGAGGGTCAGCGGAGGGTGTAGAGCCCGGTGGTGGGCGAGCCCTCAATGGAAACAAGATAAAATTACAACTGTGTCCGTTATTTTAAGGCTACCTAGTAGTTTTTGTATTTTAGAAGTAATTCAATAATTTCCTAAACATTCGATGTTTAGTTTTTTTTTCTCATATCACCTTGATAAGTATAAGACACTTTTAAAAAAATCGGGTTAGTCGCATTTGGACAGAAATACGATTTCGTGGTCACTAACTAAAATAATACGATAGCGATAGGAAATTGGTAGCATTTAGCGAATAGTTTGGCTATTTAAGAGCCTAAATTATTTTCACTATTCTATTTGACATGTTTATACCGATTAGCTCAAGCTTTTGGACCAAATTACATTTTTGTTTTAGACTAAATGAGAATTGTTTTTATGTCCAATTGCGATTTAATTCAAAATTCTTGTGAAATGTATGGTTTATTTATATAATATTTATGGTTAGTTAATTCTAAATATTATTGAAAGTTTGGCCTGTTCAATGTTATAATACGGCCTTTTAAGTCATTTTAATGTAAGTTTTAATTTGTTTTAGCGTAAAGTGTTCTTTGATTTCATTTATTGATTTGATTTTTCTTAAGTTGACAATAGATATGATTTTATTACGGTATATAACATAATATTTTGTCACTATTGGTGTAGCATATGTTATGCCTTTATATTAAGATAATAAAATATAAAGGTGTCACAAGGATAACATTTCGAAAAATGTGCCCAAATGTCACAAGGCCATTTCTAAAAGAAATCATACCTATTGTCAATGGTAACAATTTTTATTTGTAAATACACATAGCTATTCGTAATACATACATATGTTAAGACATTTTAATCAAGTAATGTGTAAGTGCTTGAAAATAAAAGGATACGCATTTTTATTATGGCTTTGTTTTTTTATTTATTTACCTTGAAATAAAGTCCTGTAAACCCTAATAGAAGACTGCATTATAATGTTAATGGGGTTGATATTAATAAAAAGTTATTGTTAATAAAGATAAATAAGAAGTTGCCTGCCATGGGAATACCGTGACCACAGAACACTATAATATAGTATAATTATACAACGTGACTGTCTTCACGATCAGTTCCAACGATTGTCACTAGATGTCGCCAGTAGCGCGAATAGAACGCGATAGCGTTTACATCTGAGGGTTGGGTAAATAGTTTGTTCTTGTGATTTAAACTTGGACAGACAGATTTTTATCAAAAAAATCCGTTCAGTAGTTTTGAATGTTTTTGGATAGGGGATTCTCGGTTTTGCCGATGAACTCTCTAATAAAGTTTTATGATGATAGTTGTTAGTACTAGTACTCCAATACGGCCGGGAGGTGTATGAATTAGACATGGGTTGTACTTGACGATTTGCGTACGAACCAGGGCTTCAAAGTACGTCCTTCAATTCGTACCAGGGCTAAAAACCAGGTTTCCAGATACTTTAAAGTATTTTTTAACTACGTAGGAAATTAATCCTTATCGTGACTAATAAGGAACATTATAGCGAATGGACATCGAAATACTTCATTCTCTTGTGTACCATACTTGTTGTAGGAAGTTTTAATTACAGTATGTACCTATGTATGAATGTACCAAAAAAGAGTTTCACAGTATACAGCACGTCCACGAGACTTCCTACTCCTGCACACTTTTGGAGGTCCATACCGGGTAGGTACAGCTCCTGCGACGTCAGCAGAAGCGGGTATAGCACATCCTTCAGACTGCCCACTTTTGCACACTTTTGGAGGTCCAAAACGGGGACAGCTCCGGCGCCGTCAGCAGAAGCGAGCACAGCACATCCATTAGACTGCACACTTTTGAAACTCCAGCGCCGCAGCTTTGGCGCTGTCAGCAGGAGCTTGCTCACGTATAGTCGTGCTTCATACTATTTCGAGTCCGCTGTACAAATTATGTACTGTAAACAAACAACTTGTACCAAGTTGTTAATAAGGTTTTTATAGAAATTTATCCTAGTTTTCTTAGACATAAAGAACATAATCGTGCTACAAAATAAATACCTTTATTAAATAAATACCTTCAAGTATTCCACGGATTGCCGGGCGCCGATGCCTAGGTACTAAAGTATTTCAGAGAAAATAGTCCTTATTTCATTAAGGCTGCGTATTATAATGCCGCTTGCAAAAAAAATACTTTTTTACTTTGAAAGTATTTACTTTCAGTTAGCGCGATTATACACCTTAATAGATTAATTTATCTCTACGATACTTGCAACGTAAATACTTTCAAAGTCTTCCAGGTATTTCAAACTTATTTCTTAGCACTTGACCATTTGTAATTTACTTTTTTACTTTGAAAGTATTTTCTTTCACATAGCGCGATTATACACCTTAATAGATATAGCCTAAGGTTTAATTTTGGATTCAAACTATCACTATGATACTTGCAAGGCAAATACCTTCATAGTCTTCCACGTATTTCGGCCCGTACCTGGTTTACGTACTTCCAAGTAAAAACCTGGTTTTAAAACCAGGTCGCGTAAATACGCACCATCCCTAGTATGAATGTTATAGAAAAGATTATCGTAAAATAAATGTTACAAAGCTTGCTGGAAGAGATCTCTTGTAGAGATAAGCTTGCCATTGTACGTACATTCTTTTATCTTGTAATTTATATTTTTTACCAAAGCAAAGCGTTAGCGAAAATTGTACAATATTCGCCTTGAAATGTCAAAGTTCCTTTGAAATTCATTTTACGTAATACGAATTTGACAAGCAATCAGCGATTTTTGTACAATTTTTGCTATCGCTTTGCTTTTGCTAGTTAGGTAATAAGGGGGCCGACTTCCTCCCCTATGAGCCAAAACCCGAGCTTATTAAAGTAGACCCTGAAGAGTTTTTTTGTTTGTCGGCTCCATCATCAGAAGTCATCATTTTTTTAGTAGACCTTACTAGTAGACCCTAAAAGGTTTTACTATCCCATCCCATCTGGCTCTATCATCAGAGCCTTATTTTATTTTATTATTAAACTAGCGGACCTGACAGACGTTGTCCTGTCCCACGCCTTTGAACTAACGTCACCCAATTGTTTTGCCTTCCCGGACTTTCAAATTTCGAACAAATTGTTTGTATGGGAATGTAGAAAAGGAATGTTTAGACCAGGCATTTTTTATTTTCTCTCCGTTAGAACCACCCCTGTACTTCAAGGAATACACTAAAAAGGAATTAGCGAAATCGGTTCAGCCGTTCTCGAGATTCGCGCTTACAAACACATTTAGCGATTCATTTTCATATTATAGATTATTGTACCTATATAAATGCTATGTGATTAACCAAGATTTTTTTTAATGTCCAAATTTCAAGGCTTCAGTTCCACTATCTGTTTTTCGGTGGCTCCATCATCGGACCCTCGTTTCCTTCATATTACCTATGTGAAGCTGACCGAAATTCTCTATAGAAATCTAAAAACTGACTACCGCCTAGATTCCTTAGAGATTCCACCATCAGATGTTATGTTTTATATATAGGTGATCAAAACGCCCAGTAAAAGTATAAAAACAGACTACATGTGCCTACAATTTTTGAGGATAGCCCTCGATTTCTCCAAGATCCCATCATCAGATCCTGATGTGGTGAATATGGGACCAACTTGGAAGTATGCCATGACCGACTATATAAAAAAATTAAATTGGTTCATAAATGACGTAGTTCAGAGGTAACACACATAAAAAACCATACAGACAAATTGATAACCTCTTTTTTGAAGTCGGTTAAAAAATACAATAAATCCAGCTATATATGTATATTTAGATGCACATGCGTGACATTATATCACAATTTCATTTTTTGGTTAAAATATATTTAACTGAAATAAAAATTATAAATTAAACAATGAAATCATGTTTTACAGACAAATATTTGGAGGAGATTTTTTAAAATAATAAATATCCCTTTTTACTAAACTAAAGGAGTTTCTGGCGATATCATTAAAATTTGTCGCCTACACTAGCAGAGACACAGCGAAGACATTGAGATGGTAACAAAACAAAATTACCCGTAACTTCTATTGTACATACAGGCTGTAACAGAAGGGGGTGTATTATGCGAAATGCTATAGTATTATGCCCACTATAAAGTACCGCAAAATCTGAGACTCGAAATCACATTTATTTTTTCAAATAATACTGAAAATTCCTAAACAACTGAATAATGTTCATACAATATTAAAAAATAAACATGTGATTTCGAGTGTCATATTTTATGGATGGTTTCTTTGGACTATTATAATAGCATTTCGCTTTTGTTACAACCTGTATAGTCAACAGTAAGGGTCGGTTCATATCTGACGGAAGATGCATCGAGAATATCAGGTACAGGCAAACGTACCCTCGACGCACTAACGTATCATCGGTTGAGTGTGAACTGTCAAGTGTTTTTCTATACATTTTGTCTGTTCTTACGCGACCGATAATACGCGACGCATGTGCCGTCAGATATGAACCGACCCTACCTCAACTCAAATTTTTCTACGCTCGCGGCGCTCGCTCCCGTTTGATTTGCTTTTGTTAAGTTTGTTATTGAACTCAGGATGACAAATTTAGATTTCGTGTCGCTAAACGCAACTTTAACGCGTTGATTTATGCTTATATGTATATGCTTTCGTTACAAGTACCTAGTATAATAACGTGATAGTTATGTAACGAATGCCCAAAAAAAAAAATATGTCCAGAGTAGTAATTTGTTGTCTTGCAACTACACTAGGTACGTGTGACCAGAAGGCTCTAACGAGACTTTGAAAAGAGTTTGAAAAAGGCCTTAATCCAGTGGTACATTTAATTTTAAACACTATTATAGTACCTATTTAAAATTATCATACAAAATTTGGTACAAAAGTTATCAAAACGCGACAAATCTAGACTTACATAGTCTCTTGTGAAATCTACTGCAATATAGTTTAATATTAAAAACAGTTTTTTATTTTTATTTTCGCTACACTTGCAAATTTGTCACCACTTTTTTCTTGCCTTAAATCTATATTTTCTCATGTTAAATGGAAGTTAACAAATTTAATAAGACCTTAAAACTAGGTTGGTTTTAACAAAAGCAATTTTTAAAACAATGTACAAATGTAGAAATAAAATCATGCATGTGCCTGTAATTACTGCATCTATTTTGTGTTGTTCAAAACTAGAACTGATTTGTTTTAACAAACTTATTTATCAATACATAATATATTTTTGTTGCCACAAAACACTAAAATACCTAAACTTTTTTGATTTTTCCATCACCTCTTAAGTTGCCTGTGATCATAAGTCATTAGATTCGAGGGTGTTATATCATTGTTGCACCAAATGAGCAAACAGTGAACTTTGTGTAAAAAAACAATAATAAAATTATATTCTATTCCAGCATAATTTTGACAAATTTATAAATTATCATAGAAATAGAAGATTTTCACACATTTTTCATATTTCTAGGTAGCTGAAAGATAAAGTTGTACATATATAAACATCAAAGAACAGAAAACCTAGGCAATTGGTATCCCAAATATATATTTAATCCATATTTCGATCTAGTATATGAAATATGAACTGAATATCACATATTTTTGGATATTGTACACTTTTAATGTAAACCAGAGAATATGCTCACATATGTATAATTTTCATATCACATTTGTATGGTAATTTCATTACTGCCTCAGTTAAGCTAAGAGGTCAAGCCTTAAAACAAAGGGCCCCAGTTTTTAACAACACATCAATAAACACTGCATAAAATAATAAATTACTTTACTTATATTACTGGTGGTTGGTGTTGGATCCGGTGGGATGATCCCTGTCTTCCCAGTGCCTTTCCACAAATTTCTTTATATACTTATAGGGTTTTGAGTCCTGCTCCCCAATTACATTCTCTACCTGCAAATTAAAAACACAATTTCTAGTATAAATTGAATCATCATCATCATCATTTTATTGCAGTCCACTGCTGGACATAGGCCTCCGTATATGTTGTCAGCACGGGAGGCACTGCTGCCCACCTCCCGGAAACCCTTAATCGCCTCGCACTATACCCACGGGCAGACATGGGGTGGTACAAATTGTACTCTGCCGGCACCACGCGGCCAAATAAATTGAATATATCCCCTATATTGTCCCATTTTTTCTGGTTATAGGCTAAAACAGAAAGACCAATTTGAATGAAGGCAGATCATTAATTTTTTTGTTAACCCATTGTTGTTACCCACAGTACTGTGTTTATAAGTCAGTTTCTAGCTTGATGTATTCTAGTGCTCTGCATCAGTACAGGTCATGGGCTTATTTACTAGGCACCGATTAAAAACCCTCGTCTTTGGACTGTGCTTGGATGAGTGTAAACTCGTAACAGAAGGTATACCTTATACGGTGGTGTGATTGTGACTTCATTGTATACTCTGATACTCTGACCGGCCCATGCAACGTCATCGAACACCCGAGCGATGGCCATGAACAGCCGTTGTCCTTCTGGATCTAAACATGCTTGTAGTGCTGATACCTGCGAGACAAATTATGTTTTACAGTCCTATTATAACATTACAGTGTCAGAGAGAACATATAATGAAGTTGTTTGTAATAAGTAATTAAGTAGATAACATTATTTGTAGAACAATTAACATTGTTACTTATCTGAATACATGTAGAACGGTTCTTTGTGAACTTGAGACAGTAATTTATATAAAAACATTAGCTAAGTGAAAGTAAGTTACACAAAGCAACCATGCACATTTCTATGTTATGTAATCAGATTACAACTTAAAAAAGTAAATAAATGATGAAATACTTACTAGTCTTCGTTTATTCTCTATAGAATTCCTTACTCTGGTATTTAATCTATGTAAATTTAAGGACTGAGGGGGCTCAGGAGATGTTGTCACTTCTTTCTTTATTTGCACGTCGCTGACCAGGGATAGATTTACAATATTGACGTCGTGGCGCTTAGGGTTTCCGCTAGATGATGGGCACTTCAGTATCAGCATCTTAGTTTGAGGATCAAAAGCCAATACCTCTCCTTCAATGTCCTCATTGTAACATGTACGTGTATACACAATACTACCGATTGTAAAGCAGTCCGACACTACAGTGGACATTATAGAGATTGGAGTTTGATAAATAATAAAATTCGTGACATACAGATGAAAAAATCAGCTAAATTGGCAAGTAAAAGTAACGTGCTAATCCAGCTAATGTGTTTTGGTGAACGATAGTCTATTATCCGCCATTGCAATTTTTATGACAGTTACGTCTCGTTTCACGTGAGCAGGATACAAGGTATTTTTTCACCTCTTTTATTTTGTTGTAACAAGAAGATTACGTATATAATACATATTTTACCTACGTGGATAAATTAAATGTTAATATTCCGAAACAATTATGTATTATAATGCTCTAATCTTTTTATCAATCTATAAAACCTTTTGTCTTATTTTGTACATACGATTGTTACGTGAAATGGAACTTAGATGTTTCATTTTACGCATGTTTCTTCAAAGAACTTATGCATTAAAATGGAATTTATTGTTTGCAAAATATTGGGATCCTTAAGCCGGTGCCAGACATAGCTTCACTTGATTGAACACTTGTTTGCTTACCATGTGTGGCACGAGACTTTGAATATGTGTCCAAAGTTTGGACAAATATTTGCACTTTGTCATGCGGTGTCGGTTTTTTAGTGCACATCAAAGCGTTCAGTCGTATGTGTTCAAATGTTTGCGTAGCCTGCCATAATTGCGCAAAGTCCATTTGCGCGAGCATTGTTGAGCGAAACGGTTGTATGAGACTGTATTGAAACAGTAGTTAAAATTCATCAAAATTAAATATACATAGGTCCCTTGTTTTATTACGGTACGTTTCACACATCCATTCGCGCCTCCTTTTCGGACGTTTCCTTAAATTTTATTGCACACGTAAAAAATAATTACATGCACATAAATAATAAAATCGTCGTCCATCTTGTTTGTTGTCTACCAGCGTACTGTGGAGAAAAGTCTTTGCGAAACATGTCTGGCAGGTTGCGCCAATATGTGTTTGCAAATTGCAAAGTTTTCAAACAAGTGTGCAAATCTTTGAAGCTGTCCGGCGCCGGGGTTAGAGTAAAGGAAAATCTCCGTAGTTGTTGGAGAGTTGTAGCTTACGGTAGGTAAGTTAATTCATTGCATCTAAAGATTTTACTTCATCATCATCATCATCAGCCTATTGCAGTCCACTGCTGGACGTAGGCCTCCCCCAGGGCACGCCACAAGACTGCCATGGGGGGTATTTGCCCATAGTCACCACGCTGGGCAGACGGGTTGGTGACCATCAATGTAATGATCTTTCTTATGGAAGTGTTGAAGTTTCTGTGGGTCCAGTAATTAGGTAAGTAAAAGACCTTAATAGGCATAAACATTTATTCCTACAATCAACATACATTTGAATTACTACATTTGAATAAATACTTGATTAAAATGCGGTTACAACATGGCAACATTAAAAAATTAAACAACTTGATCAAAATAATTATAGACATAAATAAGTAGGTACAGCTTGGCAAAAAAGAGACAAGTGGTACTAAATATTTTGCTTAATGGAAACACCACTTCTCTGTCGGATAGTACCAATGTTACGTTTGTGTCATAAGACTCATAAGTTAGCCACAATATTGTAGATCTTCAACTTCAGAGTAAATCCCTATATTTTGCTGAGTAACTATGAAAAAAATGAGCATATGAAATATTATGGCGCCCTCATTATTTCCATACTCTTTTTTGCCAGGCTGTATATTAAAAATTAAACAACTTGATTAAAATCATAAATTTAAAAAAGTTACAAATTTCATTGATATAATAATATTGATTAAGTAGAATTTTCTACAATAAATAAGTGTAATAATGCTAATATAACTAATAAGGTACAGGCTTAGACAAGGTAACATCGTTTTTCGCATCGAGATTCGCTATCGCAACATTCCCAACCAAAAGCGGTGGGAATGCATCACGTGGCTTGACGAACGCGCGAAAGTCAAGGCTTTTTGGAGCAAAGTTGTCGATGACAAACCTATACTGGGTGTAAAAAGACAACTTTCTTCTTTTAATACCTCGTATTCTTTGTAACATCACGATATATTTTTTTTATAGAAGCACCCCTGAGAAACCACGGGTTTCCAAGATATTGAGGTCCAAAGTTACATTATTATTTATAATTTTTTTTACCTAAATCCATCTGAAATCGGTTAACAAACATTTTTTTCAAAGATACCATGTCAAAATGTTGTTAGTTTTGTAGGTACATTTGTACTTTGAGCATCAAACGAATACATTGCTTGCAATAAAATGACAGTATTTTTTCATAATTTTTTTGTCGTTTCCCAGGGTTGGTCCCATAGAAGAAAATGATCGTAACCTTACAAAGAATACGAGGTATTAAAAAAAACACTGACGTCTTTTTACACCCTGTATAGATTACATCGAGAAATAATGTTACTTTGTCTAAAGAAGTCGCGGCAGATATATTAGTGTCTCAAGTTATCCGTGTTTTATGCATTCCCCCCCCCCCCCTTGCCTGCTTCCTTTCCCCGCACATCATAATAATTATGTTGCATACGTCATAGTACATATTATGTAGGTACTATGTACAGGTTGTAACAAAAAGGGTATGTTAGCGAAAAGCTATGTAAATAGCCCACTATAGAGAACCTATCCACAAAATTTGAGACTCGAAATCACATGTTTATTTTTCAAGATTGTATGAAAAGTCCAGATATATTTAAAAAATCTCCATACTATCGGGAAAAATAAACATGTGATTTCGAGTCTCATATTTTGTTTATAGGTTCTCTACAGTGGGCTATTCACGTAGCTTTTCGCTAACATACCCTTTTTGTTACACCCTGTATATTTACATTTCATAGAGTAACTCCTATTCCTGATTTTGTAACTATATTTTTTTGTAAGCAATGACAGTATTTAAAATTGTCACTTAGCTCGTGCCTTAGAAAACATTTATTATGCGGGTGAAGGAATTGTGAGTGCACCTGTGTTTGCACCAGGGCCGGATTTATGGGAGGGGCCTCCACAAACGGGGCCCCCACAATAGATTTCAGAAAAAAAATGTGATGTTAGAGTGCCTAATTTTAAAAATGAAATTTAAAAAATATTTAAAATTACAACTAGTAAACATATTTTGCTTTGATATTTTTTTTTGGCTCTTTTACCTTTACCTGCAGCACTTTGTACATACATGATTATTTGATTATATTATTCTTAAATATTAACAGAAATCACAAACTCGACTGATTTTTTTTTTCATTTTATTTGAAAAATAATTTGGGGCAAGGGGCCCTCCGCTCGTTTGTTGCCCAGAGGCGTCCTGATCTCTAAATCCGACCCTGGTTTGCACACACACTTGTGTACTATATATCTTTTGCGCTTATCTTCGAGATTGGCCACCATGACCGAAATACGGTCGGAGAGACATTATATTACGAATAGTAACTAGCGCCATCGATCAAAGGAACTCTTTGGTGAAACTCTATGTATAAAACGCGACGCGACAACTTGTATCTAATGTAAAACCGCTAAATTGTCTAAGTGCTTTTGCTATGAAGCGAAATGGTACTTTTTTTTTAATATTATGTAATGTTTAGTTCACTAGTTTCGTGACGTAGTTGCTCGGGAACAGTCCTGTCATACCTCTCAATTCACCTGAAAAACATATTAATTTTAATTATCTAAGCAAGTGTAATCCATTTAAAATTATACCTTGTCCATGTTACGTGGTAAAATTGTTTTTGCTTACGCCCATGAAAATTGAAATCAATCTTTCATCACATCGTCTCGTTATTATTGAACTAATTATTACTATTATTATAATCGGCTACATAAATACAGTTTTAAGAGTAACGTTGAAAAGTGCAAGATAGTGACAACCTTGGTTGAGCTGAGAGCCTTAAGTCGACTTTTCATTATGGGATGTTATCTATACTAATATAATATTATAAAGCTGAAGAGTTTGTTTGTTTGTTTGAACGCGCTAATCTCAGGAACTACTGGTCTGATTTGAAAAATTCTTTCAGTGTTAGATAGCCCATTTACCAAGGAAGGCTACAGTCTATACAACAACCTGCCCGGCTTCGCACGGGTACAACGCCCCCTCACGCGGACGAAGTCGTGGGCGGCTGCTAGTGTAATATTATATTATTTATAATAGTGGCCCGCCCTCGCTTCGCTTCCGTACATATCAGTACATAGCTAAGACTTCATATGTAGGTACAGCGGTTTTCGTAAAAATTTGAAAATTCTTTTGGTCTACTTCCCGTGGGAATTTCGGGAAATCTGTTCTTAGAGCTTCCTCGTAGTCCCTAATCAGATTTCAGTTTCGTAAAAATAGCGGTTTTCGTAAAAATTTGAAATTCCCCTAAGTCCCCTCCCCGTGGGAATTTCGGAAAATACGTTATTAGTGCTCCCTTGCAGACCCTAATGAACGTACAGGTCTGATTTCAAATTCATATGTATCGCGGTTGCCGTAAAAAAATGAATTCCCGTTTGTCCCTTCCCGTGGGAATTTCGGGAAATCCGTTCCTAGTGTTTCCTCGGGGTCCCTAATTAGCATTACTCGTATATGCCCAATTTCAGATTCATATGTGTAGTCGTTTTCGTGATAGAAGTGGTTTACAATCCCTTTTTACAGACCAAGTAGAAACACTTGCCTTGCCTAGTTATTACTTAGCTCTGTGGATTTGACGTTTAAAAGTGAGACATCTCGCTCTTACCAAATTCATCATACGGGTGCTGGTCTGGACTCTTGTTCAACTATGTAAGATTATTTTAACAAAAGTAATTAATATAGTTAGGACAAGAGACGACATTATTGTAGTATAATTTCATATGCGTGAGCTGTAACACAGAATTGACAAGGCATAGTAAAACCAAGGATAATTTAGACTAGGGATTCCCAAACTTTTTTCTCATAGACCGCTTTCGAAAGGCCCTACAGGCCTACACCACGTACAAATTAATTGTGAATCCCTTTTAGAACGTAGACCCCCATACAGTCTACTGTGGACCCCCGGGGGTCCACCTGGACCACTTTGGCAACCACTGGTTTAGACGCTAATTGTAAGAATATTATTATATTTATATTTATAATTTTAATTATCGGGATTAGCCTACGTCAAAATTCTCTATTGAGGGATCGCCCGCCACCGGGCCCTATACCCTCCGCTGACCCTCGGATCTGCCTACTCATGATCACGAACACAAGATACTACAGTCGCAACGAGAAGCCAGATCCAAGCACCTAGCATGCAACCATAAATACATAGCTGCTAATCCGATAATATGTATTTATGGTTGCATGCTAGGTGCTTGGATCTGGCTTCTCGTTGCGACTGTAGTGTCTTGTGTTCGTGATCATGAGTAGGCAGATCCGAGGGTCAGCGGAGAGTATAGGGCCCGGTGGCGGGCGATCCCTCAATAGAGATTTAAACTTCCGAATAGTGACGCCTGATACAATTCAATACGTCAAAATTGTTGACTCAAGTTACAATCACACTTAAGTATCAATAAAATTTTTAAATAACTCTTAAAAATGTTTAAAACTAAGCACTACCACCTCTCAAGTGAGTGCCCGCCCTCAAGATAAGAGTTACCACTCAAAATACGATTTTATGATAATATTAAATGTTTCTATAACAAATCACCACTGTAGTAGTCATGGGCGTAGCGTGGTTAATGCAAGGACCATAAACTTGAACGGTTTATCGTACACCCGCTAAAAAAACTGTCATAACCGGTGAAACATTTCCGCAAAATAATGCTATGAAGCACATTTTCTTAAATTTTTTTTGTCTTGTGACCATGGAGACGGTATAAAAGAGGAGGTGGGACTATAAACTGAGTCGTGCGGCAATCGTGAGGTCATGATAGGGGCGGAGCTTCAGGGCCAATGTGTGTAACGCCGTAGCTGTAACCACACGCTTGTGCAACTAGTTTGACTAGTCACTATAAGGTGGTTTCTATGTAAATGGGCAGGGCTACATAGTTTTCAATGCTCCCTCGTCCCATACTTCACCCCCGCTCCGCGGCACACTATTTTTGTATGAAAATAGCGGTGCTCCTTTTTTATTTCTTCTCCATGCTTAGGACGGTTTTTAGCGGATGTGCTTTATGTGAAAGATATTTTTAAAGACAACGATCATAGCACCTTCCTTTATCTGTGCCCCCCACCATATACATTCTGACTACGCCCGTGGTATCCGGTGGTACCCGCCCCTGATTACGGAAAAGCAATAGCAAAGCCGAAGCCGCGCGATGCGAGGCGAGGTGCGGGGCGCGGGAGGACGCCAAGCGCTCGTTGCGCGCACGCACACACTCGAGATTATCGCGATCGCTTTGCTTCGGCTTTGCTATTGCTTTTACGTAATCAGGGGGCCGACCTTTTGTTAGTGTGTAAGTATATTAGTATTAATATTAATCAGAGATAATTATTTAGATGTTTAGAGTGCGTTCATTGTTACAGTAAAAAAAAACAAATGAAAGTGAATAAAAAAGAACGCTTCACAGCTATCATCCGACAAAATAATTGTAAAAGTGAACGCAATCCTATGTCCCACCTACCTTGCCACCAGGCAGGATCCTGACTGCGATCGGTGACAGCGATTATATCGTCCTTCTCGAAGCTCAATTCATCAGCGTTTTGAGCAGTATATGGGTATAAAGCTATCACCTGAAGGAGATGGGTATATGTTACATACATACAATGCTGTGGTGCGAGAGAGACAGGTGATCGGTTAGTGCGTAAGAGGTAGATGAGATTGCATGGAATATCGTAAAGTCCAGAGGGGTAAGCACGAACCTCTCGATAGTCCGTAACGCTATCGTCAAACTGTCAAATCACATATATTTTGCTAGCGAGTCGCTAGCGTTACGCCCCGCGTAAAAAGGTTCGTGCTTACCCCACAGTATACCTACAAGGAAATTTATCATACAAATGTATATAAATGTAATACCAAAAACATTCACGTGGAATGTTATTTTGAAAGACCCAATTTCCTAAGTTTATGTTTAAATTTTTTTATTCTTTATTGCAAAGGTGGTGCCGGCAGAGTAGAGTTTGTACCACCCCATACCTGCCCGTGGGTATCGTACGAGGCGATTAAGGGTTCCGGGAGGTGGGCAGCAACGCCTCCCGTGTTGACAACATAGTCTGAAATGTGCTTTTCGGACTATATTGTCAACACGGGAGGCGCTGCGGTCTCTAACCCGCCTGCCCGCGTGGTGGCTATGGGCAAAAAACCCCCCAATGACGGCAACTAAAAAAGGCTCCCAGTTCCCGACCGCCATTCTACCCCGGACGGCTGGTAGTGACTGGATGGTAAAAAAGGGAGATCGAGCCATGTGGCGTACACTGGGGGAGGCCTACGTCCAGCAGTGGACTGCAATAGGCTGACGACGGCGATTGCTAATCTATTGCAAAGCATACGTGTTTGCATGCATTATTTTTAACTTTCTCTGTATTTACTGTAGTGTATTGTGTACAATAAAGAATAAAAAGCTTATAAAAATAAATAAATATCTCATCTCCCTCTTAGAAAAATATTATTTCTGTTAGTTTCATAATGATAAAGGCAAATAAAGCAAAAGAGGTGTCAAGTCCTTAGCAAAAGTCCGTAATCTCCGCCTAACCCCTTCGGGAAAAAAGCGTGAAATTTATAGTAGAACAAGCGAAACTTGGTACAAAATTTTGAAAATTTAGTTTTATAATGTTATGTTTCTTTGGGTGCACATGACTTGCCCTCTACAATTGTGTAACAAATTGTTTGCTTAGGTTTTCTGGAAGAAATCTCTTAAAGAGATAAGCTTGCCTTTGTACACTTTCTGTGTAACTATGTTAAGTCACTATATTGTCTTATGTTTGTGTGTACAATAAAGAATTAAAAATAAGAACCCAGCGGAAATTAAAAAACCTTGCAGTTGTTAACTCTGAACATACTGTAAAAAAAGCTATTTGATACTTTTATTTTATATACTTAGTTTAAAATTATTAATTAATACTATCTTGACTAAGATAAATTTATAAAAACACTTCTCTATTAATATAATACTTAGTTTAGATAAAATTCATTAACAAAAAGAATTTACCTTGTAATTTCCTAATTATTAATTTTCATATTAACAAATTAAAGAATAATTCATCGTATAAACTTTATATTAATTAAATAAATAAACAGGTGTTGGTTCGACTACCTAAGAAATTAATTCTGCTACATGTTTGGCTTAAGTGGCATATGACACGATTCGCTTGTTCAACTATAAATTACATTTTTAATAACAAGGCCCAATAGGAAAGTATTGATGTTAATTAATGTTTTGTTACCTTGTCGATGACAGTTTCGGAGGGCATGTCCATTTTGGACATAACAGGGGTGGTCCGACCGGACGTACGGCCGGATGCTTGCAGGATCTGAATCCGGATCCAAAATGTTAGAAATCGTCTATTTTATTAATGGAACATTTATATAAGGGGTGATAGCCCAGTGGTTAAGACGTGCGCCTTCCAAGCGGGAGGCGTATGTTCGATCTCAGTCACGGGCCTGTACCAATGAATTTATTTAATGTACAGATTTAATATTGTAAAATTGACAATTAGCTCGTGCCACGGAAAGCACGTAAAACCATTGGTCTTGCGCCTGATCTCTCTCCGGTCGTGTCGGCTTTCCGTTCCATCGGACTATGAGAGTAACAGAATAGAGAGTGCATCTGTGTTTGCGCTCACACTTGTGCACTATAATATCTCCTGCGTACCTGGCCAATCTCCGTAGAGATTGGCCGCCTTGGCCGAAATACGGTCGGAGATCATCATATTTTTACAAAACTCAGGCAATCACAGGTATGTATGTATGTATGTATATATGTTAGAACAACAATTAAATAATATCATCCTGGGCAGTGATGCAGGACTTCACTAGAATACATCAGCTGCATCTCCTTCCGTGCGTGTCGTTGGAGACATTCTATCAGGCGACAAGCTAGCAACTTGTTAGTGATCATTTACATCAGATACTGATCAGTCACCGCTAGGTTTAACGACTGAAGAGAAGGTAGCTTTTTAATCTGTAGCCACAACGTGGGATGTAGAATCTGAGTATTATGTTACTAGGGATCCGTCGTCCCGGCTTTGCACGGGTGTTGTTTTAGACCAGGGATTCCCGAACTTTTATTCCTCATAGACCCCTTTCAAAAGTTATCTGGTTCTGGTGGACCCCCTGGACCCCCTACAGGCCCACATCACATACAAATTAAATGTGAACCCTCATTCATTTCACGCCAATGTAGACCCCCATCGAGTCTCCTGTGGACCCCTGGGGGTCCACCTGGACCACTTTGGGAACCACTGTTTTTTTTCAGACATTTTAGGCAAATTTTTAAACTTCTTCTTTCTTTCTTTATACTTCAAGGAATATTCTAAAAAAAAGAATTAGCGAAATCAGTTCAGCTGTTCTCGAGACTTGCGTTTAGCAACACATTCGGCGATTCATTTTTATATTATGTTATAATATCGTAGCAAATGGAGATGCGTGATCTCTGCCTACCCCACCGGGAAAGAGGCGTGATTATTATGTATGTATGTATAAAGTGTTACCTTGACATATGTGGCGGGAAACCAGCCGACCTGTCGATTGCGTCCCTTGGCCTGCAGTTCCCCCTCCCACCAGCCACTGTCTGCTTTCTTCCTCACTACCAACAACTGGCCCTTTTGAAGGGATAGCTGTTCTGGGCTGGAGGAGAGAAATAAGTGGATTTTGGTTTGGTCACAGAGGAATAAGATGTCATAGAGTGCTAATGTCCTACTAACTGCCTCGATGCACCATTAGACTTTCCGGCACTGGCGGCTCGTCCTAAGGAGCGCTCGTGCAGTGCACTCTCACCCACGAAGATTACATAGGCAATCTATATTTCTCTATATTTATAACTATCTTTCAATTCTACTATGTTTATACAATAGTGTCTGCGCGTTCGTCTCAAGTAAGTTGTAATCTTATGTATCGAGTGGATCGCTAGCGATCGCGCTTCAATGAAACGTAATTTGGTACGATTCCTAGTACAGTATTCAATGAGTGCGAAAGAGACATGCCGACATAGGCCGGCGCGTGAAACAGAAGATTTCGTATGAAGAATTAGCCTTATCTGGAGCGCCGCTCACATTAATTCGTAGTGTACGTGCGGCCACTAGATGTCGCTTAGTCCGAGTTAGAACGCGATATGGTTGCCTTTAATGTGTTTCATTAGGTCCTCTGAATTTTAATAAGAGTGAGGATTTTGCTCATGATAAGAAAAATGTGAACTCCCATCTAAAAATACCAGGAGCCGCCTCTGCTTTCCGGTACCTCACAATTTCAGTCCTTGACCCGTAGATTAACTGTAATGCAACCTAATAAATCTCTATGACACCTTATTCCTCTATGGTTACGTTAAAAGTATAAATTGTTGAAACGAGACTAGGTTGGTCCCATAGTGAAAGTTGTTTTTTTTTTGCCAACCTAGACTCGTGTCAAAAACAAGTTACTAATTTAGAAAACATCCTCTATTAGAATCATACGACAAATACTTTCGTTACAGGTTTACCTAATGTTGTTATAGTACTAACCTAATGACATTGTAACCTTCACCTAATGGCGTTACAGCACAGACCTAGTCACATTGTTATAATGACTTTATTGCACTATACTAATGACGCTACAACAGTGACCTAATGGCCTTAATTACATTGTAACCTACACCTTATGACATTACCTTCATCTAATGGCACTACAGCACTAACCCTAATGACTTCATAACTCTCATCTAATGACGTTATAGCCCCGTATTAATGGCATTACCTACAGCACAGACCTAATGACATTGTAACCTTCATTTAATAGGGCACTAACTTAATGAGATTACAGCATGGACCTAGTGACATTATAACCTAATGACTTTAAAGCACTGTACTAATGATGTTACAACACCTACCTAATGACATTGTAACCTACATACACCTAATTAATGACATAACAACACAGTCCAAACGGCATTTAACTAACCTGGTAGCAGTATAGCTAGCGATCGCCTGAGCGACCTCCTTGCCCCGGCGCGTGACGGAGTCGCGACCGGAGTCACGGCGCTGCGGGGGCGACGCACCGGGCGGCGGTGACGCGGTCAGTGCCGCCACCTCACTCGACGCGCCGTACGTAGACGAATGCTCCTGATTTAATAGGAAATACATACATACATATAATCATGCCTTTATCCCTTACGGGGTAGGCACAGCACCATGGGCCGATAGAACCACATGGTGCCACTTCTGAACAATTTTAAGGGTATAGTTGAGATATACAAGTTCGGTTAGTAGTGACAGGTGGTCAGCCCATCGCCTACAAAACACCAAGACCCTCTTGTCCCTCTACTGACTTGTACAGTATGCCCGGGAAGAGAAGCAGCTGTAGTATTATACGTTTATTTTTTCACTCCCAGAGCAGCATAGAAGAATACTTTTGTATTACCAAAAAAATAATTCGCCAGTTACATTACTCCTACACTAGAAGAACGGCAAAGAAACTTGACAGGGTTTTTATGTTTACCTTGGGTTACAGTGTCCTTGTAACTATATTATTTACGTAACACAAGATGGCAATTTATGTAGGGGCAAAAGTGGAAAATAGGATGGAAACGCCTCCCTTCGAAGTGGACTGGTTGTGGTATGTGCGCAGGCGCCTGGCAGTCCAGTTGGTGAATTTGCCAGTTTTGTGGGTTTCCTCCTTCGCCAATCCGTACATAAGGTAAAAGGGTGACACTCGCGAAGTACCTTCATGATTTTCCTTCCTGCCCTCCTAGCATGACCACGCATCATGGATATCGTATTGTAAGATATCGTATCGTCTCTATACAAAATTCAACATGGCGGCTATATTTATCGTATGTTGACAGGCTAAATGACGATAAATCGGTTTATCATATCGTGTTTCGCAGGTCATGCTGGTTGGCAGGACAATCGGTATGTCGAACGAACCGAGGTAGATATATACCCCGACGAAATGCGTATGAAATCACTTACCTTTGTAGGTAAGCATATCTCTTAAGATCTATCATCTAGATCAGCCTTTCCCAAAGTGGGCGATAACGCCCCCTTATGGGCGCTGCAGGCCTAAAGGGGGGCGGTAAGAGACCCAGAAAAAATTGGGGCGTTGTGTAGATGCTTGGGAGTTATAGTAGTTTTTAAGTAGGTGAAAAAATGGGGGTGCTAATTCTAAGTAATTCTCAAAGTGGGCAGTAGACAAAATAAGTTTGGGAACCCCTGATCTATATCATACGTATAACTTACATCAGCGGCAGAGAAGTCGGAAGCGGAAGCCGCGGGTTGCGCCTGCGCCGGAGCGTCTTCCGGTTCGTTAGCCGCTTCCGGTATGGTGGGGATGGGATCGTGTGCGGTGGAGGGGATGGACGACGCGGGGGGGATGTCCGCTTTCGACACGTAGTTTGATGGAAATATGCCGGTCCTGAGAATTAATAGTAATAGATTATGTATTGCTATACCCAGGACTTAAAAACAACTTATCACGATGTCTATAACTTGGCAATACAGGGTTAATTTTAAAACATCAATAACCTCGCAGGACTAGATAGCTTAAATCATAAACAATAACATTTGTTCTACGAGTTTTATCATAACTCAATACATTAATTTAAAATTATTTTCCAAGCTTTTATTGTACTGTCAACTAAAGTTACCATGACATTGCACTGTCCTGCCAAAACTATGTCTAAGAAAATGTTCCATTGATAAAACGTAGAAAACAAAATGTTGCCATACGAAAAGGTTGACTACTTTGTCCGCGCTCTCTCACCGAATCGCGCATTAGCGCCTCTTTCCTTTAGTATTGGCCTCACAGCTGTAGAGAGGGACAATTTTTAAGAATATTGTATTTTTTTGTCATTCAGAGGTAATAGTAATTCTATAGATACTCGTATTTTTTATCGACTTTGTTTTTAAGGCAACATGAAAGTAAAATGTAACAACTTTCTATTATATCATTCTCAAACTCGTAGAACAAATGTTGTTGTTTATGACGGTAATAGCTACCAAATATATCAAAACTCGTCTTGCTACCTAGTCTTGCGAGGTTATTGATGTTCTAAAATTAACCCTGTATACATCGATTTTGTTTAGTTATATTGCCAAACAGATCCTGCCTGGGTTCGAATCCAAGTTCAAACATTGATATGATGAATATCGAAGTTTTGTTCTGAGTCATGGATGTTTCTATGTTTATTTATGTTTTTATATACAGAGTGTAGCCAAAGGGGTATGTTAAGCGAAATGCTATGAATATATAAAGACCCACTATAAAGAACCCATACATAAAATTTGTACTCGAAATCACAGGTTTGTTTTCAGATTTTATGGAAAATTTTTAGTTATTGAGGAATTCCTCGTATAATCTGGAAAAATAAACACGTGATTTCGAGTCTCAAACTCTACCCAACCCTATAAATAGGGATGTTTACAGTTTTTTTATTTGTATTTATATCGAAAGATCATAAAATAAAAGAAACATTTGCGAAAGAAAAACTTCGCTAGTGTGAAAACTTTCCGGGATATAACGATTTCAAAATCACAATTTTAGACTTGCCAAAAAACGCTCCATACAAACGGCTACCACAATTATGACGTCACTCTTTCGTAACTTGTATGCGCGTAAAAGAACTTTTGTTCTGCAGCTATTTTAAATATTGTGTATATAAATATGGTCACAAAGCAAAAGTTGCTGTAAATGATGCAGGTGGATATGTGATGTTGTAATTTTTCAATTAATTTTACATTTGAAAAATGGACTTGCCTACTTAACTTTGAAGGCTTATTATTACCTCATTTGGACATTTAATCAAATTGTAATTTTACAGATAGGTATGATTTTGATGATTTATTCTGATAAGCATAAAATGTTATTAGGATTCAACCATAGGAAACTACCCCATTATCCACATATTATTGCATGGATATAGATATAAATAGATGGTGGAACAGAGTAGAGAAGCAAAGAATAAATACATAGATGCTGTCCGCTGAAACTTAATCAGAGACAGCATCAACTTTATCAGATAGGCCATCCGACGGACGTTTGGAAAAATCAGTCCTAAACTACAATAAAACAAGTAACAAGCACCGACGTTTGGAAAAGCCCTAAAATACAATAAAACCAGTGTATCACAAACCTGACTCCAATCCTGCCGGTCCACCAGTCTCCATCCCTGCGTATGACCTCGATCCTCTCTCCCGCCTCGAAGCAAAGGTCGCCGGGCTCCGCGGAATTGTATGGATATGAGGCCAGGTAGAAATCTCCCCCTTCTGGTGACAACATCACCGAATAGTCAGATTCGGATAATTTAATTGCTCAAATGTGGAGTCCACACGTGACCAAAATGCTGGCTGCTACTTAAGCCAAAGACATATTGGGCACGCTACCTGATAACGGAGACCGGTTGACCATCCTGTAAAACTGGAACTGGTCAACCGATCTCCCATAAAGACATACATGCTAGCCCTAAGTAGTTTTTAAGTTAGTTATAGAAATTTCTACCCTTCCTGTACTTGTAAATAAAATTAATTAATATTGCTAAAAAAAATATTCTAATAATTATTTAATTATACAGGATGTTTTTTCGTGGTCACCCTTAACGAAGGGTACGTACTCTATACATCAAATAAAGTAAGTTTATGCCAAAAAAAATGCTGGGAAACGATGTAAATTTTAAATAAAAAAATTTTAAATTACTTGAATCGGGCGAAATTTATAGTGTCCAGTGTTTATGCTAGTTTTTTTCATAGACAGATATTAATTATTTCTCGTGAAAAAATCTTGCTACACGCGTCAATGTGCATTTATGCAGGTAAACGCAGTCTATTTACTCAACTTTGGAACCGAATATTTTGGAAACCAGACACTTCCCAGGTTTGAAAATGATTGCGATGATTAGGAGATTCCATAGTTTTCGGAAACGTTGACGACCAAAAATCACCCTGTATAACATACATAACTGAAATAGCTCCTGCATATTTTGCTAATGGATGGCATGTAAATGTTGATAAGGTATAATCCTTACTAATATTACTTATAGGTAAATGCGAAAGTAACTCTAGAGTAACTATAGACTGATTTAAATAAAATTTGGTACTCAGGTAGTCTAGAGCCTGAGAAAGGACATATGTTACTCTTAATCCCGGAAAAATAATTTCGACATTTTATTTTTTCTGCAATACACGCCGACGCACGGAAAAAAAAGAACAAGACCAAGCTTTTCAGTGGCACATACAGGCCCGTCCCTGGTACTTAACTTAACTTAACTTAGGCCTTTGCGAACAGCTATAGACTTTGACAAAACTCTTTTCTTACGATGTGAGTGATTGAGTGACTGATAGACAACGTTGAAGTAGGCCTTAGACAATGACTTGAAAACTACATTTTAAACTATGAATAATAAAAAAAAAATTGGTCGTAAAAAAAGTTCAAAATACTGATCAACCCCAATGGAGAGTCACAAGTGATACAAAAAACAGCAATGTATCACACAATAACCAATAAGCCCATTAAATTAGTAACAGGATCACTCGATAAAATTGGCGCGGAAAGCAAACATTGCGGATAATCAAATTAAAAATGCATTTCCTGTATAACTCAAAACAATGGTACTTGTTCAGTATTTGCCTGACTGTCACACACTCCCTGTATCTGTAACCTAACCTAACCGAAACTAAATCATAAAGGGACTTACAGTAATTATATATCGGGTTGTACTGAGTTACAGAATAAAACTTTTCTCTCTTTTATCTATCTATCTAATAACCAGACAATCACAAAGCCGTACTCACCAATCAATATAAGTGCATCTAAAAAACTGCGACTGCACTAAACTGTGCCAAACGTAACCGGGACGCGACGCATCGAACACATTAATGTGCGACCAGTATCCCGGAGGCGACCCTGCGGCGATAACAATCATACGATCAGAAAATTACTATCACTACATAGTACACAGTCGCTTCCCGATGTTTGTATGTGTAGCGGAGCCATCTATCGGACGCAAGACATTCCAATACAAATTCTAGAACGCGATATCGAAGTTTCTCACAATGATTGGAATATACAGGATGATTTTTGGTCGTCAACGTTTCCGAAAACTACGGAATCTCCTCGCTATCATGATCATTTTTCTCCATGGAAGCATACCTGGGAAGTGTCTGGTTTCCAAAATATTAGGGTCCAAAGTTGAGTAAATAGACTGCGTTTTTCTGCATAAATGCACATTGACGCGTGTAGCAAGATTTTTTCACGAGAAATAATTAATATCTGTCTATGAAAAAACTAGCACAAACACTGGACACTATAAATTTCGCCCAATGTAGAAAAAAACCAAAATATTTGCATTGTTTCCCAGCATTTTTAAACGATTTCAAAAAGAGAGGTTATCCAGCATTTTTTATGGCATGGTATAAAGGATCTGATTTAGAAATTCCTGATGTATAGAGTACCTACATATAAAACATAACATCTCTAAGTACCTCAAATATAAAAGGCTTCGTTAACAGCTACACATAACAACGAAAAAACACCTTGTATATGTCGTGGCATGAAATTATATGTTGCGCATTTCATGACGGATAATAGAAATGTTCAACTGTCTACTGTGCCAAATCATCATGATATGGATCGATTCCACCTCAAATCCATGGAATCAGATGGTCCAACCGAAATACCGAAGTATTGCGAAGAGCCAATGTAAGTGCCATCGATGATGTGTCTCGTAAAAATCGTCTTCTTTTCTGAACTAGCGATATGGCAAGCAACTCAAGCTGGACGCTAACGCTAAAGATTCGCTGCGGCGCACTACCATATTCATGAGCGCAGTGTAATATCTAGTCAAGATTAGGTCATCATTATCATCATAATCATCATATTGTTAAAGTTTCGAAGCCTCATGTCTTATCTGACAATAAAATTAGCAATATATATTTGCCCTTTACGTAAGCTCGATTCGGCGGTTATTTTGATAAACTTAATTTATTTGATGTATAGAGTACGTACCCTTCGTTAAGGGTGGCAACGAAAAAACACCTTGTATATGTCGTGGCCGCATTTCATGAAATGTTCAACTGTCTACTGGCCACATCATGATATGGTTTGGGCAGATCGATGATAAAAATCGTTTCTCGATATGGGCAACTAAACGCGCGACCATTTCATGAAGTGGTCAAGATTATTGATCATATCGTAAAATAGTTACGATTCGGCGGGAAAATCTGGAAGGGAGCTTCTTGTGAAAATCTAAAATTATTTGTATTTACAATGCATGTGTCCGTAAAGTGATGTTTTCTGGTAGATAAGTTATATTTTGATTACTTGTGATGTGAATCTAGTGCGTGTGCATGGTTTTATATGAAGGTAAGCTGAGTAAAACTTTAGCCGGAATACGGTCTCTTCATGGGCCCATGTAAGTTGTTTCTGCAATTATTTTTCATTTTGACTAACTTTACACTCGTTCTTGAGGATTTTCCTGACGTTTCCATTCATCATCATCGTCATCATCATACATCATGTTCAGAAATCATTTACTAAAGACAATGGCTGTATGGGCTTAGTTCCCCTTGCCTTTCCTTCGGGATAAACTAAACAAAAAAAAAGTAAAATAGTTACATGAATCATTTGTAGAGGCGCTGCAAGCGCTTTGTTTATGTGTGAAGATGGCGGATTTTTTTTTTTAGAGCAGGGTGACTATGCAGAAGAAGTCCACGGATTGTGATATTGTATAACTAGTGTGTGTGACTACAGAAAAAACAAAATGTCGAAATTATCCGGAATAAAAACATTTTCCCGGGGCATAAAAAGTAGCCTATATGTTAAGTGGGGCCTGTCACAATATATTCCTGAAAACTGCATCGAAATCGGTTCAGCCGTTTCTAAGATTAGCGTGCACAAACGCACAGACAAACAGACAAAAACTCCAAAAATCATTGTTTTGGGTACTATTGCGTTGATAAAGGTCTCCTACAATATTTTTTTTTCATATATCTTTCATGTACAGACAGCGACCCGTTACATTGTTATTATATGTATATAGATATGAAATTATTGTATGTATTGTCACTTAAATTGAAACTGTATTTATTTACCCGCGTAAAATTTTAGGGCAACACGAAGATTCGAAATAGGTTTAATAAAGATGTGTATTAGCATTTTGCTTTGCAATTATCGCGATCGCGCGGCTTCGGCTTTGCTATTGCTTTTACGTAATCAGGGGGCGGATTTTTTTTATTCCAAATTTGAAATTATGTATGAAAACAATGGAACATTATAATCTGAAATATGCAAAAAATCTCTCGAGTTCGGTTATTGCAATTGGCTGTTAGTACCCTCGACAATTAGGTATCTTAATTCGACACTCGACAATTAAGACCTTAGGTATCTTAGTGTGGGACTAGGTTAATGTGTTGTGTAGTGTGTGAATTTTTATATTTGTTTATGTAGGACAAACTCACCGACAGTAGGTATAGCTCCAGACAAGTCGCTTGCGATTTCCGCTTCTGGCACCTCAGCTATACCTGAAAAATTAATATTATATTACCCCTTACTGTAGTTTACATACATACATATAATCACGCCTTTATCCCTTACGGGGTAGGCAGAGCACCAAGGGCCGACAGAACCACATGGTGCCACTTCTGACCAATTTTGAGGGTATAGTTGAGATGTACAAGTTCGGTTAGTAGTGACAGGTGGTCAGCCCATCGCCTACAAAACACCAAGACCCTCTTGTCCCTCTACTGACTTGTACAGTATGCCCGGGAAGAGAAGCAGCTGTAGTTTACAGAAGGAATTAATTAAATCATGAAAGAATCTGTTATAAGAACTCAAAGATTGAAACACCATGTCGAGTAAATTATTTCAATTTCAATGTACATACATAATGGGAATTGCATCAGTTATATTATATCTTAAAATATCAATGTTTTTACCATTTAGGTCATGGTTTAGTTAGCTGTGTCTATTTAACAGAGGCTCCAAACATTTAAAACTGTTCACACCGTGGTCAAGCGTATGAAGCGAAGTATTAACTACTTTGGAATATGCACCCTAATTTTCAATGCATAGGGTCTATTATCCTGCCCTATAAACCCAAATATCACGACATATGAGGGAAGCCAATCAGCGACGATATGACGCGATTTTCCAGCTCTCCGATTGGTCGATGGTGGATGCATACTGCCTTCAAGAAGATAGTGTTAAAACTGACATTACTAACGCGCACGTGCTACTATAAGCAACTATATTGTATTTTACCTATATTTTTCATTAAAAATAAAATTTCAAAAACCTCTTTTGTATTTACTGGCTGCCTCACCAAGCTACCTGTCGAACTCAAACCTGGATCTATGCACGAACACAAACGTCTTTCTATTAAATTTAAACATTAAAAATGTTTCGCTTTTCAAAACGCGCTTAGCATAATAACATAGTCAATATCATTATCATCATCTTCCTGCCTTCATCTCATTATTTATAGGGTCGGCGGCGCAATATGGTTTCTTTCGTAACTCATTCAAATTGCAAAAAAAAAGCATTTTTTACGGCCGGCTGCCTTCCTTCTTTATAGCTAAGTGTCCATTTTTAGAAATTTTAATATATATTATATATCACCATAATAAATCACAACTTAAGATTTTAGGGACAGCGCCATCTACATTTTGGCCTCAAGCCTACTACTACTATACAGGATGTTTTTTCGTTGCCACCCTTGAACGAAGGGTACGTACTCTATACATCAAATAAAGTGAGTTTATGCCAAAAAAAATGCTGGGAAATGATGTAATTTTTTTTGAAATTTTTTTTTTATTACTTTATCGGGCGAAATTTATAGTGTCCAGTGTTTATGCAAGTTTTTTCATAGACAGGTATTAATTATTTTTCGTGAAAAAATCTTGCTACGCGCGTCTATGTGTATTTACGCAGAAAAACGCAGTCTATTTACTCAACTTTGGACCCTAATATCTACCATGGAGAAAAATGATCGTGATGATGAGGAGATTCCGTAGTTTTCGGGAACGTTGACGACCAAAAATCATCCTGTATATTCTTTAAAACAGCGCCATCTACATTTCGTCCCTAAACCTACTACATCACACTAACCTTCAAGCTGCGTCTTCATCTCCAAGGGTTCCACCACGTCAGCTTTGGGCGCAGCGCTCAGGTCTTCCACGTACGACTCCGGGAACCAGCCCGATTGACCTGCACATCACAGCAACACACTTACTATAGTTACTGTTGAATATTAATCTCTTGTCTTAGCAGCATCCAGCTGAAAAGGGACCCGTTTGGCGGTTGCACGTACACGGGACATGACTGACGGGCTCCAAATAGGGCACACAGTTCTTCTTACTGTTCTTCTTTTCATGTCTGCTTCTACCTGTCTACCTATTTCTTTTGATCTGTAACTATTTCTACCCTATTTGTGTTGTCTTGTTCTTGTGTTGCTTTTGTCCGTGTATGTGTAATTTTCAAATAAACAAACTAGTATTATATTCTATTCTTGCAGGGCTACGGTAGAATCGATCTAAACATTACCCGAATAATCCTTCAGGATCATCATTCTCAGCGATGAGAAACCACTGCTGAACATAGGCCTCCCCCAACAAACTTCATATTGAATAATTTACTAATATTACAATGCGAAAGTACCTCTGTTTGTCTGCCTGTCTCGCTTACACGCCAAAACTACTAAACAGATTTAAATGAAATTTCGTAAGCGCAGATCTCGAGAACGGCTGAACCGATTTCACTAATTATTTTTTAGCGTATTGCTTAAAAATTTCTGAAGTCTAAAACAACACTTCTATAGCAGCCGCCCACAACTTTTCCACGTGAAATGGTTTTACAATCCCTAGTTTGATATATTTATCACAAGTTTTAGTCCAATATTTCCCTTGTATCATACCTCTGGCAGTGCCCCATCTCCATCCAGGCTCCGCGTCTCCTCTTGGCGCTGTCGCGTCGCTTACCTTAAACATTACAATATATCATCATCATCATCATCATCAGCCTATGGCAGTCCACTGCTGGACTGCTGCCTCCCCCAGGGCACGCCACAAGACGCCATGGGGGGTATTTGTCCATAGTCACCACGCTGGGCAGGCGGGTTGGTGACCGCAGTGTGATTTTCGAACTATGTTGTCAGTACGTAAGAAACACTATACGACTGGGACGTAAAGAGGTATAAGTTGGCTGAATGGTTACGCTGTTAGTTAGGTTCATCCACCAATCTCTCGCCTGGCACCAGTCGCTCTGAACCGTACAACATATAGTTGCCACCTCATCTGGAGTCAAAATGTTATAGTGGAATATGTCTTTTTAGGCCATTTCTGGCATTAATAAGTAGTCGTTAGTTTTTACCAGGTGTGCGTAAAAAGATATGTTTTCTTAATTGAATAACCGTTCGAGCGTCCCAACCTTTTATTTCGTATTACTAATACTACTTTAGAAGGAAGGCCTAGGCAGTTTTAGTCTTAGTCGCCAAGGAAAGCTACCTATGCTCTGACAGTCGGACTATGCAGTCCTGCCACGTGCTACTGCTACTTGGAGATACAACTAAGAATACATGGACTTGAGAAATCATTGAGTTATGGATTTAACTTCATTTTGATAGCCACGTGGTGAATTAATAGGATCTGTACCTTAAATAGTAAATTAGCCATTTATGTAATCTATCTGGCCTTTAGCCTCAAATCCTAATTGTTATAAAACTAGGTTACGTAGAACAATACTCTTCAAGCTTATTGTTACCTATGCTATATCTAGATGTAAATGTGGTAATATTAGAGAGTAGGACATGATATGTACCTTCTGCAATAAATAGAGGTTAACTTCTGAATAATCTTTTATAGTCTTTGCTCTGCCCACTAGATTTTAAATTTAATTGGAAAAATATTGTTACATACGTTACGAATTCTACCCTGCCGGCACCACGCGCATACAAATGGAAATAAGCGTCAACCTTTTCGTACACCTTAGACTTACAAATGTCACGACAGTACAATAAAAGCTTGAGCATGCATTGAGCCAAGGTTTATGATGCTGTCTAGTCATGCGAGGTTATTGATGTTTTAAATTTAACCCTGTATTTATTGCGCATACAAATGGAAATAATTTGATTAGCATGGCCAAGGTGAATACCGACTACAGTAGTAAATTCTGTAGTTAGTACTTACCAGATCCCCGGGCTGTAAGCTCAACTCGTCCGTCGTACGTGCAGCAAACTCAAACACGCAACGCCAACGCGGGACAGGCGCCGCCGACACCGGCTCCGTGGCTATGTACGATAGAATATAACAGGTTTGTAGTCATCTATGCTATGCATATATACTGCTATGCTGCTCTGGGAGTGAAAAGAAAAACGTATAATACTACAGCAGCTTCTCTTCCCGGGCATACTGTACGAATCAGTAGAGGGACAAGAGGGTCTTGGTGTTTTGTAGGCGATGGGCTGACCACCTGTCACTACTAACCGAACTTGTACATCTCAACTATACCCTCAAAATTGGTCAGAAGTGGCACCATGTGGTTCTATCGGCCCTTGGTGCTACTGCTACCCCGTAAGGGATAAAGGCGTGATTATATGTATGTATGTAGCCATCTATAAAGCCTACATCGTGTTTTAAGTAGTATACAAATTATAATTATAATATGTAGGAACAATACATCGAATAGACTAGGTGAAAATAAACAACTTTTACTATGTGGGACTTGCTACGAAATTGTGAAGAAAAAAAAAACTGTTGTTCCAAACCAGTGGTTCCCAAAGTGGTCCAGGTGGACCCCCAGGGGTCTATAAGAGACTCGATGGGGGTCTACGTTGGTGTGAAAAAATTGGGGTTCACAATTAATTTGTATGTGATGTAGGCCTGTAGGGGGTCCACCAGAACCAGTAAACTTTTGAAAGGGGTCTATGAGAAATAAAAGTTTGGGAACCCCTATTCCAAACGAACTGACATAAAATTTTAATAGGTATTCAAGTTTGTAGAAATAGTATGTATAGATTATATATGAGGGACTCAGTGGGTTTTTGAGTTTTAAAATAATTATCTACATCATCATCACATACAGGGTGTAAAAGGAGGTGTAATAAAGTATAATTCAGTTTAGCATTTCGCTTATGTACACCCTGAATAATAAAAAAGTACAATCTCACCGGTAGTGGGCGGGGCATCGCTCCACGCCTCGTCAGCGGACGCTCCCCACCCGTCGTTGTTTGTGCCCCAGTCCGGCTCTGAAGGACCAATACATACATATCAACGTTCAGGTAAATCCTTCATAAGATTGGATGCGTATGCATAGACGTGCACCGTTGACTTGTAATGTAAACGCTTGTGTTTTATCCAGCCGCTGATGTAACAAGAGGTTTTTAATTTGGTTAATCTCGAAGGAAAGGCAAAGGAAACTATGTCCATGAAGCCATGAACTTTAGCAGAATGATTTATGGAAATTTATATTTATAGAAGAAAAAAAAACGTAAATGGTCAAGTAAGTTTTATTGTTTACCCGTTACCTCTTCACGCCAATACTACTGAACCGATTTAAATAAAATTTGCTTTACAGATAGCCTAGAGCCCGGTCACTTTTTATCCTAATAAATATAACAAAACAGACAATATGACAACTGTATTATATCACTAAAACCAAAAATACATACATTGCATGCTACATTTTATGGCGAAACATGTCTCTGATCAAATAATGTAATTCAACAAAAAACAAACATCCATCCACCTCTTTCCAACCAATAGCGCTCTCTCACCTGCCTGCGGCCACGCTTCCGCCGGCGCTGTGCTCTTCTTCTCCATGTATTGCTGTCTCTTTTCCTCGTATAGCTCCCACACCTTTTGACATTTGTTTGACAGCACATTGACAGTTTCTGTTAATTCTGACAGCTGCTGATTGCTCGCGTCTAGGTCGGATTTCTTGGTTTCCACTATCGCTTTCGCTGCTTCCACCTAAAATAGATAATCCCAGTTGCGTAAAGGACTTTCAAATAGAATCAACCTCCTTCTGCCATTATCCGATACTTTATTCGAAACTCATATTGCCAAGGAATTTTCGTTTGTTTTACGGCCGTCTGCCTGCTTGACACCAACCCTCCACGGGCATAGATAATTTTAGAATATTAAAATCCGCATATGAAATAAATTCACGTGAAGCATAGCGGGCTTGTAAAAGATCAGTGACAAGTTGCTTGCTCATCGCCTGTGAGAAAACGTTCCTTAGTCGACTCTTACGACATCTTACATTATAAACGCGAAAGTGTGTGAGGATGTATGTAAGGATGTTTGTTACTCGTTTGCGCAAAAACTATTAAATGGATTTTGATTAAACTTCACAATAATATACCTTACATACCAGAATAACACATAAATAAAATTATCCGGGATAAAAATATTTTTATTTCGACATTTTGTTTTTTCTGCAGTCCACGGAGTCGCGGGCGTTTACAAGTAGATGTATATATCGGACTGTATATACAAAATGTACATATTAAAACCACAAATGAAGATTATTACGAAATATCTTCGTTTTTCCTCACAAAAACATTCAATGAAACTTACTTTATCTCTCAACTGTTTCAATGTGACTTCCATCATGCTCAGTTTCCCGTCTTCGCCCGCGCCCTGCGATGCTTTAGCCTGAACAAAACAATATTACTTTACTCCTTCCTACGTACACTTACATACATAATACAGGGTGTAGGCAGGTAAATACTAAAATGCTGAACAAATACCTAACATAATTAGTTAGACTTCAAATCAATTTATTTTACGCAATGTTTGCTTTCCGCGCCAATTGAATTGGGCATTTTGATTCGTTTATTTTTCACGATTATAATATGAACATTTTTTAGGAATTTCTCCATTATAATTGGAAAAATAAAAATGTAATTTCAAGTCCAAAATTTAGTGCTTCTCTATAGTGGACATTATTAGCTAAATATACATATTTTGTTGTTTGTTGTGAGCAGCAACGCCTCCCGTGTTGACAACATAGTCCAAAATACAAACTGCGGTCACCAACCCGCCTGCCCAGCGTGGTGACTATGGGCAAATACCCCCATGGCAATGTCTTGTGTCGTGCCCTGGGGGAGGACTACGTCCAGCAGTGGACTGCAATAGGCTGATGATGATGATGACATATTTTGTTATATTATACTGTATAACAAACATTTTCATGTGTATGCTTACCTTAGCGTCTAGCTCGGCTTTCTCCTTATTTAAAGCGATCTGCTTCGCGTTCAATTCCTTCACCTTCGCCTTAAGCTGTTGCATTTCCGCCATACTCGAATCGCGGTCCGACCTGATCAAATATATAAAATATCATTGATTATGTTAAAAGGTTTTATAAGGATTTTTTAACGGTATGAATTGAGAATTAAAGCACACGTTGTCTTGCTTTTTTCGTTATGGTATTTGTCACATTGTCTAAATTTGACAGGTTTTCAGGTATTTGTTTGTATTTTTAGGTACAGAAATTTGAAAGGTTTATAAACCCGTTATTGGCTTTATGTGTCTACAATTTTAACTATAGTTATAAATAGCTGTTGGTCGTCCTGAAATTGTAAAATAAAAAAAATAAAAAATTACTATAGACGGCCGATTAGTGTAGTACAGAGGTTCCCAAACTTTTTTTACTCATAGACCCCTTTTAAAAGATAACTGGTTCTGGTAGACCCCCTACAGGCCTACACCACATACAAATTAATTGTAAACCTCCACTTTTTCACATCTACGTAGACCCCCACCGAGTCTCCTGTGGACCCCTGGGGGTCCACCTGGACCACTTTGGGAACCACTGGTGTAGTAGGTAGCGGTCCTGTCATAAGTCCTGTGTTTGAATCACGTTAGGTGCAAACATTGATATGATGAATATTGCTGTTTGTTTCCGAGTCATGGATGTTTCTATGTATTTATATACCGTTGCTTAGTACCCACGACATAAGGCCTTATGGATCTTAATGTGGGACTAGGTTAATGAGTTGTCTAAGTGTGTGAATTATTTATACTCCAATTTAGTCTTACTAATTATAACAACACCTCCATCACTCAACCGAGTGCACTCAAGGTTGCCACTAAATATACCACTCACCTCATTGTGTCAATAGTCAGCTTATGACCAGCGACCTGGGTCCTAGTTTCGCGGATATCCTTTGCGAGATTGGACGCACGCAGGTTGACGGTGGCCAGTTCTCCGGTCAACGCTTGACATTGTGCCTTTAGGGCGAGGACTTTGCTTTGCTCTTCTGTACGCATTGTTTCTAGTTCGCGGGTTCTAGAAAAAAAAAAGAATCGCCAAAATCGCTTCATAAACAACGAAGTTATTCGCGAACTGTTAATGTTACCTCAATCTGGGGTGAGTTTCATGGAATAGCTCCTATGCCTGATTTGGCAACTAACATTTATTGTATGCAGTGACACAGATGGTGTAGTCATACATATAGTAGCTGGCGCCCTCGCCCAGGGGAGCTGTTTGATGAAACACACTCCACTATAATATTATCTGTGAATGATGTAGCACACCTATAATTGGCACATACATCAGATTTTTAGTTGTAAGTGTAATTATTGTTGCTCTTAATGTATGTTCTGTAAGTGTGTCTAAATAAATAAATAAAAATAAAATAAAACTGTTGAGAGAAACGCAGACAAAATATCAATGACAAATGTCATTGCCAGTACGGTTATTACTGGGTAGCTTTCTTCTACATTTTGTATAGTCATAGTGCTCTGTATTGTCAGTGTAAAATTAACAGTTTATCTTTATTGCAAGATCTAAATCTTTATTTAATCCATCACGAACAAACATAAAAAAGCATATATACGGTCAATTGAGAAACCTCCTCCTTTTTTGAAGTCGGATAAAAAATTGATTGACTTGTGACAATTTACGTGCAACAGTGCAGTTAGTTCGAATAGTATTAAATGTATGAATGGGATCAAATTTCTAACATTGTCCATAATATAACCATTTTTGTCAATCTAATACGTAAAATTGTCGTGTCGCGGTGTTTGTTACCAAACTTCTCCGAAACCGCTTAACCGATATTTATGAAATTTTATGTGTATATTCGGTAGGTCGTCACCTACTTTTTTCACGCAATAAGCGACATCCACGCGAGCGGAGCCAAGGGCAACAGCTAGTAAAATGAACATATCCACAAAATTTGAGACTGAATCTGTATTAAAAAAAATATGAAGATTTCTAAAACGTTTCAGGAATGGTTATACAATTTTGACATGTGATTTCGAGTCTCAAATTGAATGATAGCATTTTGCTTAACATAAGTATCTCTTTTGTTACGTCCAGTAATAAAATGCAGATTTTGTAAAAATGTTGATACCAGAGTTGGGTAAGCACGAACCTTTTTACGCGGGGCGTAACGCTAGCGACTCGCTAGCAAAATCTATGTGATTTGACAGTTTGACGATAGCGTTACGGACTATCGAGAGGTTCGTGCTTACTCCTCTGGCATGACCGCCTAATATACTTAATGTCACTCTCACGACTCAGAATAAATCGCATGATATCTCTCAAGCTAAAGTACTACTTTTGTCTCACCTCTTCTTCTCCCATTCTAGCTGACATTGTCTTTCCATCTCTTTCCTTGCCGCCTCGCGCTTATCCTAAAATAAAAAATAAATATGAACACACTTCATAACACATTAACCTAGTCCCACACTAAGATGCCTAGGGTCGGTTCATATCTGACGGAGGATGCGTCGAGCGTATCTCTAGGTACAGGCAAACGTACGCTCGACGACGCACTAACGGTCGAGTGTTTTTCTATACATTTTGTCTGTTCTGGCCATTTACGATACCGACTCTAGTTCACTGAATAATGCAAAGCGACGTAACGTGTTTGGCCAAGGTCGCATTGAAAATATAGTGAACCGAAACTATCCCTTTAAGCGATTTTTATTTTATCGATATGTTCAATTCAGATTACTCTGCGATTATAAAATAAATACGCTTATATTATACCAATTCTTTTACACTATGTTTGCCCCAGCTAAGACCATACAGACTTGTATGTATCTAAATTTATAGGTGTACAGAAACTAACGATTTTTTACTATGATCCGGGTGAGATATTATAAAATATATATACGTATATATATAGGACAAATCCTGAGTTTAAAAATATAATAATAACACAATCAAATTAATGCGTAATAAAATACTTATTAAATAAGAAATACTCTAATCCATCCACTCATTAGCTCGTATGCATGCCCTGGTAGAAGATCACTGACGAATGTTGGACATAGAGACCTATTACGTCACAAATTAGTATGGAGAGCCGGTTTAAGGATACAAAGTCGATTAATACAGCTCTAATACTGTTGACAGTGACCAGTTTAGTGACGACATACCCAGTACGAATAATAAATAAGGCCATGTAGACGGCGTACAGTAACATGATGACACGGTTATTTACAATGCGCACGTGCGTGGGACTGGGGCTAGCTTTCCGAGCGCGGAATCGACCGCACCTGTATGAGGTATCTTTAGGAGGTAATCTATGGTTCTGGCATTACGCGACCGATAATACGCGACGCGTGTTCCGTCAGATATGAACCGACCCCTAAGGTCTTGTGAACGGTAAAATAAGATTTGACAGTTTCATCATTTACAGACGATAGGCCTAAACCTCCACTCCGACCGGTCGGAAACAGCCTGTATCCAACCGACGCCCGCGAACTTGGCCTGTAGGGTAAGCATGAACATATTTACGCGGCGTAAGGCGCTATCGACTCGCAAGCAAAATCTATAAGATTTGACAGTTTGACGATAGCGTCATAGAGAAATAAGATATACCTACTCGTAGACATAGAGTGCTAATGTCATACTAAAAGTTTCGATGCACCATTAGACTTTTCGGTGCCTCACAATTCCAGTCCTTGACACTTAGATTGCATTACTATACGTTAGAATACATTAGTAATGTAGTACATTACTATACATTACACTAATAGAATCTAAGTGTCAAGGACTGGAATTGTGAGGCGCCGAAAAGTCTAATGGTGCATCGAAACTGTTAGTATGACATTAGCACTCTACGTCTACATCTTATTCCTCTATGATAGCGTTACGGACTTTGAAGAGGTTTGTCCTTGCCCAGGTCGTCCGTCCATCTCGCTCCAATAATAAGTAATAACAACAACTTTTCTAAGTTAAGGGCCAATTTTTTCCAACGGTCAGATAGTCTTTACGAAGGATAATGTTGATGCTGTCTATATCTTGGTCAAGTTTTAGAGAGAGACAGCACATCATCTTTATCCTTCAGATAGGCTTTCTTGCCATTTGGAAAAATCGGCCTTTCAGGTATACATTTTATACAGAAAATAATTCAAATCTACAAGTTTATTTTTACGATATTACACATTAAACACATCTACACCGGTATGATGAATTTGGTGAGAGCGAGATGTCTCACTTTTAAACGTCAAACTCACAGAGCTATTAATAACTAGATAAACTAAGTGTATGTACTTTGCATGTAAAAAATAGACTTAAGGAATTAGAATACACAATCGTTCTCGAGCCAGGACTGAAGGAATTAGGGCTTGATAGAAGTGGTTTGCAATCCCTTTTTACACACCAAGTAGAAACACTTGCCTTGTCTAGTTATTACTTAACTCTGTGGATTTGACGTTTAAAAGTGAGACATCTCGCTCTCACCAAATTCATCACACGCGTGCTGTTCTAATCTTCCTACATAACTTAGAATTACTAACATTGCATTCGCTTATTCTTATATCCCATTGTTTTATCGCCTGAAATAAAAACTATTTCAAGTATGAAATTTATCAGCTGCTTTAAATCGATCTTGAGAGATTTTTCTTCGTTTTTACTAAAAAGTCTTTGGTTTTGTTTATCTGCATCTCCTTCCGTGCATGTCGTAAGAGTCGACTGAGGAACTCAGAGGCGTTCTCTCAGGCGATGAGCTAGCAACTTGTCACTGATCAGTCATATCCGTCCTGCTATGTTCAACTTGACTGTAGGCTCTTACATACATACTCGTACATACAAACATATAATCACGCCTTTAAACTTAGGTAGCAGGTGGCAGGTAGGCAGAGCACCAAGGGCTGATAGAACCACATGGTGCCACTTCTGACCAATTTTGAGGGTATATTATAGTTAAGAAGAAGTTAGTTAGCTCTCATTTATTTATGATATACAGGATGTAAAAAGACAACAATGTTTTTTTTAATACCTCGTATTCTTTGTAAGGTTACGATCACTTTCTTCTATGGAACAAACCCTGGGCAACAACAAAAAAATTATGAAAAAAATACTTATATAGCATCAAACGAATATATTGCAAGCAATGTATTCGTTTGATGCGCAAAGTACAAACGTACCTACAAAACTAACATTATAACATTTTGACATGGTCTATTTGAAAAAAAAATGTTTGTTAACCGATTTCAAATGAATTTGTGTAAAAAAAACGATAACATTAATCCATAACTGGACGTGGACCCCAATATCTTGGAAACCCGTGGTTTCCCAGGGGTGCTTCCATAGAAAAAAATTCTCGTGATGTTACAAAGACTACGAGGTATTAAAAGAACAAAGTTGTTTTTTTACACCCAGTATAGTTCTGGCTACCCCATTTCGGGAACACCGCCTTGTGTACCTATAATATGTATATGGATGTACGTACGTACTGAAATAGATTCTCTTACCTGTTCTTCCTTCTGCTTTCGCATCAACTCCTCTTGCTCTTTCTTTTGCGCTTCTAATCGCAGCTTCTCTCTTTTTTCGGCTTCTTCTCTTTCCTTGCGTTCTCTTTCCGCCTATAAAAAGTGAATTACATGAACAATAGGTATAGTTATAGGCGATAAGAAGCATTATACAGGGTGTAAGTGACAGCCATACAAATATAATATGTTGACTTTAGAGACTTTGAATAATGCAACAAGTTAAAATGTTTTCGCATAACTTAACATTTTGTACTTTGTTATTACTCAATTTGAATTTAAAATAATTTTATTAATATTTGCGAGGTGGACGGACGACCTGGCCAAGGTCGCGGGCGTCGGTCGGATGCAGGCTGCTTCCGACCGGTCGGAGTGGAGGTTGTTGGGGGAGGCCTATGTCCAACAGTGGACTTCTCAGGGCTGTAAATGATGATGATGATGATGAATACATATATATTTACCTCAGCTTCCTGGGATGCGTTTAAAAATAAATAAAAGAAACATTAGTTTAACAACCTGAAATACAACGCTTAACATGGGGTATGTTATTGTTATACAGGGTGTAACAAAAAGGGTATGTTAAGCGAAAAGCTATGTAAATAGCCCACTATAGAGAACCTATCTACAAAATTTAAGACTCGAAATCACATTTTTATTTTTCAAGATTGTATGAAAATTCCTGAGATATTTAAAAATTCTCCATACTATCCGGAAAAATAAACATGTGATTTCGGGTCTCAAATTTTGTGAATAGGTTCTCTACAGTGGGCTGTTCATATAGCTTTTCGCTTAACATACCCTTTTTGTTACACCCTGTAGTATTATTATTATTACACATGAATAAAAATATTACAATCTCAGTATACAGAAGAAATGTACTGTAATGAATTTGAATTTATCTACTCAAGAGATTATTATAGAGAAATAAATCGGCATGCTTATTTCTTCAAGAGATTTCTTCCAGCAAACCAAGCAAAAGTGACCACTTTCTTTCACCCTATGTTAAAACTATAATTGTTCCCCTCCCGTTTTAATCGTTTTCGTCCTCTCCTCGCCGCGGACGCGCCCCCCCGTCTGCTTTTTCCCCTCCTGAGTTAGTCCCCAACCAAACGCGCCGCCGGCCTGTTGCTCGACAAGTGAATTTTCGTGTGTGACCTACTGACCCTACCCAGTAAAAGTGTCTGAAACCTGAATGAAAGTGGACAGTGAACTGTGAATCCCTGCGAGGGATTTCACGCGGAAGAAGAAAAAACAAAACCCCACAGGTACACATACCTTTTCTACCTATTTACCTAATTTTCTTTTCTTGTCCAGCCCCCTTCCTAAACACCCTATACAAGTCAAATTAAGCAACTCGCCTTTGTATGCATTTCTTATGTAAATTCCTCTGTATTTATTGTAGAGGCCTGTGTATATAATAAAGAAAAATAACTCTTTTTTAGGGCGCATCTATAAACCCCTTAATAAAGTGGTAATAGCTCAGTGGTTAAGACGTGCGCCTTCCAAGCGAGGGGCGTAAGTTTGAAGAGGAGGTGGGACTATGAAGTGAGTCGTGTGGCAATTGTAAGACCATGACGTCATGATAGGGGCGGAGCTTCAACGTCAGTGTAACGCAGTAGCTGTAACCACACGCTTGTGCTTCGAAATGTAACCGTATTAAAATTACAAAGACACTAGCGCTTTTATCAGGGTACTTTTTTTACTAAAACGTAGTATAATATTGCCATCTAGTGATGAGTAATTGCACTAGTAAAACAATCTTGAACCATATTGATAATGAGCAAGTAGTTTGACTAGTCACTACAAGGTGGTTTCTATGTAAATGGGCAGGGCTACAGTGTTCAATGCTCCCCTCGTCCCATACTTCACCCCCGCTCCGCGGCACACTATTTTTGTATGAAAATATACTTAGCCGCTACTCCTCTTTTATTTCTTATTCATGGTTCTGAATTACCACTGAATTTTTTTCATGTACAAATTTAAAAAAAAAAATTGACACTTCTTGATACCGAAGAAGAGTTGGCGTCAGACAGGCAGCCGGCCGTAAAATAAACGCCAAATCTTTGGCAATATCAGTTCCGAAAGAAACCATTATTGCGCCGACCCCATTTATTATTTTATTCTAATGGGCAGGAAGACGATGATGATCTATAATCCCCTTGTGTTACACCCTGTACCTTTTCCTTGAGATGTGCATCGGCAAGTTGATCCCGTCGCCTCTCTAACTCGGCCTGTCCCCGCGCCATGTTTTCCCTTCTGCGAGCCTCAAATGATGCACTGGACTGCATTGTTACCGACTCGCGTCTGTTAACAATTATGATTTATTTTAGAGTTTCCAATAAATGATTTTCTCAATGACAGCTCCCATAGAGTATCTACTTCTTCTTCTTCAGCCTATTACAGTCCGCTGCTGGACGTAAGCCTCTCCTAGGGCACGCCACAAGGCTACTGCCATGGGGGGTATTTGCCCATAGTCACCACGCTGGGCAGGCGGGTTGGTGACATCACATACAGGGTATTTTTTGTAAGTTTATGCCAAAATTAGATACCCCGATTTCACCTGTTAGCCTATTAAGTCGCACGTGGTAAGGGATGAACCTACCGCCGCTTTTCGGGCACAAATACAACATCTAACTACCGGTAATGACATCAATAGAAAATGTTTCCATTCTAAATAGATATTATAAGCTATTTAGACACCCGCGAGGTGGACGGACAACCTGGCCAAGGTCGCGGGCGTCGGTTGGATACAGGCTGCTTCCGACCGCTAGGAGTGGTGGTTGTTAGGGGAGGCCTATGTCCAACAGTGGACTTCTCAGGGCTGTAAATGATGAAGCTATTTAGCATCAGAGCCTCGTCCGTTAAATAGCAGGGTGCACAGCGGGCTGGTGAGGTTGATGAGGGTCCTAAGGTATCAGTCGACCCACTTACACTGTGTGCCGTATTTTGTGAGAACAAATGAATGTTCCCTGCTGTCTGTTTGTCCCTATGTATGCTTAGATCTATAAAACTACGCAACGGATTTTGATGCGGTTTTTTTAAATAGATAGAGTGATTCAAGAGGAGGGTTTATATGTATAACTAGAGACCCGCCCTGGCTTCGCACGGGTGCAATGCCCTTTCACGCGGACGAAGTGGTGAGCGTCCGCTAGTTTTTTCAAATAAATAAAGTAAATAAAGTGTCACCTGAAAGTAGGCGGGATCAGTTCGGGCGGCAATTTGGCCGGAATGACGTCACCTTGTGTCGCCTTCTCGCATAGATACATGGCTAGGACGAATTCTTCACATCCTGCGAAGGAAAAGGGTAGCTTACAGCACTGAATACTACTAAAATTATAAACACGAAAGTTTGTGAGGATGTATGCAAGCAAGTTTGAAAGGATGTTTGTTGCTCTTTCACGCAAAACTACTGAACGGATTTTAATGAAACTTCACAACAACATAGCTCACATATCAGAATAACACATAAGCTACTTTTTATCCCGGATAATTTCGACGTCGTAAGCAGTTTCGTGGGACGTTGCCGATAAAGAATACCCTCAAAATTGGTCAAAAGTGGCACCATGTGGTTCTATCGTACCTTGGTGCTCTGCCTACCCCGTAAGGGATAGAGGCGTGATTATATGTATGTATAAAGAATAATAAATAAATATTAATAAAAGAGCACATTGACCTAGTTTCCCATCGCTGTCCAGATCCGCCATCGCCCAGATCTGCGCGAGCGCCGACTGCGGCAGTCGCGACTGCAGCATGATGGAGCGCGCCTGCGCCCCCGATACCCAGCCGGTCTTCGCGCGGTCTGTCGCGTTGAACAGCTGCGTGTATCTGATTACAAACAAAGTTATTCATATTGACATATTCGCTGCCGCAGATTTTCTAAAGGTACCGACATCAGATCAACGCCTAGTGTGAGGACGCAAATACGCGCCAGCGGCACCTCTAGAAAGCCTAGATGACCAAATACGTAGTCGCCGACACTAAATGTGATAAACAATGTAATATATAGCTATACTGTACAAGTCAGTAGAGGGACAAGAGGGTCTTGGTGTTTTGTAGGCGATGGGCTGATCACCTGTCACTACTAACCAAACTTGTACATCTCAATTATACCCTCAAAATTGGTCAAAAGTGGCACCATGTGGTTCTATCGGCCCTTGGTGCTCTGCCTACCCCGTAAGGCGTGATTATATGTATATATATATATGTATATAGCTATAACATATGGAGCACGTCGAATGTGTGTAAAAATGTGTATAAAACAAAGTCGCTGTCTGTCCGTCCCTATGTGTGCTTAAATCTTTAAAACTACGTAACGGATTTTGATGCAGTTTTTTATAATAGATAGAGTGATTTAAGAGGAAGGTTTACATGTATAACTAGGGACCCGCCCCGTCTTGCACGGGTGTAATGCTCTTTCTCGCGTACGAAGTCGTGAGCGGCCGCTAGTCAGTTTATAAACAAGGAAACATTATGTTGTGTCCTGTTCTGATGCGGGGCTTCAGAAATAGAAGTACCTATACACTAAAGACAATGACTGTATGAACATAGTCCTTGCCTTTCGTTAAATAAACTAAACAAAGAAAAAAGAGTGATGCGGGGGTTCACTAGAATACATCAGCTGCATCTCCTCCCTTACATGTCGTAAGACTTAAAAGTCGACTAAGGAGCTCAGGAGGGCAATCGCGCAGTATGACAACGTTTCGGTTATCGTTTAGTTTTGGTTAGTGCTGTTCCATTTGACAGCGTTTCAGACATTTTATCTTTGGCTTTAAACGTTTTCCAAATTTTGCGCGAAACGAAACATTCAGAACATAACGTTTTGGTGGTGCTTTGGTAAATACGTAAAACTATTGCGCGGCGTTTTCTTAGGCGATATTTTAACTAAATAAATATACCGACTCATGGAACGTACTAATAGTGTTTAAAGAAAAGAATAGATTTTTATTTAAGGACTAGTGGCCGCACGCGACTCCGTCCGCGTGGTCTACAGAAAAAAGAAAATGTCGAAATTATCCGGGATAAAAGCATTTTCCCGGGATAAAAAGCAGCCTATATGTATAAGTAGCCTATATGTTAAGTGGGACCTGTCACAATATATTCCTGAAAATTGCATCGAAATTGGTTCAGCCGTTTCTGAGATTAGCGTGCACAAACGCACAGACAAACTGACAAAAATTCCAAAAATCATTCTTTTGGTCCTATAATATTTTTTCTCGTATATTTTCCATGTACAGACAGCGATCCGTTACATTTTTATTATATGTATAGATATAGATAGATTACACATACACAGATACAATAGCAACAATAAAACAAGACAAATAAATAGTATACAATGTACCTACAACCACTGGCGGCTCATCCTAAGGAGCGCTGGTGCGGTGCACTCCCACCCACGAAGATTACATAGGCAATCTATATTTTTCTATATTTATAATTATCTTTCAATTCTACTTGTGTTTATACAATGTGTCTACGCGTTCGTCTCAAGTAAGTTATAATCTTATGTATCGAGTGGAGCGCTAGCGATCGCGCTCCAATGAAACGTAATTTGGTGCGATTCCTAGTACAGTATTCAATGAGTACGAAAGAGACATATCGACATAGGCCGGCGCAGAATTTCGTATTAAAAAATTTGCCTTATCTGGAGCGCCGCTCACATTAATTCGTAGTGTACGTATGCGGCCACTAGATGTCGCTTAGTCCGAGTTAGAACGCGATATGGTTGCCTTTAATGTGTTTCATTAGGTCATCTGGATTTTAATAACAGTGAGGATTTTGCTCATAATAAAAAAATGAGAACCCCCATCTAAAAATACCAGGAGCCGCCTCTGCCTACAACAGTGCTAGGAACTTACTTCAGTTTGTGTGGCTGGGGAATCCCCCATTCCATGTTAGCAGGGGGACTGACTACACCCAATGGGGGCTCGGTAGGGCTCGTTACCAGGGAAGCTGTAAAATAAACAAACATGCAGGATAGTTGCTAACAATAAAGTTTTTAGGTATATCTACTCGTATGCAATTTAATATGTATTTCTTGCACAATTAACAAAATACCTACATTATGGTACGTTGAGCATTTCAGTATTTGTCTGGCTGTCCCTCACACCTTGTATAAAATTGATTTCTTACACCCAAAAACTACATAATACATTTATTTAGTTAGTAGACTACATTTTATGTCTCCATCGAGGGTTCGCCCACCACCGGGCCCTACCCCCTCCGCTGACCCTCGGATCTGCCGACTCATGATCACGAACACAAGACACTACAGTCGCAACGAGAAGCAAGATCCAAGCACCTAGCACACAACCATAAATACATAACTGGTAATGCGAAAACCAATTAAAATTGTTAATCGCCATATGTTTTGCCAACACCCGTGGCATCATCAGGATTAGTTTTTCAAGTTAGTTCTACTTACCGAACCAACTAATTAACAACTGATGATGCCACGGGTGTTGGCGAAACATACGTGTTCGTGACCATGAGTCGGCAGATCCGAGGGTCAGCGGAGGGTGTAGGGCCCGGTGGTGGGCGAGCCCTCGATGGAAATTTGAACTTCCAAATAGTGACGCCTGATACAATTAAATACATTTTATGTGACCGTGTAACTAGTTAAGACATTCACTTACCAGGTTTAGACGACACAGATCCACTCCTAGACGCCGGCCCAGTGATTGGTGTAGACGTGATAGGCTGACCGGGAATCGAACCCGCTACACTTTGCACCGGTTTTGGGGGACTGCTGATTAATGGAGCCACTGTCGTTCCCGTGGGAATTACTTGTGTAGGAAGGGAAGGCCCTACTATAGACGAAGGTATCAACGGTTGAGTTGGCAACGCGGGTATTAACGGCGCGTTTGCACCAATCAGCGGCTGCGTAGCTAACGGTTGGCCAATCAGCGGCTGCGTAGCCAACGGCTGGCCAATCAGAGGCTGGTTTGGTGGTGACGCGATCAAAGGCTGCGTGTTGACCAATGGCTGCGTCCCGATTAATGGTTGCGCGCCAATGATGGGTTGATTTGTGTTTATTAGCGACTGAGTTCCACCAATTACAGGTTGGGATGCGTTGGTTAACTGACTTGTGATTGGCTGAGCTAGACCGACGAGTGGTTGATTGGGTACGATTGGTGGGGTAAGTTTAACCCCAGAGATGAGGTCTGGGACGGTGTTTTGGGGTTTGGAAGGGGGTAGGGGTTGAGTAGGGGAGGTAAAGTCCCCTAAAAGGCTCTGGTTTGATTGGGGCAGCCCGGTGATAAGGGGTTGTTGGGGTGGCATTGTTGGCATGGGTGGAATGGGAGGTTTGACTGAGGGTACGAAGGCTTTTTGGCCACCTGTAAAGAAAATATTTATGTGAGAAAAACTAAAGGCTTGGTTTAAATAGGTTACCTACCATCATCTTGAAAAAAGCGTTGATTAGACTCTAGCAACAGTTGAAGCAAGATTGCTTTGTTTATGAGAAATACATACACATAAACTACCAAACAGATTTGAATGAAACATGGAACTTACATAGAATAATAATCTATGGGCACACATCCTAAGTAAAGAAATATGTTACACATACCTGATGGACTCAGTGAAGCAAGCAAAGACGGGGGAAGAGTCTTAGGTACTTCTATCCCATGAAGCTTGAGATTGATTATCTGAAAATATGGAAAACCGATTTATGTATACATGATGATTTTTGATCGTAAACGTTTCTGAAAACTAAGGAATCTCCTCATCATCACGATCATTTTTCTCCATAGAAGCATACCTGGGAAGTGTCTGGTTTCCAAAATATTAGGGTCCAAAGTTGAGTAAATAGACTGCGTTTTTCTGCATAAATGCACATTGACGCGTGTAGCAAGATTTTTTCACGAGAAATTATTAATATCTGTCTATGAAAAACTAGCATAAACACTTGACACTATAAATTTCTAAAATTATTATTAAAGAAATGGAGAAAATTCCTCACCTGGGTGGGAATCGAACCCACGACCTCTGTTTCCGTGCCAGCGCTCTTACCACTGAGAATATAAACTATAAATTCGCCTGATCAAATAATAATAATACATTTTTTTTTGGCATGAACTTACTTTATTTCATGTATAGAGTACATACCCTACGATAAGGGTGGCAACGAAAAAACATTCTGTATATACATACCAAAAAATTAGCTGTTCCATACAATCTCGAATAATGGACTGGAATGTATGGAACAGCCGATTTATTTTTTTCAATATTTCGGAGTTGGTCCATTTGAGTGAAATTGTTTCTTTTTACCTACCTAGTTTCGGGTCAAAAGATAATCAGCAATTTTAAATAGACCTTATACACACACAGATAGATAGATATGGAAGATGGAAGGTGACCCAATTATTTGCAGTGACAAAAAAATACGGACAACATGGGCTGATTGCAGATAACTTGTCCTTATCAGTATAGGGTATCACAACCCCATGCGGAATGCTCTGGATTGACACTACATAAATACAACCCACTAATAGGTACCATAAATGCCTGAGATTTGTCGGATAACTTAAGTTCATCATCGACGGCCAAACACAGATTGGTGTAGATAGATATGAAGACCCTGCCTGCAGACATAGGTACATCCCGGTAGGTGCAACACATTGATATGCAATATTACCGAGTCATGGATGTTTCTACTTATACATGTATTTATATACCGTTACTTAGTACCCACTACACAAATACAACTAGGTAATAAATGTGGGACTAATTGGTTGTGAACATGAATAAGTTCATCATCATCATCATGTCGTCGAATTATCTGGGTAATTTTTTTTCCGGGATAAAAAGTAATCTATGTGTAAGGGGTTATCCATAAATTACGTCACACGAATTTCATGATTTTTTGCTCCTCCCCGAAATTATCCGGGATAAAAACATTTTCTCGGGATAAAAAGTAGCCTATATGTTAAGTGGGATCTGTCACAATATATTCCTGAAAACTGCATCGAAATCGGAGATTAGCGTGCACAAACGCACAGACAAACCGACAAACAGACAAATATTCCGAAAATCATCGTTTTGGATTCTATTGCGTTGATAAAGGTCTCCTATAATATTTTTTCTCATATATCTTCCATGTACAGACAGTGATCCGTTACATTTTTATTATATGTATAGATTATTGAATGAAAATGCGGCGTCACGAAATTTAGGACCCCTCCCACCCCCTTGTCACACAATGTCACAGTTTGACGACCCCCTCCCACACCCTTAACCTGTGACGTAATATATGGATGACCCCTAATACCCTCTATTAGGGGCCATCCATCTGTCAGATAACTCCATGCTAAATTTTATCGAAATCGCTACAACCGTTTTTACGTGAAAGAGTAACAAACATCCATCCATACTCACAAACTTTCGCGTTTATAATATTAATAGGATATTCTGACGTTCTGATTAAATTTGATGCTGTCTCTCTCTAAAACTTGATGAAGATAGAGTTAGCATCAACTTTATCCTTCAAGTAGACCCATCTGCCCCCCTAGCATGACCACGTATCGTACAATATTGTATCGTCTCTATACAAAATTCAACATGGCGGCTATATTTGACAAGCTAAATGTCGATTAATCAGTTTATCATGTCATGTTTCGCAGGTCATGCTAGGCTTGCTGATCATAGGAAAATTACCAGATAAATTTATATAAAAACTAAATACTACATATTAGAACAGTAGGGTGCACCACAGGTATATGATGTCCACTTTAGGTCATATTAGTCAAATTAGTCTAACACCAAAAATTTTACTAGATTTCACAAATTAAATGAACTTACCTTACAAGCGATAGAGAACTCTCGTAAATCCAACTTGCCATCTGCATTGGTGTCCGCTAGAGACCATATCTGGCCCAGAACTGGTGGAGGCAGTTGAGACTGGGGGAAACAAGCGGCAAATTAACTAAACTGTATATGAAATTACGTAAAACAGATGGTGCTCACTCAACAGAACTTTTTGCAGGATAATATAAAGTTATTGTGCATTTGTGTCTTTTCATAATATTCTCTGTAGTTTATGTAGTGTGTGTGTGTGTACAATACATACAGGATAAGAACTTAGCAGGCAGGGGCGGCTGGTGATATTTTTAGATGGGGGTTCAAATTTCACTCCCTTACTTACTAAATGAATTGATGCAACCCCACTCTTATTAAAATTCAGATGACCTAATGAAACACATTAAGTCAACCATATTGCATTCTAAATCGGACTAAGCGACATCTAGTGGCCGCATACGCACACTACGAATTAATGTGAGCGGCGCTCCAGATAAGGCTAATTTTTCATACGAAATCTTCTATTTCACGCGCCGGCCTATGTCGGTATGTCTCTTTTGCACTCATTGAATTCAGTACTAGGAATCGTACCAAATTTCGTTTCATTGGAGTTAGAGCTAGAGCTCCACTCTATACATAAGATTACCACACATCTTAAATTACTATTAGGCAGTTACGTTAGCATGTGTAGGAGCCTACTAGGCTTATTGGTCATAAACAAATAGTCTAGAATCAAAAGTAGATAATAAGTACATGAAGTATTTAGAGTTAAGTATTGATATGACGTGCCTGCATGTAATCTTCGTGGGGTAGGGAGTCTGCACCAGCACTCCTTAGGACGAGCCGCCTCTGATAGCAGGGTCAGATAAAGAGTAGACAGTGGACAGTAGTGACTGAACAAGTGCGCATAGCACATATATCGCCCTGAGAAGAATAATAAGAATCAATGACTATTTCTGCTTAGTACTTGATGCTCTCTATGAGCTACGATACAACAGACAAAGCAGATTAATGCAGCGTAAGTGTATTATGTTAGACTGGATACGACACCTCTCCCAAGAGTAAACAGGAGAGCAGTGTCAGCAAAACCAGGGTAGATAAAGGTCGTTAATATAGATTAGAAAGAGTGTCGGGCCAAGTACGCTTCCTTGTGGGGTGCCGTAGGTGACTGTTCTCTCGTTATGAAGTACACACTTTAACGCATGGGTACGCTCAGATAACTTTCAAAAAGCTTCAGTGGGATCCCCTTACTCCCATACTTTCCATCTTTTGAATCGGATGGGTACAGAGGCAGTGTCAAACGCTTTTGCAAGGTAAAATATTCCTAGAACCTTCTCCCCCTTATCCAAATTCCGGGCTATATAATTAGTCTTGAACTGGCCGATGTAGATTTGCCATGTCGGAAACCCGGTTAGTTCATGGCTCCATTAACCGGCCCGAGGGGGAAATGTAGATAGTGTGAGATTGCTCGGCGAACACTATTGTTTAGATGCTCCTATGTAATCTTCGTGGGTGGGAGTCTGCATGAGGCAGTGCACCTGCCATGGATGCAGCTAATGTATTTTAGGGAAACCCCATATCAGAACCGTACTAAAGCCTTGTATCATCACAGCATAAGCAAGAATTTTAGCGTACCTGAGGGCTCCATTAACCGGCCCGAGGTTACGGAAATGCTCGGCGAACTTTAGATGCTCATGAGGCTGCACCTGCCATGGATCCGACGCCATTGCAGGATGAAGATTTAGACCTTAGAATGAAAACTGAGTATGCAATTACTTGTACATATGTATTACAATTAGCGTAAAAAGTACTTAAGTGATATTGCGACTCGGGATGTCACAGACGACGCGCAGAGATAATGTTTGAATGTTGTGCTAAGTTTCAGCAGTTCCGTTACGATAGTCTTAAGTTATTATGAAGATTTAGATCATGATAACGTTAACACCCATTTGTTTACTTTTGGTATTTACTATAGAAATGTCCAACATCGTACTTAATGAAAATAATTTATTTACCTGTTGTATGCTGATTAATCTGCAAATGTGGTAAATCACTCCTTTTACAAAGAAATAGTCAATAACAATTTAAAAAATTGAGAAAGTTGCTCGAAAATATTGATCCGGAAAAAGTGTCAAATCGAAAACGATTTTTTAAATTTCTTTTTGGCAGTTCAGTTAACATGCGCTTAACTACCAAACAGCCAAAGGCACAACATGCAAGTAAATGATTTCTACACTTGGACGATATATCAGCAACTGCGTGCTTTAAAATTACCAGTAAGCTAGAAAATTACCTAATATTTAAATTAAATCTTTTTCTATAACATCTCTATAGTTAAGAGTTGTATTTAGTGGGTACTTTTATATCAGTGATGCTAAAATATGGTTGTATGATAGTGTCACACAAAGTAATGAGTACCATTTAAAAAAAGATAAACTGTCATTTTGACATTTGACAGCGGGGCTGACAGATTGTTTATTTACTATTTGGCGTAGTTTGCTGGTGTGTTGATTGCAAAACTTTATTTCATCTCATTTACCGACGTTAATAAAAAGGCGATTTAACCATGACAAAAACCGCTGACAATGAGAATCCGTATGTATACGAAAAAGGCGCCGAAAGGGAAGTAACGCGGGCGGATCGCGACGAAGATGTCGTTGACGAGTTTGATGAGAGAGAAATCTTTGATATGATACGTAATATCAACGATCCCGAGCATCCGCTAACTTTGGAAGACCTTAGAGTAGTGCAGGAAGAGAATATTGAAGTAAACAACAAGGAGAACATAGTTACAGTTCATTTTACTCCAACTATTCCGCATTGCAGTATGGCTACTCTTATAGGTTAGTTTTGCCCATTTTCTTGACTAACTCATGTAATTGCTAAATGTACCGCTTTGATATAGTCTACACTATATATTTACTCACACAAAAGTTTTGAAATAAATTCTCCCATGTAACTTTCTTGTGGCTTGTGGATTAATAAAATGGTACATATTTTGGGTCATTTACTGGGATTTACCATATCTTACAACATAATAATTACAACTGTTCTATGTAGTTGATTTATTCATCTCATTGTATATTACCTACCCCCTTCACCTAAATGTATTTACTGCAACGCAAACTACTAATAAAATAAATATTTCAGGCCTATCCATCCGAGTGCAACTACTAAGAGCATTGCCAAGTCGTTTCAAAGTAACAGTAGAGGTGACAGAAGGCACCCATGCCTCAGAGCATGCTGTTAACAAACAACTGGCAGACAAAGAAAGGGTTGCAGCTGCGTTAGAGAATAAGAATCTGGTACAGATTATAAATCAGTGTATTGCTTCTTCTTAGGTTTAACACATTTGCTACCAGCAGATTTTCTAAGGGTGCCGACATCGGGTAATAATAATAATAATATTAATAATAAATTCATTTATTCAGGTAACTAAGACCCATTTTTGTTAGTTACAAATTATATTATTAGATAAACAAATATATTTAAATGTTAGTAGCTATAAATTATTAATTTGATAGTAATACATTTGTCATTTTAAATTATTATGTTACACAGTCAAGTATAATGGCTACCTCGAGACACTACAATTTATTTGCAAATGAGTCATAGCACAGTGACTCAGATAATTAATCCGCATGCACATTAATTTGTATACCTTAATTCGTAAAACATTTGCATCCTGCATTAGGGTAGTTGACTGGTTGAATTTTAATGACATTTTATGCTTATCAGAATAAATAATAAAAATAATACCTATCTGTAAAATTACTATTTGATTAAATGTCCAAATGAGGTAGTTATAAGCCTTCAAAGTTAAGTGGGCAAGTCCATTTTTCAAATGTGAAATTAATTGAAAATTACAACATCTCATATCCACCTGCATCATTTACAGCAACTTTTGCTTTGTGACTATATTTATAAATGCAATATTTAATATAGCTGCAGAACAAAAGTTCTTTAACGCGCATACAAGTTACGAAAGAGTGACGTCATAATTGTGGTAGCCATTTGTATGGAGGGTTTTTTGGCAAATCTAAAATTGTGATTTTGAAATTGTTATATCTCGGAAAGTATTCGCGCTAGCGAAGGGTTTCTTTTATTTTATGATCTTTCAATATAAATACAAATAAAACCGTAAACTACTGTATTCTTAAAACATTGCAAACTGCAATTCATTACAAAACAAATACTCTGCAGGTACATACATTTCACTGTACTGCTGACACACCATCCAAGTGTTATAGTACATACATACATATATATATTCTTAGGAACCAGAAGTGTTTAAATATAAAAAAAAACAATATTGAGACACAATTATTCTAATTGAATTATAATTTAAATTCTAACAAAATAACAACAAGAATATGATCAAACTAATAAACAAACAGCCGTTAATTTCCACGAATCAGCAATAATCTAATAATCACAGATGTACATACAAAAATAAATAAATGGAACAAACTTACAGTAAGCAGCGACGAAACCAACCACCTTACCAACCAAGGACTAAACAGCAAATGCCTGCACTCCGATTGAGTGCCTGCTTATATAGGCGGTGGTGGGGATCGATGCTGTCTACCGTCACAATTGCTTATACGGCCTATCCTGATCGTGCGCCGACCTCGGCCGCACTGGAGTTTTCCATTACGGATATACTGGCAACTACAGCTATGGGACTTTGCTCGCCGTCTTGATCTGTACCAGCGAGGTCTGTAGGAGCAGCGGGATGATCACTGGCATCGTAATCGTCAGAGTTGTCATCTGCATGAGAAAAGGGCTGTTAATTAATGATGATTAACATACGTTGTTGCCTATTCTGTCATACTTCTCACAAACAAGGCCATCTTACAAAGTACGCTCTCACAATAAGGTAAAACATTTCACTTTCAAAAGTATTCATACATCTTTCTTACAGAACGGCACTATCATACTCATACTTGAACTTGCAAGTTCCCCACGGTAAGCGCGGACCAGGCCTGTGCCTGCCAGGACTCAGCCTGATGCATGTTCATAGAACACGACTTCATGGGACTAAGGCCCCCCAGGACAGAGCCTGATGCATGTTCAGGGAACACGACTTCATGGGACTAAAGCCCCCCAGGACAGAGCCTGATGCATGTTCAGGGAACACGACTTCATGGGACTAAGGGCCCCCAGGACAGAGCCTGATGCATGTTCAGGGAACACGACTTCATGGGACCGAGCCCCCATGTGTCCGGAGTGCTCATCCGCAACATCCAGGTGCTCCGGAGACAAGAGAGCTATCTCTGATCCGCACCAGCTAATCGTCCCAACTAGCAAGGCAAACACTCGCCTTCCACTCGCACGTATGGCCACACATACATACTGCGAACTGTAAACAGAATAACATTAAAAGGTTCAGTTGGAACTTACTATCAAAAAAGGCAGAACAACTCTCAGGACACCATTCGCCTTTCCAGGGTATCATGTATTGAGCTGCGGCTTGAGTGGTCTTGCCTCTAGCTCCGCTTAGCAGCTTCATCTCGTAGCGGTCACTTGGTAAGACTTTAGTGACACGGTACGGACCTCTCATGCCGGAATCAAGTTTTTCCAACAGACTGAGAGTATTTTATTACGAATACTTGGTCATCAACCTGGAACTTCTTTGGCGGGTGTCTTTGGCGGTTAACCCGTGTATCCTGACAAACTCTGTTTTTATCGAGCGATGCTTTAGCGTTGCTCCTGCTGAGTTCTCTTGCGGCTTCGCGATTAGAACTGGAGTTCTCGATGGCGACATCTCGGACCAGCGCACGAATAACAGGAGTGGTCGCATTTGTACCGACTAGCAAATACAACGCTGAATACTGTGTGGTCTTTTGTTTCGTTACATTTAAAACTAATTGAATTTTACATAAAGTGTCAGACCAAGTAGACTTATTATTATTACTTTCTACACGGATCAAATTAAGAACTGTCCTCACATAACGCTCGGCCTGCCCATTGGAGTGGTGCATTTCGGGCGTTATGTAATGAATAAGACTACCCATATCAGAAACCCAGTTAGTGAAGGCTGACGCCTCGAACATGCGACCACGGTCGCAGACTATTAATTTAGGTGACCCAAATAAAGATATTGCATTACTAAACACTCGTTTTAGTTCATTTGTGTCCTGTCGGTACATAGGATAGAGTAAGCAAAATTTAGTAAAGGAGTCTACTATGATCAGGACAAACTTATAACCGTTGGATTCTGGTAAAGGACCTAACGCATCTACATGGATCGTGTTAAACGGGATATCGGATTTCTCCCAAGAGGTAATAGGCTGGGAAGGAGCTCTCGGGATACGTTTCTTAGATATGCATATCAAACAATGGGAGGTGTATTTTCGAACAAACTGTTTTAGACCGGGGAACCAAAAATTTTTGAGAATAAGGTCGTAAGTTTTATCTGCACCAATATGCTCATGTTCGTCATGATAGACACGTAACAAGCTGAGCCTGTGACCTTTGGGGATGTAGCAAAGCAGACGTGACTCCTCACCGACTGGAGAGTAGCGATAATAAAGTACGTCATTTTGACATACATACCGACTAGAATCTAATGCACCATCTCTAAGTTTCTGTATCAGATCAAGACTTTCAGAATCGGCTGATTGGGCCATTTGTGCCCAATTTAAAGGTCTCTCGATGTTATTGATTTGCAACGTTGGTGGATTCCTGCTTAAATAGTCTGCGTGGCCCATCAACACGCCTTTACGATACTCAATTTCAAAGTTAAAGTCCTGCAAATAAATCCACCAGCGTGCAACTCGTGGAAGAAGGTCTTTCTTACGCTCGGTGGCCTTCCATGCATTGCAATCCGTTATAATTTTAAAGTTTACACCGATCAAATAGTGGCGAAAATGTTGCAATGCCTTGACGACCGCCAGCGTCTCTAACTCATACGAATGGTACCTCGCCTCTGCGCCTTGAGTGACTTTACTGAAATAGGCTATCACTCGCTTAGCACCATTCGCATGAGTCTGCATAAGCACAGCACCGTAACCTATGCTACTGGCATCAGTATGCAGCTCGGTAGGAAGGTTTACGTCAAAAATCGCAAGTATAGGTTCGCTTGTCAACTGTTTAATCAAATATTGACGTACTTGATCCTGTTCAGGTCCCCAAATAAATTTTACATCTTTTTTTGTAAGTCGCGAGATACATGCGGTTTTTGTCGCGTACCCTTCGATGTAACGCCGAAAGTATCCTGCAAGGCCTAGAAACTGTCGCACTTGTTTGACGTTTGTAGGAGTAGGGGCCTTGACCAATGACTCGATTTTGGTTGGGCTCGGCCTGACCTGACCATGACATATTACGCGCCCTAAGTATTCTATTTCCGTTACGAGAAAAGAACACTTTTACACATTAATAGAAAATCCGGCTCCAGTCAGAGTTCTCAGAACTTCGCGCAATAGAGATATACCTTCTTCAATTGTCATGCTTAGTATTAATACGTCATCGATATATACGAGGAGACTGCCGGTTTCTATGAATTTACGCAAGGTATTATTGATTATGCGTTGATACACCGTAGGAGAATTGCATAGGCCATACGGCATTTTCAGATACTCATAGTGAGCTTCAGTTGTAACGAAGCCCGTTTTATGGATCGAATCTTCATCAATTGGTATCTGATGAAAACCCGATGCCATATCCAAGGATGTAAAGAATTTCGAGCTCCCAAGCCGGTCTATGTGATCCTCAATTAAGGGAAGCGGGTACCTATCTTTGATAGTTATGCGGTTAAGTGCCCGGAAGTCCACACACATTCTATCAGAGCCATCTTTTTTTTTAACCAAGATGACTGGGCTTGCGTACTCGGAATTTGACTCCCTAATAATATTTTGTCTAGCAAATCCTGGCATATGCCGCGAACTTTAAGTTTTTCTTGATAGGATAATCGGTATGGATGATACGCTACAGGCACTTCACTTGTCAAGTTGATATGCATTTTGCCCGTGTTTACAGTCGTAGTTGCTGTACCGGTTATTAGAAAACTGAGAAAATTCGTTAACGACAGCCATCAACTGGCAAGCTCCGCACCAGTAAGAGGGCGTATTTATTCTATCAACGTCGCTAACCCGAACTGTGTTTACATTAAGTACTTTACTCGGTGTGTCTGACGGTGTGTGTGTTAGATATTGCCCATGCTTCGTACGAACGAATGTGACGCCATCGCGATTGAGAACGTCTGTCCCTATGATAATGGGAGTATTCATGTACGACGCGGGTACAATGACAAAGTCTACTTCGAGCGCGATGTTACTTAATTCTACCGTTAGGGTAATATATTCATTAGCAACAAACTCATTATCGCCTATCCCCTTCAAAGAGCAGTTAGCATGTTTTCGTGGACCAGAGAAATGACCAACTATCGCCGACGATATCAAAGACACGTTGAGTGCGCCACTATCTATAAGTATGTCGACCGGTATACCCTGAATTACAGCTGTGCTTGTATCGTTACCTTTCGCGTCTATGGACTCACTACATAGGTTAACTTTACGTTGGTTGTTACTGTTGCCTTGCGCCTCAGATCGAGCCTTGGCAAAGCAGTCACTTTCTTTGTGTCCTAACTTTTTACAAAAAGAACATACGGGCCTAGGATTACTATTGGTTTCGGTCTTGTCGGCAATACTTCTTTTCTTGGGACATTTATCCTTAAAATGGCCCTTTTGATTACAAATAAAACACCTACCTTCACTTCGGTCAGAACTGTTGAAGTTATGCTTTTTAACTACCCTCGAATTGAATGACACGGGTTTATCGAAGTTACGATTATCGAACTTGCGGGTAGGCTTCACGTAGGTGGCTAAAAATGATACGAGTTTGTCTGTTGTTAGATCAGCGTTAGTAGCCGCCGCACGTACCTGTACATCACTAATACCATGGATCACTATTTGAACCATAAGTTCTTCGCTTAACCCTTTTACTACACGTAGGCGTAATAAAGAACGGCGCGCATACTCGGCGTATGAAACAAACTTGTCAGATGACGAATTTATAACCTCATGAAGAATTTGCGCATAATTTACGTTTCGAGCGCATAATGACTTAAACTCTCTAACAAAACTAGACCACGAGCGATCATTCGTAGTCCACTCGTTCAACCACGTTTTAGCATCCCCTTTGAGGCAATAAGCCACACGAGAAAAACACTCAAGGTCGTCCCAATGGTTCACAAGTTTAGCCCGCTCCACTTCATTGCACCACACCTCAAAGTTATTCACAGACGGATCAAAATTCGAGACATAATAATTGCTAGGCTTAGTTTTTGCCAACGTGGCTAACGCATCAACAAGAGTTTTAGTCGCGGAAGCACTGTTTACATCGGACGGAGGTGTGTTGCCACGAATGGTTGATGGCTCATGTGAACCACTACCCGCACTCTTTTCGATCGCGGTCAATCGGGACATTATTGAACCTAACGCGTCGTTTACAGAAATATCGTTATGACGAGATTCACTTTGGCGGTGACGCGAGTTAACTGAACGTGACCTTTCGCGCGAACGATAATGAACAGCATTTCGTGAGTGATTACCACTTGGATGGGTTTTGTCGTGACTTGAACGCCGGCTATCTGAACGCGAACGGTGTCTAGAATGACGTGAGCGTGAACGACTTCTAGTATGACGCGTATGTTTACGAGATCGCGTCTTGCTATGATTTGACCGTAGGCGTGATCTACTACGGGTATGCGATCGTGAACGGTGTCTGCCACGTCTTTGAGATACACTGCGACGACAAAGCTCAGCTCCAGAGCGGGGCGGTGTATCAGTGGACTCACGTGGCATTTTGTATGAAATTAACGGCTGGGAAGGCTAATTGTGAGCGAAATCCAATCCCACTTCTGATCTTAGGAACCAGAAGTGTTTAAATATAAAAAAAAACAATATTGAGACACAATTATTCTAATTGAATTATAATTTAAATTCTAACAAAATAACAACAAGAATATGATCAAACTAATAAACAAACAGCCGTTAATTTCCACGAATCAGCAATAATCTAATAATCACAGATGTACATACAAAAATAAATAAATGGAACAAACTTACAGTAAGCAGCGACGAAACCAACCACCTTACCAACCAAGGACTAAACAGCAAATGCCTGCACTCCGATTGAGTGCCTGCTTATATAGGCGGTGGTGGGGATCGATGCTGTCTACCGTCACAATTGCTTATAATATATATATATATATATTTTTTTTTTTTGAATGATAAACTGATGGTAGCCTGAAGGGCTTTTGTCATCTTCACCGGGCTACTTGGCGTGCCCTGAAGGCGCACAACTGAATGGTTTAAAACCTACACAACCAGTGCACCCCAGATACGGGGTTAGCTAACTGTGTATGTTCATATCATTCTTCCGGAAACACAAAAGAGGTAAAATATCTTTAACTCCATGCTTAGCATAAACAGCCATAAGTTGGGTATATAAAAGAAAAATGCCTATTGTAAAAATGTTCATATACTTTATTACAATGTTATATAAAATGTATATATTAGTTAATAAAATACGTATTTGGTTATTTACAAAGTATTTTACTTAGAGTTAGCTGCTTTTGCGTCGTTCTTGATGTCTTCGTAGGATGCTTGGTTCTGGAAAAAGCAATTAGTCAGTAAAGGATTTCTTTTGACATGATGATGGCCCAATGGTCTAATGGGCCCAGATATGATGAGTTCGATCCTAGTCACGGGCCTATACCAATGAATTTATTTCGTATACCTACGGATTTTGATAATCTAAAATTGACACTTGGCTACATCTGAGAATTGTTGACGCCAGGCACGCAGCCGGCCGTTTCGATTTCGAACGAAACTATTTAGCGCCGTCCCCAAACACAATGGGATAAGTACAGGAAAATGACTAGTGTTACAACTATAATTTTGTTTCTCCCTCTTCTAATCGTCCTATCTCTTTTCTCGCCGCGTACGCGGACCACGTGTCAACGTGTGTTCCCCCTATCTGCCAGTTGTCCAATCACCGCGGTACTGACCCCGCGTCTCGGCAAGTGAATTTTTGTGACAAACTGACCTACCCAATCAGAGTGCACTTACCCTAAAGGTGGACTATAGTGAATTGTGAACCTAAACCCTACGATAAATTCCGCGCGGAAGAAGAAAGAAGAGGAAACACAGGTTTGACGCGACGCGATCCACCTAAATCCCTAAACAATTAGCCTAGATATCATGTTTCGATAACTTTACTTACTGTATGTCGTAAAATTGTCTAGACCCTGGTTCAATTATTCCCTCCAATAGGTACCTTTCAAAATCTTCCTAAAGGTACTAGTATACTTACGTCCCACATGTCATTGTCCCAGCTCTTGAAGAGCTTCTTGAAGACAGCTGGCTCCTGGCCTTGCTTGACCGACACCACCAGCGCAGAGTCCAGGGTGCGGTCGAGACCGTCGTCCATTATGTAGTTCTGGTGAAAATAAATGAATATTCACACAGTTACTATTCATGAATATACAACATACCTATTAACCTAATCCCACACTAAGATCCCTATAAGGTCTTGTGTTGTGGGTAATAAGCAACGGTATATAGATAATTATAGAAACCCTGTCTGCGACGCCATAACATAGGTCCTGCCTGAGTCTCGAATTCCAGCAGGTGTAAAGACATTCTTAATTTTCGCTGTCGCATTGCTTCGGAAAATTAGGTAATAGTCCTGCCGGCAGCATCAAGGTTTTCTTGTACCTACCTTGACAATATCAGGTCTGGCCACCTTGACGCGTTCAGCCATGTTCTTCCCCTGCCACAGGTACAACTCTTCACCAGTGTCGAGGATGTTGACGCTGTCATCTGAGAGATCCTGCAAAATGGTAAAACATGAACCTATGTAAATCTCAACTAAGTGATATGTATTATAAATGCGTATCTAGTTTGTTTGTTGCTACCGCTTCACGCTTTATTTGCTTACAGCCACAACAACAGGAGAAAGGCGCAGGACAATGCTATATTCTGTAGACCACACTGTAGTCCAGTTCTGACTTTTGGCTTAAGCCAAAGTTACCCTAGGCCTCATATCCAAATTATAGTCAACTTACATTTAGCAACTATTGAAGTGTTTATTAATTAAGATCGTAAATAAATAGGTAAATTGTTAAAATTGGTAATTTACAAAAAAAAGACGGCCTGCAAATTCTCCACCGATGGCAGCGTGCCCGCGTTGCCCCGCTGTATAACGAGCCTCACACGTTGACCAAAATAGGCACCACATCCCAGCCCTCTGGTCATTGCTCAACTTAGCAACTTTAATATTTTTGGAAAGTCCAAGCCTTAATCCCGTACCTCCTGCGAGAACTCCTCGAGCTCCTCAAACCGGATCTTGCCGCTGACGCCGACAGACACGGCGGTCAGCGTGGCCGGAGCCGTCACCCGCCGGTTGACGGCCAGCCGCCAGCCTGACCCGTCTTCCTTGTCATCGGCTTGGCCACCTGGAGATGGGGAGGAATTTAGATTATTCTGACTGTTATAGGGAGGAATGTAGACTAGGTTATTCTTCTAGATACTAGATAGATAGTGAAAAATTGTCACTTAGCTCGTGCCTCGGAAAGCACGTAAAACCGTTGGTCCTGCGCCTGATCTCTCTCCGGTCGTGTCAGCTTTCCGTCCCATCGGACTATGAGAGTAACGGAATAGAGAGTGCATCTGTGTTTGCGCACACACTTGTGCACTATAATATCTCCTGCGTACCTGGCCAATCTCCGTAGAGATTGGTCGCTTTGGCCGAAATACGGTCGGAGATCATCATCATCATCACTAGATAGAGGAATGTAGAGTAAGAATTGGCTGATTCACAATTACCTATATGTCTGGTATCTTTATCATCATCCTGGCCATCCTTGAGATGGGGAGGAACGTAGACTAGATAAGTATTCGTTGGTGTAGGTACAACCTGTGCTGATGTGGGTATAGCTGATGATTGTTGTGCAAAATACGGTTGCATGTGGTAAGAATCGACTAAGGAACTCAGAGGGGTTCTCTCAGGCGATGAGCTAGATCAGAGGTGCTCAAACTTTTTTTCATACTTAGACCACTTTCAAAATGTAGCTGCTAGATTGCCACAGATCTTTTACATCTCACCCCGCGTCTGTAGGATGCTATTTCAAAATATATCTAAGAGCCCCATCTATAAAACAACTAAGCATTTATTACCCAAAGCATCCCAGAACTCCGCCGGTTCCTCTCCTTGACTGAAGGTTGTGACCTCCACGCTGTCTCCCACGACAGAGTTGACGAATTCCAGTGCGGCATCCTGTTCCTTGTTATCGGATTCCTAACAAAAGTAGGATTGGTTAGTTGAAACTATTCTTGAATATCCTAATCTTAGAATAATGATTTTCGCTCCGCGGAGCGAAGACCTATCTTTGATCTAAGATCCTAATATGCACAATGTTATCTTACAAAAGCCACGAAAAGTCTTCGTACATATATATAATCACGCCTTTATCCCTTACGGGGTAGGCAGAGTACCAAGGGCCGATAGAACCACATGGTGCCTCTTCTGACCAATTTTGAGGGTATAGTTGAGATGTACAAGTTCGGTTAGTATTGACAGGTGGTCAGCCCATCGCCTACAAAACATCAAGACCCTCTTGTCCCTCTACTGACTTGTACAGTATGCCTGGGAAGAGAAGCAGCTGTAGTTTTATACGTTTTTTTTTTCACTCCTAGCATATTTATTCCTCTATGGTACAAGTATATACGTAAATACATAGATACGTATAGAAACATCCATGACTCCGAAACAAACATCGATATTATATGTTTTAAGTATGTATGATTATACCTTTCCAATCCTGACGTAAACGCCTCCACTGGTCTCTAGCACAAAGACATCATCGTCTTCCAACACGTCTGCCTTCTCAGGCACCTGGACGGCTCTCATGTCCACTCCTAGCTCTGTCCCTTCCACCTGGTATTAAGGAGAAGTGGGTTTATATTTCTTATGGACTATTATCCTGAACAGTCTTTCTCAAAGAACCACATAAGAATACAGTGTATTTTCGCCGCCACCCTTAACGAAGGGTACGTAGGTACTCTATAATCAAATAAAGTAAGTTTAAGCCAAAAAAAAGCTGGGAAACGATGTAAATTTTTTTTATAAAAAAATATTTAATTACTTGCTCGAGTGAAATTTATAGTGTCTAGTGTTTATGCTAGTTTTTTCATAGACAGATATTAATTATTTCTCGAAATTTTGCTACGCGCGTCAATGTGCATTTATGTAGAAAAACGCAGACTATTTACTCTACTTTGGACCCTAATATCTTGGGAACCAGACACTTCCCATGAAGAGATTCCGTAGTTTTCGGGAACGTTGACGACCAAAAATCACCTGTATACAGGTGTTACAAAAAGGGTAGGTATGTTAAGCAAAAAGCCATGTAAATAGCCCACTATAGAGAACTTATTCCCAAAATTTGAGTCTCGAAATCACATGTTTATTTTCCAAGATTGTATTCAATGAACATTCTCGAGTTGTTTAGAAATTCTCCATAATATCTGAAAAAATAAACATTTGAATTTGAAATTTTGTGGGATTGTTTTAATTTAGTTGGCTATTTACATAGCTTTTTGCTTAATATACCCATTTTGTTACACCTGTAGATACATGAAATGTTTATTTGGGTAAAGGTACATAAATTCAGCTTGGTCAAATTGGTGTTCAGTCTGTTTTAGTATCTTTTATTTTGCCGACAGTAGCGGCTGGCAAGCAAAATACAGGATGTTTTTTTGTGGCCACCTTTAACGAAGGGTACGTATTCTATACATGAAATAAAGTAAGTTTATGCCAAAAAAATGCTGGGAAAAAAAATTTTTTTTTGAAAAAAAAAATTAAATTCCTTGATCGTGCGAAATTTATAGTGTTTATGTTAGTTTTTTTATAGACAGATATTAATTATTTTTCGTGAAAAAATCCTGCTACGCGCGTCTATGTGCATTTATGCAGAAAAACGCAGTCTATTTACTCAACTTTGGACCCTAATATTTTGGAAACCAGACACTTCCCAGGTATGCTTCCATGGAGAAAAATGATCGTGATGATGAGGAGATTCCGTAGTTTTCGGAAACGTTGACGACCAACAATCACCCTGTATTGTGTCCTTTTTAATTAATTACATTCAATAATTGGTAATTTGTCGTACCAATTAATGGACCAATTTGATGGACAATTTCTAAGCTACATATTTACACCCATAAAGATTCAGATTCGTTAAATTAGATACTAACCCTGAAAAGTCTGACGTGGTCATCGTCGTAGGTTCCTTGTGAGTTTTCAGGCTTGTAATCTCCTTCTTTGCTACCGAAGAGTATCACGAGTTTACCTGAAGAAAGTAAAAAATAAAAAATACTAGACCTACCGAAGTACATGTATGTACCTACTATCAGTCCGTGCCCAGTCAAACGAAATAACTTAATAAAATCTGATACGACCGTGTATGCAAAAATCAAGGTTAAAAATCAAGTAGTTTGTATTTCACTACCAAATATTACCAAAAATTAAGACGCTTTAAGTCGTCATCGGCGACTGTGGCCAGTTTTCATTTGACGCTTTAAGACGTCTTTGGCGGTCAAAGGGCTATGCTATCTATATTAAACGCTAGGCGTACTTATAGATTTTCTCTTACCCTTGAAAATAGAAAGCAAATGCTTGGGCTCCTTCCCCTGTGGAACTTTGACCACGGTCAGGTTGTCGAGATCATTCTCCAAGTCTGTCACTTGATCTAGACCGGCTTGTTTGTCTTCGCTGCTGGCGTTGCTACCCTGGAATACATACAAACATGCTTTGCATTCATGTTATTTTGTAGTATATTTCTCCTCCCTGACCTGCCTGCATGACCACGCATCGTGGATATCATATCGTACGATATCGTATCGTCTCTATACAAAATTCAACATGGCGGCTATATTTATCGTATTTTACGACAGGCTAAATGTTGATAAATCGGTTTATCATATCGTGTTTCGCAGGTCATGCTACTTGGGCTGAGGACTTAGATAATGTAATTATTTTACAAGCGACGACGGCGATAATTACAAAATTATCGAATACTGCATACGTACAAAACTGCAGGATCAAAAATAAAGATGTGTAGGTATGGTAGGGTGTAACAAAAGGGGTATGTTAAGCCCTTCTGTTACAGCCTGTATATGTAGTGTCGGTGGAGATTCCACCACAGCATATAACTACTTATAATAAAATCTGCCCTTTGTGCTACCCTAGAAGATAAACCTAGGTCTATGCTTACCATCCACAAGTAGACCACATAAGCGTCGCTGCTGTTCTCGTCAGTGTACTGGTATTGGATGACATACACATCTGACTGGCACAGCACGGTTGAGCCTGACTGGTACTTCTCGGAGACGTCCTCGGAATCACCACCAGCGATTCTAGAATTATACCAAAAAGTCATGAGGAGGATACGGCATAAAGAGAGGACTTTCGACTTAGAGGAAAAGCTGTGTCATTAAAAAGTAACAAATTCCATTTTAGTACAAATAAGGATCGATAGATTCTGTTAAATGTTCAAATACTTTTTTATTTTATTTTGCAATTTCACGAAGACCAACAGCTATTTATAATTATAGTTAAAATTGTAGACACATAAAGCCAATAACGGGTCCACACTTATACACCGTTGCAAGTTGTTTTCAAAGTAAGTAAAGCCGATGATCCTTGCACCTGATCTCACTCCGATCGTGTCAGATTTCCGTCTTAACGAACTATGAGAGAGAAGGAATAGAGAGTGCATCTGGGTTTGCGCACTTATCTCCTGCGTCAATGGCTAATCTCTGCTGAGATTGAACGCCGTGTACGAAATACGGCCAAGAGGACATTATTTAGGTGAAATACATAACTATGTTTATAAAATAGGGTAGACATATCTACAGGGTCAAGCACAAGATCTTACAGACACTTTTATCATAGTATGATCAGCTAAAAGATCGGTGTGACCACAGAACAGGTAAGGTGTGACTTGCTAACTCATTACCTGAGAGAACCCCCCTGACTCGGTACTTGATCGACTCTTATTATGTATGGAAAAGACAACTGACCTGGTGACTATAAGGCTGCCATCACCTTGATCAGGCATGTACCCTCGAGCTGATGCACTTTTGCCGATGAGGTAAGCTGATGCCTTAGACTCATCAGCGTCGCTGGAGAAGTAGCCGGCGTCTGGAAATGAGATTTGCTGAAGACCAGGGTTCTTAAGACATTGTAACATCGTTTAGAATCGACGTTTGTTGCTGCAATACTCCAGTCAAGCATTTAGTATTAATGTGATATAAAATAACGAACCTCTTTCCATTCGATTGAGAAATTATTTATTTCTTTATTGTATGTATGTACCTACCCAAATACTTTATACAGAAAAACTGTACCCCAGACTGAGATTTCTTACAGATTTACTTTGTCTAGGCACTGAGCCTTTTCAGTTCGTTTATTTAATCTCTATAGGACTTATTTATTTAGGTAGATATCTAATTATTACATTAAACTGAAACTTAATCTACTTACCAGTTTCAGTGCTGTAAGACTTGACGGTCCCCCCAACGGTGTCCCAGCTGTGGAAGTACTGCTTGAAGTTGGAGCACTCCACGCCTTCTGTGACCCTGGTCACGTTCACCTGGATGAAGAATAGATATCGTCGAAGAAGTAAAGCTGACAGGTGTGGTCATATTACTGCCCTATCTCCTTTATCCTATGCTGATGCGGGACTTAACTAGAATACATCAGTTGTATCTCCTTCTGTGCGTGGCGTTAGAGTTGACTGAAGAACTCAAGGGCATCCTCTCAGGCTATGAGTTACCAAATTGTCACAGATCTTTTACAACTGCCCTGGATCTGGTAGCTGCGGGATTTACTTCACCACCCTGCAGTTTTAGCTACCCCATATTGAAGATACCTAAGATTGGCCGCGTGGTGCCGGCAGAGTAGAATTCGTACTACCCCATGTCTGCCCGTGGGTATCGTACGAGGCGATTAAGGGTTTCCGGGAGGTGGGCAGCAGCGCCTCCTGTGTTGACAACATAGTCCAAAATACAAACAGCGGTCACCAACCCGCCTGCCCAGCGTGGTGACTATGGGCAAATACCCCCCATGGCAGTCTTGTGGCGTGCCCCGGGGGAGGCGGTGGACTGGAATAGGCTGATGATTGAAGATACAACCGCGTGTATATTTATGTACTTTTGTTTAAAAAAAAAACGCCGCCACTAGAAATGATCCCGTTGATCCCGGTGATCCCAAAAAACTCGTTAACCCCACAATGAGTAGCGAGGCTTATCTACCATTGAATAGGACTGACCCTGCCATTGGATGCTTTGACCAGCCTTATTGAAATGCTCTATAAAGCACATAGGCTCAGGCTCAGACCCATGGCCCCATGGTTAGACGGGTTAGACTTACCCACGCGGGATATCCCTTCAAATCAAAGTACTTGGTGACGACATCGTTGTAGTTCTTCTTGGTGTCGGCATCCACCTCCTTCCCGATCCAGATGTATACGCCAGAGTCGGGTGTGTCGAGAATGTACACTTCCTGAAATTTTTACACAATTATGTATTACGTAACTAGGAACTAGGTAATTATAGTAAGGTCACATAGCCCGTCAGTGAGATCCACTTGGTGGGATGGTGGGACTTAATCGAAGCGACATCTGGGTACTGATTTGAGTCCAATTATGAATTTTCAAGATTCGAGACTGACAGACAGCTCATAGCAGGAACTACTGAAAAGTGCGTCATATAGTACCTAGGTGAGAATGAGGACTAAGGATATCCTGAAATTTCCTGTAAAAGAGAAGTCCAAAATACTTACACTGGTAGAAAGCTGACTTTGCTTGAAGGGCTTGCTAATTGTGATCAGGTCTAATTCTTCACCAACCAGCACCCTGTACAAGTATACAGCTGAGATGTCATCACGCTGGTATGTCTGGAAACAAAAGGTTTTAAACTTTAATGAAATTGCAGGTTGTATTTTCCCATCATCATCAATCAGCCCACACTCGCCCACTGCTCGGCACAGGACTCTTATGCTACGCCATTCACTCCGGTTCCGCTCCTCCTATCATTCCACCTTCCTCTTCCTAATAATCTGTTGTACCAGATGATTTAAGTAATCAGCCCAGCGAGCATCTGGGTGTTCCGTAGTATATGAACATATCTAAATCGGAGTAGGTAAAGATAGATCTAAGGCAGATGATATTCGAAAGTTGATGGCCACTTGTGGATGTGGTTGGCCCAGGACAGAGGACGTGGTGTAGTGAAAAGGAGCCATTTACTAAGCAGTGGGTGTAGAAGGCTGTATCAGATAGATAACCTAACCTAATCCGCCACCTCTTGTAGCACTAAATGCTTGGATAATCTTACTGTTGAGGAATCATCATCAGCCAAGTCATCCTTAGAACCTGATCCAAGAGCTTCGAAGAATAGTTGGAAGTCGTCATCATCAGAGAATTCATCTGAATAAAACAAAAATGTAGGTATAGCTATAAATTTGTACCTAATGTTGGTTGGTTGAAAAATAAAGAAGAAAATGTTTCAAATAAAACCAGATAACGAAGTATTTTATTCATCGTTATTTTAATCCTGCCATGTTTGTATTTACTTAGGAGTCGGTCTAATATGTCTTTTTCCAATCAATCAGACGTCTTTCTCTTACTCACCAATGATCTCAATAGTAGCTCTTCCATTATGGTAATCGTCACGCAGAGTATTGGCGAAGCTGATGATCTTCCTGCGCTGGGTAGCCTTGGCTCCATCAGCTATCAACACGAAGATATCATGACCCACCTCTAGGATGAAGCAGTTGTCTTTAGTCAGGGATGAGGCATCAGCAGTTACCTTTAGCGGATGGAAAATAAAGCTTGAAGTTAGCTAATGGGAGGTAGCGTTCAAATTGACCTATTTTCAGCAATGGATACTTCTCATACCACCGTCTTGTTCTTCTGGTATAGGAGTGATAAAAGATTGAAATGAATGAAGGAACTATCTTCGTGGATGAATGTGGAATTTCGACTTGCCTCCATGTTGGTTTTGGTTCTCTTTGTATTCGGTAGATGGCGTTGTACAGTTTAAACGAGCAAGAAATAAGAGTTATACACTGACAAACGTACCTCTTCAATCCTCATATTCTCACTGCCGGAGAGCTTCAGCAGACGTTTCTCTGCTCCAGCATTGGTCTCCACCTGGTTGAAGCCTGACTCGTTTCCGCCCTCGAGATAGCGAATAGCTGAAATTAAAACATATGATACCTACAGTGCGGTAGTTCCCAGAATGGTGTAGCTAGAATTTGCAGCTAGATCTAGGTCTTGAAGGAGACCGTAAGCTACATTTAGCATAACGGGGCCAAATAATAATATAAAAGATCTGTGACCAGGGGCGGCTCCTGATATTTTTAGATGGGGGTTCACATTTTTTTTAATATTTCAAAATTACAGTGTGGAAAATGAGATGATGCAAGGTGCAACTTCACTCTTGTTAAAATTCAGATGTCCTAATGAAACACATTAAGGACATTACAACTATATCACGTTCTAACTCGGACTAAGCAACATCTAGTGGCCGCATACGCACACTACGAATTAATGTGAGCGGCGCTCCAGATAAGACTAATTTTTCATACGAAATTTTCTGTTTCACGCGCCGGCCTATGTCGGTATGTCTCTTTCGCTTTCATTGAATACAGTACTAGGAATCGTACCAAATTACGTTTCATTGGAGCGCGATCGCTAGCGCTCCACTCGATACATAAGATTACAACTTACTTGAGACGAACGCGTAGACACTATTGTATAAACATAGTAGAATTGAAAGATAATTATAAATATAGAGAAATATAGATTGCCTATGTAATCTTCGTGGGTGGGAGCTCCAGCGCTCCTTAGGACGAGCCGCCAGCGTCTGTGATACTAGCTCATCGCCTTACATATTGGCTATCTTTTTTGACAGTTCTTAGTCACGATCACTCATTGAAACTTATTGAACTGGAAGTGACATGTATGCGTGTGTTGCCAAAATTTTCTTGAAATAACGCATTAGTATGTCACTTCCAGTTGTTGCGTTTCAATTGAGTGATGATCACTATGAACTGTCAAAAAAGATAGCCAATAGGCCTGCAGAACACCCCTGAGTCGACACTCACGATGTGTATACATGGAAGGAGATGCAGCTGATATATTCTAGTGAAGCCCCGCATCAGCAAATATCTTACCTGGCTTGAAATACCCCAAAAATTGGCTGCTCTCATGCCCTTGAACCTCCCTGTGGTGGACGGCCCTTCCACCCAACATGTCGTCGAGGGTGACAGTTAAGATGGCGGCGGATCCCATCTTGTCCTGAGTGGTCTTGCCTCCGAGCCAGAAGTGGGCATCATATAGCATAGCCGCATCCGTTTCTGTTGTCTGCAAATTGATTAGGTAACTACTACGTTTTCACCAAATAGTTCCTATGAATGACGGCGCTGTTTATAATGTGAATGACTACATTATTACTGGATACAAAATATGTTACATCCGAAATCAGACGAGTTTCTTTGAAACGGATTCTAGAATCAGCCTCGAAAGTTATTGTTTATTTTTGGAAGCCATCGTCTTGGTCGAATGGTTCCACTACAAAATATACCAACCTTGAGAATGATGTAAGAGTCGCCATTATAGAACTTTCCGTAAGTTTCTGCCTCCGTGGGCACTGGTTCGAATTTCTGGAAAAAGTTTTAAGAAAATTAATGTCTCTTATCTAATGAAATATTCTGGGGGCTTAGACAGTGTCATGGCTGCGCAGGAGCATCACTAGTCCCAGGGGGGAAGGGGGCAAGATATGTATTTTGAGAAAAGTATAAAGAAAAGAGACTGTAGACATTTACACGTGGTAATGCCACATTGTTTGGTGATGACTTTAAATTTGGGAAATTATTAAACCTATAGAGGAAAGTAACCAAATATGGAATACCATTTTGTTTTTGTGTTATAGAAAAAAAAAGACATTGTAAATAAAAAAATTTATTCTTATTTATTATCAGTCATTCAGTTGCGCTTAAATTATTTACAGTCTTTTTTTACATATATTAATTTAAAACACAAAATTTTCACAAAAACAAATGGACTACTATAAAACTATAAATAATAAACCTTTACTTTTATGAGATACAATAACTTTGTTCAATTTTAAAAAGTTACTTAGGTCACTTGCAAAAATCATATATCCATGTATCGAACTCGGCACCTGCGCAATCACCATGGGCCCAAAGCCCGCACATGAGATATTTGATCCATGTCTCTCCTCGAATGTCTTGAGAAAACAGACTGTTACTACAACATACACTCTGCATCTCCTGAGTCAGGAGCTCCCTGTCCTGTGACGGCATCAGGTTCACTGTCTGTGTCAAAGTGCACTTCTAATAGTCCATATTTGGACCCCACGGGCTGTCCATATTCGGAAATTTCAAACTAATCAAAACGTACTATCACTTTTTTTAACTAAACACAATGAGACAAAAAAAAAACCTCTAAGACAATCGAAAAAACATCTAATTAATGCATATTCATAAATATACGATATTATTTCCAACTACGTATTGAGAAATACTTACGTTTTTGGTACTTTAAAAACTTTTCTCACAGCGCTAAAACAAAACAGTCTCACCGTGGCCACAAGCGTCGCCCGATTGACAAGTCGAAAACTGTACGCGAGTATATTGATGGAAAGAAACAGAAGATCACTGTCTTTAGCAAGTAGGAGTATTTGTTTCCGAGAAATGGCGGTATTCCATTTTAGGGATACTATTCCATATTTGGTTACTTTCCTCTCTAAGCGCCGATTTTCCAATGGTCAGATAGATTTAACTGAAGGAAGTTGATGCCGTCTCTATCTTGCAGCATAGATAGATAAAATTCTTTATTGTACTACAAAAAAAAAAACATTATGTACAAGGGCGAGCATCTATCATCAGTGTTAGTCATATATTATTATGTGGCGTTAGTTACCTGCTTATTCGTTGCTGATGTTGATTAATCTAATCTTTAATTAATATCAGATTAGATCAATAACTAATTAAGTACCTAACTAATTAACGTTAAACATTACAAACAGTAATTATTATTATAAGTAGCCGGTTGCCTGCCTGCTGTGCCTGCCTGACCCCAACCTCCTCGGGTATAGCTAAGTGACGGAATATTAAACTTCGCGTAGGTACATGAAATATATTGGTTGGTACCTATACATATAGGCCCATGACTACGCCTTCCAACTGAAAGCAGAACTTGGGCTATCACCGCTTTAAAATAAGGCTAAATAAATAATATTGTAGGTAGATAATGCCGTGTTTAAAGAAAAAAAAAGCCGACAAGTGCGAGTTGAACTCGCGTGAAGAGGGTTCCGTACGATGTTACCTATCATGTTTTTTTAAATCTGACAAAAAGTTGGTACGCACAATATTGAGTGATTTACCATGTTATTTTAATATCATGGACTTCTTATAGGTTTTCCTATAATCTATAAGGAGAAAACTAATTTCTGTATTTTTTTCAAAATTTTAGGTTCAGTAGTTTCGGAGATAAGGGGGGGGGAATGGTCAATTTTCGTCTATTTTCTTGAATAACTTGGAAACTATTTATTTTAAAATCACAAAAAAATACATTTAAGAACTTCTCAACAAGACCTTTCATTTGATATGCCACACGATGCAGTTCTCAGATTTTTTTTTTTTTAATTTTCCCCTTCCCCCCCAAAAATGACCCCCCATATGGGTGAATTTCAACAACTTCGATTTTTGACTAATTACGCTGGCGAAATTTTATATCCACTTTCTATAACTTTTTTGTATTCGAAGTAATAGCTAAAAATATATAATACTCAGTCATATGGTACAAATTTTTAAAAACGTATTATTTCTTAAGATATCTGCATTTAAAAATTTCAATCGCCACCGATATTATTATCAAACCACCGAAATTGATAATCTCTCCACTGAAATTTATTACAACCAGCGGAATTATAAATACAGGAGAACATGATACGAATTACCTATTTATTTATTTTATAATAACTTGAAAACTTTAGATTTTTCGTTTATTAGTTGGTAATAATATACATCATGATTATAGCTTAGAAACTATGATAACAAATTTAAGGAATACGTTAACAGTTAGGGAAATATTTTATTACATACTTTAAAATGCTTCCTAGTGAGTTTTTTCTTAGCATAAAACGTAGTGGCCATGGCATCTCCTTTAAGATCTCGCAGTTCTGACTACACCATTTCAGGAACCTAGCCGTATTTATTTATATGTACGTAAAAATCTTCGAAAACCAGAAATAAGGATAATTTCTTTTCACATGTGACACCTCGTTAGCTACCTTTATATATAAGGAACACCCTTTCCGGAAATTCACAGTGTCGGAGATATGACATTTTATGATTTTTTAAAAATCTCCTTTTAGAGGAGTAGAATGGCATATAAGAAATGAATCACATTTTATACTTTGACCTCCCAAAAATCTATCAACATGGAATGGTCAAGCAAAATTTGTTAAATGTTTTTGCCAATTAAGCCCCTACTCTTTCAAAATAATATACTGCGTCATGCGTACCCTTTATCAAAATAAATACCTTATTTAATAAACTACTCAAAAAGGTGTAACTTATTATGAGAAAGCTTACCAGCAGCTGACCAATAAAGGTTTCGAAAAATACATTCCGTGGCGCTACAGCCTATAGCAGTGTTATATTGAGGCAAGTAGAATGTAGAACTCTTCTGTTATCATCAGGCGTACTTGTTCAAGCTACTCGAGTTTATCGCAAAGTTACTCGGGTTTATTCGTAACTGTTCATTTATAGTAGCAATTTTGGGTGGTTTCCTTGAGGTTGAACTGAAGGCCAAGTCATAATCAATATCACAAAATGTGGGATTGAAGTAGATAATAATTATGTGCATGAGTACACCTACTAGGCCAGTAGAACATTCAATATATAGAATTTTTTTCTGAGAAAAGTCAGGACTCAGAAAAATATTACATTCTTATTGGTCAGCTATTAATATTGAGAAATGAATCTTAAGTGCCTGGAAAAACTTAGTTCATTTAGGAACGGTTCCCTTCCTATGATCTTATAACGTCTACTTGTCGATATGTGTACTTATGCTGTCTATCGATTGAGTGCTCAGACTGCATCAGGAACACCATTAGGTATGCTAATCGCCTACCAAAAAGGAACTGGACAGTAAATGTGCCGGCCATGTTAGTCGTTTAGACACCGAAAGATAGACGAACAGTGCAACTGGCTGGATGCTACAGAGCGGCTGCCTGGGGTAGGAGTAAGACGAGATGGAGGTGGCGGTATGACCTCTATTCGAGTTTAACTGCATCATGAAAATGCCTTTGGATAGCAGTAAGATTCCTATGCTATAATATATATATATATTATAATGTCAGTTCATCACCTTTGTATTTTTTAATTTGACTACAAACTTAGGTTACTTGTTAAAAAAGGTTGTCGCGCCATAGGATAGCACTTTTAAAATTCTTATTAGTCAGCTGTTGGTAAGCTTTTTCATAATTATACCTTTAGAATTTAGTTTAATGAAGTGTGCGAATTACGTGAAATCATTATTTTGAATGAATAGGAAAGAATCAGGAAAAAAAATTATAAACCTTTTGGTAATTGTACTTTGACAATGCCAAGTTGATGTCTGTTGTTTTGTCTCCAATGATTATTTATTTATCTAGTTGAATTACTGAAATATACACGTATTTTAGTTTTTTATGCATTTCCATTTAATAATAAGGTGATTTTAAAAACATTACAAAATGGGGCATAACCCTGAAGCCGTAATTTTTTAATGGGTCTTCCTACCCATGAAGGTAGAAAATGGGCTGTACTTTTACATCTCAATAGAAATAATACCCGTTTTCCAGTCATCCTGTATACAAAAAGACAAAATATCAATTACGGTGATATTATTAAATTACGGTGGCCCTCTTTTTTGCCACCGGAGCCACTGGAGTTGCGACACCGTACTTAGAATTAAGTAACAAATTTCAAATTATAACGGACACTATTATTTTAATTGTAATAATTCATTTGCAATTACGTCGATACATCTAATCTTTAATCACTCTAAAATTTCTTTTTAAACAGCCTTTTAGTTTTTTAAATACACATGACACCGTTATATGATAAATTTGTATTCCTGCGGCACCGCAGGTTATACTTACGTTTTTGGCGGGAAAACTGTTCAGTGTATCAAACATCCTTGTACTTGGTATACGATGGCTTGACAGAGCAGTGCGGGGAAAGATAGCTTAGCATCTATCTCATTCATTATGATGAAATTGTGTAATGTTCAAAATGCGCCAGCGTTATTGACTTTTTCCGCGGGACATTTTTAAAAAGCTGTTACAGGTACTACCGGGTTAAGTTAAATTACTGCTCATGGTGTAAATAATAGTGTCATTTAATGTATTTTTAAAATATGTATGTATTCTGTTAAATTAATTCACCCGAAAATTTAAATAGCCAAATTTATTTTTGCAAATGAAGTGGGGACATAGCACCGCAATTAGATTTAGAGCCTTTGATAATTTTTTTAATGCGTAAACAAATAGATTTTGGTCTTAAGTTTTAAACGTTAGTCTAGATCACTGTCTGAACTTAATGAAAAAAAATTAATAAATGTGCATTTTGCACTTTCCACTACGATTTTCATCCACGCCGCGCTAAAAACGTACCTGGGAAATTCACCCATATACAGATTTCATCTGCTCACGTCACACCTCTGTGTTTGGGTCACAGGAATTGATATGTGTACCAAATTTCAACTTAATCGGTCTAATAGATTCGGAAATAATTGACTGTAAGCGACGGACGGACAGACACACGAGTGATCCTATAAGGGTTCCGTTTTTGTATTCAGACGTACGGAACCCTAAAAAGGTGAGTGAACGACATACACGGAAGGAGATGCAACTGATGCATTCTAGTGAAGCCTCGCATCAGTACAGAGCATAGCAGACGCTATTTGGCGTTTTAAGTCATTTCTATCATCGTAAACCTACATTTTTGCACTTAAACGTACTTAGTAAAATAACAACACAAAATTCAACTGTTTACTTACGTCAATAGTCCAAATTTCAATGCCTGGGTTAGCTCCAGCCTCCGCAAACGCAGGATGCTCCATTTTCCACTTGTACAAAAATAAACACACGACCTGCCCGTATAGTGTGTTTATACTAACTGATGTCCATGATAAGATTGCAAGCGACGATAACTACTGATAAGGAACATTTTAGCTATCGATTATTAGATTTCCATGAAATCGAATTGCACAATATGATTACAGCGCGTCCGCCCACAAAGTCCGCGTAAACTTTAGTAATCCCGTTATTTCCCGTTCTCTTGGGAATTTCGGGAAATCTTTTCTTGTCAGATGTTTACGTCATACATAGAACACATCTCTAGGTCTCCACTGGCAGAGGGCGAATCCTTAGGCTTAGCTTAGGATTAGCATGTCGGATACCTATGCTAAAATGAAGATTAGATTTATGGGATAATCAAATTCGTGAGTAAGTTGTCTGGTAGAAGAGGGGCTTCTCCAGAATTTTAATATTCTGATATTTCCGAACTTGTACATCTCAACTTCTCAGGTTCTATCAGGTGCCTTGGTGCTCTGTCTACCCCGTAAGGGATCAAGGCGTGATTATACAGGATGTTTTTTGTTGCCATTCTTAACGAAGGGTACGTTCCTACTCTATACATCAAATAAAGTAAGTTTATACAAAAAAAAATGCTGGGAAATGGTTTTATTACTTGATCGGGCGAAATTTATAGTGTCCAGTGTTTATGCTAGTTTTTTCATAGACAGATATTAATTATTTCTAGTGAAAAAATCTTGCTGCGCGCGTCTATGTGCATTTATGCAGAAAAACGCAGTCAATTTACTCAACTTTGGACCCTAATAGCTTGGGATCCAGACACTTCCCAGGTATGCTTCCATGAAGAAAAATGATTGTGATGATGAGATTCCGTAGTTTTCGGGAACGTTGACGACCAAAAATCAGCCTGTATACCAGTGGTTCCCAAAGTGGTCCAGGTGGACCCCCAGGGGTCTACAGGAGACTCGACGGGGGTCTACGTTGGCGTGAAAAAATTGAGGTTCACAATTAATTTGTATGTGTTGTAGGCCTGTAGGGGGTCCACCAGAACCAGTAAACTTTTGAAAGGGGTCAACGAGAAATAAAAGTTTGGGAACCTCAGCTGTATAGGGTAGGTAAATAAAGGTAGCGTCAGCGTAGCGTCCTGCTACGAAGCTCGTACGTAGCAGGACGCTCGTAGCAGCAAGCGTAGCATTTACCGTATTTCCGAAAATAAATATCGATTTCGAATTATCATACATATTAAAGTTTCAGTTGTTTCCATACTTTAATCTGCCAGACAATGATTGTCTTATGAGTTTTTTTTAACCGTAAATAAGATTACTAAAGAGAGTCAGATGTAAAAGGTGAGTATAAAAGTTACCTAGCTTGTTTATTGTCTAAAAAAAACGCCCCTGAGTCGACTCTTACGAAGTTACATTCTAGTTAATAAATAAATTATAAACCATTTTAGCAATTTATTTATTTAACAATAAAATAAGACGTATCAAATAAACAGTAATTTCATTTAAACACAGTCAAAGGTAATGTAACGAAATTATAATAATTACATTCATAATACTAAAAATGAACCCAGTACCATGACAATAAGGTTGATTTCCAGAGTTGTGCCGAAGTCAGTCTGAAAAAAACATGTTTATACATTTATTTTGTTATTTCGGACAGTTAACAACCGTCCCCCTTATTACCTAACTAGCAAAAGCAAAGCGATAGCGAAAATTTGACAAAAATCGCTGATTGCTTGTCAAATTCGTATTAAGTAAAATAAATTGCAAAGGAACTTTAAAGTTTCAAGGCGAATATTGTACAATTTTCGTTATCGTTTTTACGTAATCAGGGGGCGTATACAAAGTTACATAGGTATTAGGGTCGATTCTGACCATCATACATAAGCGTAAACCTAATCTTAGTCAGGTCTATCCCTCTCCGTTCTTAACATAAACTGCTGAGAGGGAAAAGGACAGGTAGGACTAATTTTACGTTTAGGTTTAAGTGCCACGGTCAGAATCGACCATATTATACAGGATGTTTGTGACAGTTAGGCAAATGTTGATACGATAACTTCAGACCATGATTCTGAGGCAGAAAACACTGAAAATTTTCGCAGGAAAATTCCAAAACTTTCCGACATTTTTTTCATATTTTCAGGAAAAAAATAGTTTAGTTCGCCATAGCCTTAGACTTTAAAACAAAAAGATTATTTTAAAAAAGTTTCCCTCGAAAAAGTTCAAATAACTGATAAATAAACCCTAATGGAGAGTCACAAGTGATCCAAAAAACAGCAATGTGTTACACAATAACCAATAAGCCCATTTAATTAGTCACATGATCGCCCGATAATATTGGCGCGGAGAGCAAAGATTACTGATATCAAATCAAAAATACATTTCCTGCGAGTAATAAATAACACTGTCGTATAACTCAACGCAATGGTACCTGTTCAGCGTTTCAGTATTTGTCTGGCTTTCACCTACATCCTGCATATGAGGTATAAGTATGTACACAGCCAACAACACTATCCACAAGTTAAAATAAGAGAAAAAACACGAAATACCATGACACGGCCGTGTTGCCATAATAGGGTAGCTATAACTATAAGATCATGTTCGAGATGTTACAGCCTCGTTTAGCGGAGGCAGATGTAAAATATCAGTCATAAGTGTTAGTTCATCGCTTGAGAATACAACCCTGAGTTCTTAAACTCTTACGACTAGCACGGAAGGAGATGCAGTTACTTAGTTTAGGAGACTGAAGCCGCGGATGGAACTCAATGACGGAAAGTTTATATTTATTTACTACACATATACATAAGCCTATTACAGTCCACTGCTGGACGTGGGCCTCCCCAGGGCATGCCATGGGGGCGCTTGGTCCATAGTCATCACGCCGGGCGGCGCGTTGGTGAGCGCAGTGTGATTTTTCAAACTATGTTGTCCACAACATTGCTGTCCACCTCTCGGAAAACCGGCTCTTATGATACCCACAGACAGGCAGACATGAGGTGGTCCTATTCTACTCTGTCACTATAGGTACTATATTTATTTTAATATCATCATCATCATTTTCAAGCTTGAGAGTCTACTGCGGAACAGGACTCCCCCATCAACCTCCATTCCGACCGGTCGGAAGCGGCGTGTATCCAAACGATGCCCACGACCTTGGTCGTTCATCCGTCCATCTCGTGGGTGGCCTTACCACGCTGCGTTTGTTGATACGTTTATTTACTACTGCGCGCACATACTTGCTCTGTAGGTAGCGGCGGCTCCGTTGTTTCAGCTTCAGACAATTTGTTCGTGCGCTTCTTTTCACATGTATAATCGTCAGGGGAAGTACGGAATTTCTCAATATCATGTCGATTCGTGCTGTCAGGCTGGAATTTGAATCCCCTGAAAAAGAAGAAGACTTATAACTAACATTGTAATAAAACGCACGTAGGCAGCGGCACGTAGTATAAACGGCCCCCTGATTACGTAAAAGCAATAGCAAAGGCGAAGCAAAGCGATAGCGAAAATTGTAAAATATTCAGCTAAAAATATCAAAATTCCTTTGAAATTCATTTTACGTAATACGAATTTGACAAGCAATCAGCGATTTTTGTACAATTTTCGATATCGCTTTTTTAGTTAGATAATAAGGGGGATTTTTTGTACCTTATTCCGAAGCATTAAACAGATCAACAAGTTACTTCGTTCTACGTCACCTAGCGCTTTGTGAAACCGTATACAGGAAAACAAGGTTTTTTTTACAATTAGTTAGGCAAACATTTGACCGCCATCGTGCCTGATGATAAGCAAGATGCGGCCTAGGGTGGTACATGTTTGCCTACAAAGTGCCTATTCACTCTAGCTTTGAAGAGACCAATGTTGTAGTGCTCGGGAAATACATCGGCAGGAAGTGCATTCCACTCCTTAGCCGTTCGCATTACAAACGAGTTAGCATAACGTTTGATGCGGATGGGTTCCCACCCATCCGCACCAAACGTTATGTTGTTGATATCCCTATCAACAACATAAGGGTGATACGCTAGTCTGCGTCTAGTATCCCGATGGTGAAAAGGGGCTGGTGGAACTGTATTGTGAAGTTCCCACGCACACTCTCCAAAGTGTATCCTGTAAAACATTGACAAGGCAGCAATTTTACGGCGGTGGGTCAGGTCCTGGAATTTCGAATTTGCTACGGTTTCATCTCCAATAAGTTTTATTGCCCGTTTTTCCACCGAGTCCAGTGCGGCTAGCTGATATTTAGCTAATCCATCCCAAAGGTGGCAGCAGTACTCCATACAAGGGCGAACTTGCGCTTTATATAGCGCCAATAGTTGCTGTGGAGTAAAATACCGCCTAACCTTGGATAGGACGCCTTTTTTAGCTGAGATTTTTGCTATGGACTCGATGTAGGTACTTGCCAAAATTCGACGTTGCTGATATGTCCAGGCCTAGAGTTGAAGATGGTCAGTCGTTGCCAAATATGGACACGGAATTACTTAAAATGTTGCTAATTTGCTTTTCATGGAAATTACTTTTATATTACTTACTTGTGGACGCCCGCGACTCTGTTTGCGTGGACTACAAAAAAAACAAAATGTCGAAATTATCCGGGACAAAAACATTTTCCCGGGTTAAAAAGTTTATATGTTAAGTAGGACCTGTCACAATATATTCCTGAAAACTTTCTGTTTTTGAGATTTCTGTGCCGTTTCTGAGATTAGCGTGCACAAACGCACAAACAGATAAACCGACAAACAGACAATAATTCCAAAAGTCATTCTTTTGGGTAGGTACTATTGCGTTAATAAAGGGTTCGTATAATATTTTTTCTCATATATCTTCCATGTACAGACAGCGATCCGTTACATTTTTATTATGGTTTATTTTATATGGTTACATTTTAGTCTGGTTTCCAAAATATTAGGGTCCAAAGTTGAGTAAATAGACTGCGTTTTTCTGCATAAATGCACATAGACGCGCGTAGCAGGATTTTTTCACGAAAAATAATTAATATCTGTCTATAAAAAAACTAACATAAACACTAGACACTATAAATTTCGCACGATCAAGGAATTTAAATTTTTTTTTCCCAGCATTTTTTTTGGCATAAACTTACTTTATTTGATGTATAGAATACGTACCCTTCGTTAAAGGTGGCCACAAAAAAACATCTAGTATGTATAGATTATTTGTATGTGATGAAGTTGTTAGGAGTGTAGTTAAGACTAAATAGCTTTAAGACAATGGTTTTTTGTTTTGCGTAGCCCATTATTAATCTTGAACTAGTAGTTCCTAGGCCTCCCAGTTAAGAAGATGTTTCGATAACTTTGCGAATATACTTATCGCTTCGCTAGCTCGACTCGTGCGCTGTTAACAGATCCGACATAGCCTAACTCAACATCATCATCTCCTTGCCCTGTTCCCATTTATTTGGGGTCGGCGCAATATGTACTTTTCTTCCATTCATCGCTATTATCCGTCATCTCATTGCTCACTCCCAGTATACGCATATCCTCTCTCACACAGTCCATCCAACATTTCTTTGGTCTACCTCTTCCTTTATATCCATCCACATTCATGCACAACGTTCTCTGTAAAATATGCCTTTCATCCCGTCGCTTTACATGCCCGTACCAAACTAACCTATTAATAAAGCATAGTGCGTCAAAAGCCCCTTTGTAATAAGTACGGCTTATTACACAATATGCCTTCGACATCATCACTCACGGGGTTCCTGGGCGCTGTCTCAGTGCCGGCTTCTCAGTAACGACAGTGGTAGTCGCTGGAGAAGTCCTAGTAGTTTTAGTAGTCTTCTGGGCGACGACTACATTGTCAGACGCATCGGCTGGTTCAGCTTTGTATTCTACAAGAAAGAGGGAAATAAGTTGTTTGACAGGTGACAGTTGTTTTACTTTTGCTGTGGGGTTCTGTCTGTCTACTTCATGTCGAGAACACAACCGTGTCTTATGTACAAGAAATACCAAATCGAGAAATATGTTAACTTTTTAAACTTTATATACATAGTATACAAATTGGTTATAAAAATTACACAAAACTCGTTCATATTACTCCGTTCCTGTAGTTCTACCGGCACTTCGTAGTAAAAAAACGCTCGGTAAAATGCCGAGCTCGGCAAAAATGCCGGACCCGGGATAATGTGAACAGCTCTATAGTATTGTTACGTACTGGGTACGGGTGATTCGGAGCTGCCGATTAAAAGGTAGGCGTAGGTGTTAGAACTCTTTATTCGGTGGAGCAGGTTACAGAATTCCAGCACTAATCACACTTTAACTCTAAACAGCATAAACTATCACTTCCTTCACTATCGCTGGTACTCGTATCGTTTTCCTTCGCTTGTTTAGCTTCCAATCTTATTCAAAGACTGAACTAAGACTGACTCCGTCGGCCGAGATCCGTCGTATTTATACGGCTCGACGTTCGGTCCCGAACATTCGGGAATATACCCGAGCGACCCATCTACAAAAAACCCCGTAGGTGTTATCCGGGCAAGCCTGGAACGTTCTCGGGCGTTCATTCAACGACACATAAATTAAACACGCCGAGACTACAACAGAACATGCTAGTAAACGATATCGCGTTCTACTCTGCTACTAGCGACATCTAGTGAGCCAATGGGTAAACTCCCCGGTCGTAACAGTATAAATGAAATTGTATTAGGCGTTACAATTCGGAAGTTCAAACATTCAATATGGGTGCGCCCATCACCGGGCCCTACACCCTCGGATCTGATAACTCATAACTGCGAAAATTAGCACTTGCATTACCTTCAATCACTACAAGAAACCAGATCCGAGCACCTAGCATTAAAGATAATACATCGCACTATTCCGAAATAAAAAAACTAGATTAATAATCTACATATATTTCGCCAACACCCGTGGCGTCCTCATGATTATAGAAATTAGTAAATTAGTAAACCACTAATTATGAAACTCTAAAACCCAACACTTTGGATTTCGGAATAGTGCAATGTATTATCTTGCATGCTAGGTGCTCGGATCTGGTTTCTTGTAGTGATTATAGGTAGTGCAAGTGCTCGTTTTCGCAGTTATGAGTTATCAGATCCGAGGGTCAGTGGAGGGTGTAGGGCCTGGTGGTGGGCGCACCCATAGTGAAAGCTCTATAGTATATAAATTGTACAGCCACTAGCCCTTCCGGCAATTTTAGCGGCAGATTTTCCGGTGTGGCTTAGTGGGAACCAGGCCTTGGATGTGTGTGACTCATGAAGGAGAGAAGATTTACCTAATACATTGGTCGTAACTCGAATCCGCTGTCGAATGTATAATGTTGCATACAAAAATGTTACATTATCATTGGGTGTACCTGCAGTGTCCTTGTACATATCAGCTAGTTCCTTCTCGATCCTCGCCTCCTCATCCTCCGTTTTCACCAGGTCGTTCTTGTCACCGCCTTTTCTTCGCGTCTCCAAGGTCTGAAGTGAAAAAAATTTATTTACATTGCCAAGTGCTTTTTTGAAGTAAAAGCAACGTAATTAAGTAGAAAGAAGAAGAATCTCTCAGATATAGTCACAACTTTGTAGATTTTTTTACTTGTCGTGATTTTAATCGTCGAGCGTAGAGACCTTGGGCCCTTGGGTACCGGCGGCGCTCCAAACATACAGGGACCTGGCCGGGCGGCTCGTGGAGTCCACACGTGACCAAAATGCTGGCTGCTACCTAGGCCAACGAATTAGCATAGCCATCCAGCGCGGCAACGCAGCCAGCATTTTGGGCACGCTACCTGATAAGGTAGATCGGTTGACCACCTTGTAAAAATTGAGATGGTCAACCGACCCCCCATAGTCCTAAGTACATAGTTTTAAGTTTACTATATGAAACTTCTGGAATAAATATATATGTCGGAGATCAAGATGTCATATCCTACAGTCGGATCTCCAACGCCATCTATTTTCAATCGTTGAAGTTAGAAACGTCAAGTCGACAGCGAAGCACGGGTGCTAATCAGCCTCTGTCTTGTACTTACCACGTTTCTACGTTATCCGCTAGAATCCTAGTAATCTTGTGCGTAGATACAGTGAAAGTGTTTGTGATTCCTAATTAAGCTTGTTTACTACACGCCGCATTCTTTATTTCGGATTTTGGAAGATGTCGGACACACCTAACGGCACGCCACTCGACCCATCCACGTCATCAGAAGTGGGATGCAACCCGGATCACCCACATGAAACACGTGCTTCAAATAGTGACTCGAGCGAAGAAAAATGGCGTCTTCTCTTCGAGTAACAAAATCAAAATTTTCTGGCGTTGGTGCAAGCAATAAAACTACCTGCATCTTCGGACTCTATTCGCCTTCCTGATTTCGACCCAGAGAAAAGAGACATCGACGCCCGAGCTTGGATAACGACCGCTGACATGTGTATCACAGATCGACATCGCCATGGATCTTCTCTGATGATCGCGTTAAACCACGCACTCAAGGGCGAAGCATCATCTTGGCTGTCTTCAATATCGTTTCCTAATATGACGTGGGCCGATTTTAAGGAGCTTTTCGTAGCAAGGTTAGACTGTCCTGAAACTGCTGCTTCCTTTCTCATCAGTATGCACGACAAGAAACCGAGAGATAACGAGTGCCTGGCCTCATACGCCGCTACCCTCATAACATCCTTAATGGCAAGGTGGAATGGACTGACTACAGAACAGATAGCAATAGCCACTGTCTTAGCTCATATTTCAAAACAAGAGCCACGTGTTCAGAGGATTGCTATAACGACTGACATCAAGACGCGTAACCATTTACAAAAGGAACTGAAGGCTGTCTCGTTCCTGAAGAGAAGTTATTCATCAAGTATTTATCGTGATGGACCCGACCTAAAAGAAACCGACCTAATGGATCTGCTGTGACCATCAAGTGCTTTAATTGTGGACAACTAGGCCACAAATCTCTTCAATGTCGCAACAAAGCCAATTCGAAGAAGCAAGATGACCGGTCCAAACACAGGTCCTTTCACGGGGACCATAACTCGACCAACCAACCTACAGGGAGAACCGATCGCATCACCTGCTTCAACTGCCGGGAACAAGGCCACTATGCATCCGACTGCCCGAAGAGGAAAATCAAGGAGGTGAACAACGGTACCGGCGGCGGCACTGGAACTGGTCCAGCTAAGGAAAAGCGAGTAGACGTGTGCATTGTGAATGCGCCTTCAGGTTCTCTGCGTCACTCTGGTGAGTCATTCCCATTTACTTACGACTCAGGTTCAGAGTGTTCCTTAGTTAAAGAATCGATTGCTTTGAAATTTAGTGGTAAGCGAATTTATGACAATGTTTCTATGACTGGTATAGGACAAACTTCTATAGCCTCGACCATGCAAATTTTAACGACAATTGACATTGACAATATTAACTTTGAGATACTCCTTCATGTTTTACCTGACCATTGTTTGCGATACAACATTATGATCGGACGTGAAATTCTAGCTATCGGTTTGACTGTACATATGTCGGTAGATAAAGTACGTTTCGAGAAAATTAACATAGTCGAATCATGTGATGTAGTTGCAAATAATGGTATAGACCTTGACTTGGTAGATACTGACGTTAGTAATGAATACAGACCTAGGTTGATTGAGATTTTAGAACGGTTCAAGCTTAGTTTCATTACCGGTAGACCTACTTCTCCTGCTGACACTGAACCTATGCAGATACGGCTCGTAGACCCGCACAAGACGGTAAATCGTCGCCCATACAGGCTGACCCCAGATGAACGTCAGATTGTGAGGGGCAAGATCAACGAGCTGCTTAATGCTAAGGTAATTAGACCTAGTTCTTCACCGTTCGCAAGCCCGATACTTTTGGTAAAAAAAAAGACGGTTCAGATAGAATGTGTGTCGATTATAGGGAGTTGAACGATAACACCGTTGCTGACCGTTTTCCTTTACCACTCATATCTGAACAGATTGCTAGGTTGCATGGAGGACATTTTTTTACAATTTTAGATTTAGCATCGGGATTTCACCAGATCCCTATCGAGTCGGAGTCCATAGAGCGCACAGCATTCGTGACAACTGAAGGTCAGTATGAGTACCTTACTATGCCCTTCGGTTTGAAAAATGCTCCTGCAGCGTTTCAACGTGCTCTCATACATGCTCTAGGCGATCTCGTGAACAAGTACGTTGTAGTGTACATGGATGACGTGCTAGTTGTGGCCAGTAACATCGACGAAGCTTTCGATAGACTAAAGGTAGTATTAGAAGTTCTTTCTGGGAAGGGATTTTCGTTAAATCCTAAAAAGTGCTCATTCCTGAAAGAAAAAGTAGAGTACCTAGGCTTCGAGATGCGCCGAGGTCAAATTCGTCTGAATCCACGAAAGATAGTTGCACTTACCGCTTTACCACCGACCGGCGCTCTTAATAATCAAGGTAGATTTTATGATTTTCATTTTGATTCGGGTGCTGAGTGTTCACTAATAAAAGAAAGCGTTGCATCAAGTTTCAATGGTAAAAGAATTGCTAAAACTGTCTCTCTAACGGGAATTGGTCAAACCAGTGTATTCAGCACCCAGCAAATACTGTGTAATGTTGAAATTAAATTAAAGTGAAATGTTGAGATTTGGCTTATGTATAGCTATCGGGATGAAAAATAACGTTTCCAATAATGTAATTTCAAAAAGAGATGGTAAAATTCGTCATCCGAGTAATTGACCCGGTAGCTCAGTGGTGAGAGCGCTGACACGCGGAATGCAGAGGTCGTGGGTTCGATTCCCACCCGGGTGAGGAATTTTTTCCATTTCTTTATTAATAATTTTGAAATTAATGATTATTGTTTAGAACTTTTATTACATGTTTTACCCGATGTGTATATGCGTAGTGATATTATGCTAGGTCGTGAAATATTGAGTCAAGGCTTCGTTATTAACTTGTCAACAAATAATTTTAGCATTTCAAAACAAAATAATTTGACAGTTTTAAATTGTGACGTTTTAACCGATTCTAGTATCAGTAACGACTTTAGTAATGTTGACACAGATATACCCTCTTGTAAAAAGTCAGATCTTTTAACTATTTTAGGTGAATATTCCAGTTATTTTACAACAGGTTTGCCAAAAACTCGTGTAACTACAGGTGAACTCGAAATTCGATTAATTAATCCGAAGTATAGAGGTCCTTTTAGGGTATCGGAGGTACTTGAAGGTAATCGTTATGTTCTTAAAGCCCTTAATTCCAATAGAACCTATAAGTACGCACATGACAGACTTAGGCGAATGCCTGCGAATGACATTACCAATGACACGCTGACATGTGACCGTGATGATAATCTGTGCGAACTTGACGGGGATGGACCGTCATGTTCTAATTAATGTTGAGTTGACTGATTGAGAGTGGTTTACGGATACCGGATAGAGGTATTCAAGAGTCACTGGATGGAAGTGACTAGACTGGTTTACGGAAGCTGGATGGAAGTTTCCAAGAGTTGCTAGATTGAGGCAACTAGACTTACTTGACTGACGTTACTCTATATGGATTGTGTATACTGTAGCCTTGTTTTGGAATTATTTACCTTGTGTGTGCCATGCCGTTGGGTTTAAAGAACGCCAGTTCAGTTTATCAGCGGGCTATAGCAAAAGCTTTAGGTGAATTAGCTCATAGTTATATTGTTTCTTACATTGATGACCTGCTGGTATTGTATTCTACAGGAGAGCAGGGGTTGGAACGTCTACGACGTGTCTTAGATGTGTTCATTAAGAATGAAAAACGTAATCAAGTTAAACTAGATCCTAAATTTTAAGGACCGTATAAAATTTAATTGTTAGATGGTGATAGATACCGACTAAAATCTTTGTCTTCAAATCGAACCTACAAATATTCGCACGATCGGGTCCGTAGGGTGCCAGACCATCAAGTTCCTAGTAATTTTGATATCGAAATTAATGTGACCTCAGAGTCTAAATGAATGAATTTTCATATGCGATGTACAAGTTACTGACCGGTTTTTTTAAATTGTGACTTTGACAAACCCTTGACAGACAGTAGTATGTATTTGTGGCAGAACCGAAGGACCGAGTTTCTGCTGTAGCCGATGGACAGTGCTACATGTGTGTGTGTGGGAAACCGAAGGACCGTGTTTCCGTAGTAGGTAGCCGATGGACTGTGCTACATGTGTGTGTTGGAAACCGAAGGACTGTGTTTCCATAGTAGATAGCCGAAGGACTGGCTATATGACTAACTGTTACTGTAATGTTGACCGAAGGAAAGGTCTGACTGATTTAAACGTATGTGCGAGTCTGCTTATCTTTTATTTTTTATGTCTTTACGTAAAGATTTTGGGAACTTGACGGTCGATGAGCGATTTTTGTGATTTCATGAACTATTGTAATAAGGAGTCTTTAAATTTAAGTTAAGGCAGAATGGCCGAGCGTGATACATGTTACTTTGCAAAATCCTCTTTCTTTCCAGAAACCCCACGCGAGGACGCGTGAGTTGTCAAAATGGCCGTGTCGGAGATCAAGATGTCATATCCTACAGTCGGATCTCCAACGCCATCTATTTTCAATCGTTGAAGTTAGAAACGTCAAGTCGACAGCGAAGCACGGGTGCTAATCAGCCTCTGTCTTGTACTTACCACGTTTCTACGTTATCCGCTAGAATCCTAGTAATCTTGTGCGTAGATACAGTGAAAGTGTTTGTGATTCCTAATTAAGCTTGTTTACTACACGCCGCATTCTTTATTTCGGATTTTGGAAGATGTCGGACACACCTAACGGCACGCCACTCGACCCATCCACGTCATATATATATTTTTTGTATCTTTTTCGAAATTCACAGGACTACAGAGTCCCGGTCCTTTGAGACGCGTGCATCGGGCCGTAGCCAAGATGTAGAGGCCCTTTTAAGAGAATTTTAATATGGTGTGGAATGCACATGGCGGATATCATCACCCGAGCGCACAAATCCGCACAATATGATACATCCGGTGATGGTCCCCGCCATGTGCAAAGACTATTGGAGTGCAGATCTACGTCGTGCGATGGAAAACTAAGGTCATTGGCTATGGAGTTGAATGTTGGGTGGCTGGATAAGGGCTATTTTATAAAGGGAGACTATCGGACGCCTGCCATTACAACCTAGTCTCAAAATTGTTACTTAGGTGGCAGGCGGTGACTTTCCGCCCGTAATTTAAGGCCATGAGGTGGGCTTCCCATAAGTGGCGCATGCCGGGGAGGCAACACCGGCGCGGGCGGCTAAGGGTGCAGAGAGGTGAGACTATCATTAATGTTCTTTTTTTTTATAATTAATTATTAATGTAATAATAACTTTAATGTACCATGATTTAGGTTAAGCGAAACATTGCCTAAATTTGACGGATATTCTATACTCGTACATTTTACTGTCAAATGTCATATTTAAAAGGAGTCGAACATAGCAAATGGCCACCGGAATCAGCCTACCACTCATACTCGCCACTACAACTTCCGTAAGCCGGGATCAATAAAGGCGACCAGAAAAATTCAAACAAAGCATAGGAAATTCCGGAGGGACTAACAAGTGACTATAAAGTATTAAAAGTAAACACAGTATGAAGTTAAGCACTATGACCAACAGAATTTTTAAAAGTTACAATGCCAAATCTATGCCAATTAATACGACATGATGTGATATTGCGATATGATATAATTGCGAATGGCAACTTACCGTGGTCTTTTTGTTATCTCTCTTGGTCGCAGCTGGCAGCACCGTAGTGGTGACGCTGTTATCATCATCATTTTCAGCTGCCGGCTCTTCATCTATATCTGGTGGAAGTTCTATAAAGTCAAATGTTAGGGAGCTTTCTTATGGTTGTGAGAAAAAGAATAATAGAAAAATGAGTTCTCCAGAAACCATTAACACGCATAAGGCCGGGATTTCACCAAAGCGGAGATGTGTGCGGTATGATGTGTGCTGTGCGAGAAGAGATGTTTTTCAGCTCGGGTGAATCCACCGAAGCTGTGCCGGGCTAGCCTTGCGAATGTGCGAGTGTGTCGTCCGCGCACAGCTCACATCTCCGCTTCCATCGCGCCGTACAAATATTACACATCTCCGCACAGCGATCTCCACTGAAACTGAGGGGAGAGGAGATGTGTCAATAACGCAATTCTATTGGTTGTTTAAAAAACATCACCTCTCCGCTCGTCTCGTCTGCGCTTTAGTTGAGTCCCGGCCTAAACCCACTTTTGAAGCTACTTTAAGTCAGTCAAATTGATCTGATGGATTTTTATTTGACTCCTTTATTATTCACATTCACCCTATACATATAGGCATATAGTTATTTTTTAAAACCTTTTTGTAAGTGGTAAGTAAATATTTCTTAATTTGGCGGGTTAGAAGCATGGAAAACGAGGGATTTTCTCCTCGTTTTTTGCCTCACTATCCCGCATGTATTGTCATTGATGACTCCTTCTGAGGACTTGTTCTATGCCTAAGGTTCAGTAGTTGTGTCAGTTATTTGCAGAGTTATACGTAATCTTCAAGAACGCCAAATCTTTGGCAATATCAGTTTAAAATGAAGCTATATTGCGCCGACCCCACAAGTGATGGGATGTCACGAGTGTTGACAAAACTAGTAACATTTAATACAAGATTTATAAACATAAAGGTTGCTACGAGTATAACAAAACCGCGTTTAAAGTTAGACACTGCTTAAAAATGACATTTGACAGCAATATTTATGAAACATCTGTCAAAAGGCAATCTTTAAGTTCTTGTAACAACACGAAAGCCGGCGCGCCGGTAAAAACAAACGTCAAATCTTTGGTGAAATTACTTATGTAAAAAAATCTATCAGATATTCACGGTGGGATCAGAGAATAATAGAATAGTATTATTAGTATATAATACTGGTGACATCCAAGAAAATACATATAAAAATAGCAGTGTTTCCAAAGTGGGGTAGCTCGAACTGCAGGGACACGAAGGAAGTCGCCACGTTTAGTATTTTAGCGGGGTCATTATGTAAAGTACAATGACAGACAAGTTGCTTTAGCTCATCGTCTGAGAGAAGGCCCCTGAGTTAGTCGACTCTTACGACATGACGGAAGGAGATGCAGCTGATGTATTCCAGTGAAGCCCCGCATTAGCACATGAAGACGCAGTTAACTCAAATACCTTTCAGCGGCGATCCAATTTCGATAATCTCTTGCCCGTGGGACTCGGTCAAAGATTTCACATTGCTCTTCGCCGGACTGCAATACACAATACCGAGTAACGAGATATAGATAAGTAAACGCATTATTAAAAATGTTTTTATAGTTGTTATAAATGATTTTGAACTTGTGTAGGTGCTTGTTTCTGAGCCCAATAGATTTGGTACGTTTTCGTAATCGATGTGGTTGTGTATGCCAGTTGTTTTATGTTTATTTTTAAAAAGAGGTCGTTTGTAAGGATCTTACGAATAACATTTATCTTACGTGTATTGTCTTTGAGCACTTACACGTAATTAAGTGTATGACGTAGATGCCTTGTCCAAGTAACATGTATACTATTTGTAATTACAAGTTGTACCTACACAGGTAGTGTACGAGCAAACTAGTACAACATTATTCATAGTTAGCACTTTATCTTAGCATAAACTTTTCACTTTAGTTCGCAATCAATAACCAAACATTACGCGCGTACTCATTCACCTCATTTATACCTAATTATTAGCAAGTTATATAAATTGTGTATTTTATTGTAACGCCTGGACTTATCATTTATATCATCTATCAAACGCATACGGGGAAACCCGTACATGTAGGTATAATTGTATATCAGTGGTTACCAAAGTGGTCCAGGTGTACACAGGAGACTCGATGGGGGTCTACGTTGACGTGAAAAAATGGGGGTTCGTTCACAATTAATACGTATATAATGTGGTGTAGGCCTGTAGGGGGTCCACCAGAAGCAGTTAACTTTTGAAAGGGGTCTGATGAGAAAAAAAAGCTTGGGAACCCCTGTTCTATATCTACTACATATCAATTGTAAAATGCTTTATCCTGAATGACTAACGGATTAACGCAAAGCCAAAACCGCTGACTGCTGACCGAGACCTGAAACATGGAAAGTGTTTTCTTTCACCCAGGCATCCCATAAGATAGGATTTCCTGTGAAAGTTTACACGGACGAATTCGTTGGTCTCGAAGTCTTCATACATACGATTTTTTATAGACCATAATGTTATAAAATTATCACATGTCCCAAAGAGGGTAGACTGACGTCTGGCAGATGGATACTCGTAAAAACAAATGCCAATTAATAATCAGTAGTCGATAAAATGATAACAAAAGACAGGTGCATTTTATGAAGATGAATAAATAAGTAATAAATACAGGGTATTTTTAGTGGCCACCCTTAACGAAGGGTACGTACTCTATACCTACATCAAATAAAGTAAATTTATGCCAAAAAAATATTGGGAATCGATGTAAATTTTTTGAATTTTTTTTTTATTACTTAATCGGGCGAAATTATAGTGTTCAGTATTTATGCTAGTTTTTTCATAGACAGATATTAATTATTTCTCGTGAAAAAATCTTGCTACACGCGTCAATGTGCATTTATGCCGAAAAACGCTGTCTATTAACTTTGGACCCTAAAATTTTGGAAACCAGACACTTGCCAGGTGTGATCTGATGATGAGGCGATTCTGTAGTTACATACAACAAAAATCACCTGTATTATTTAAATGGATATTATACAGGATGATTTTTGGTCGTCAACGTTCCCGAAAACTACGGAATCACGATCATTTTTCTCCATGGAAGCATACCTGGGAAGTGTCTGGTTTCCAAAATATTAGGGTCGAAAGTTGAGTAAATAGACTGCGTTTTTCTGCATAAATGCACATAGACACGCGTAGCAGGATTTTTTCACGAATAATAATTAATATCTGTCTATAAAAAAACTAACATAAACACTAGACACTATAAATTTCGCACGATCAAGGAATTTAAAATTAAAAAAAAAAATCCCAGCATTTTTTTTGGCATAAACTTACTTTATTTCATGTATAGAATACGTACCCTTCGTTAAAGGTGGCCACAAAAAAACACCCTGTATTATGTACCCATAAGTTGCACCTACATTTTATACTTATTACTAAGAACTCTCAGGCGATGAGCTGGCAACTTGTTTCTGATCTTCAGTGGTGTAACTACAGGGTGGCAAGTCGGAAAATGCTACGAATCCTCAGGCGGAAGGGATCCCGGTCAAAGAAGAATCCCAACTGCCAACATGATTATATTTTACAGGAGCATCCAATGAATAAGTCACGGGCCGGGCTTCAGACGGTATAGTTATGAAACTGCTGATGTTTTACATCTAACCCCGCTTATGCTAAGCGTTGCTGTGGAATTTCTTTAGTGATCCTTCAGTTTTGGCTAAGTACTTCATTTTTGGAACACGGCTTTGTGTTTTATTCTAGTAGGATTTCTTTAATACACACAGGCAAAGCCGCCCAAAGCAGTAGTTAAAAGAAAATAGGTTAGGACCCAGTTAAAAAAATGCGGTCACCGTTCATGCCAATAAGTGAGCCAGTAGTATGCTAACCGTTACAGTGTATAGTGATATGATCTGTGCTTTAAACCAGTTTTAAAAAGAGGTAAGTTATAATAGGGTCGATTCCGGCAGTCACACTTAAACCTAAACCTAATCTTAGTCAGGTTCTTACCATAAATGGCTGAGAGAGAGAAAAGGACAGGTAGGACTAATTTTTACGTTTTTTAGTGTGACTGCCGGGATCGACCATATAGACTATGTAAAGAACGAGACAAAACCGTTGACTTCATTATAACAGCTGAAAGAACACGAAAAATTCAGAGATTCATCTCTTTTTCTGCACCAAAATGATTTTTTTTCAAGTAATCAATAATTAACATTGAATTGTATCAGTTCATTGTATCAAGTTCAAATCTCTATTGAGGGATAGTTAGTTCTATCTACCGAACCAACTAACTCAGAGTAAGAGTAAGAGTTAGTTGGTTCAGTAGATAGAACTAACATGGAAAACTAATCCTGATGATGCCACCGGTGTTGGTGAAACATATGTCGATTAAAATTTTAATTGGTTTTCGGATTAGCAGCTATGTATTTATGGTTGCATGCTAGGTGCTTGGATCTGGCTTCTCGTTGCGACTGTAGTGTCTTGTGTTCGTGATCATGAGTCGGCAGATCCGAGGGTCAGCGGAGGGTATAGGGCCCGGTGGTGGGCGATCCCTCAATAGAGTAATAATTAACATGGTTTAAAACAGCAATGTAAAGCAAAGCAAGCAAATCTAACCCAAGTCAGTTTGGGCGGGACCAGCTAACTTTGCAATAGGTGCGCGGCTTGGTTATATTGAAAATGCATTACTTTAGAATTAGATAAGAGTACCTACAGTAATGTAGTAAATAGGGCATGGTTTTGCAAACGTACGCTATCCTAGACAAACAAACAAACGCCAAAACAGCCATGCAAGTAGGTACAGTGCCGCTTCTAAAGCTATGATTTCCAATAAAGGGTGGAAAACCGTTGAATAACGTTATCACTCCTAATCAAATTGGCGCGTTTTTCTAGCTAGAGAGTGAAATGAAATAATATTTATTTGCATTAAATGTGGTACATTTGGTAAATATGTTGGTTAAAATGTCACAATATGGGTCTCACAGGTCTTTAATGTCTCCGACATGCAACATAGGTAGTAGGTACATATTACAACTGCTTAAAATAAAGGTTATAGACAATTGGTACTCGTAATTTACATTGTTTACATAGAGAACGCTATGCGGCATCACTAATCACTGCATTACAGCCACCTAAAAAAATACTATAAGCTATGGTTCCCTAGGATCGCGGTGCCGTAATATTACGGTCGTGGAAAAACATTTTACGTCTCGGCACCAAAAAGATGGCTGTCTTTTTGCTTTGGTGCAGCCGTTATACAGGGCTTAACATAAAGGGTACATGTTAAGCGAATGGCTTTTGAACATAGCCCACTACGAGTATAAAGAATATACGAGTATCTACAAAGACTCGAAATGACATGTTTATTTTTCGAGATTATACAGGGTGTAAAAAGACAACAATGTTTTTTTAATACCTCGTATTCTTTGTAAGGTTTGGATATTCTTATTTGGAACCAACTCTGGGAAACGACAAAAAAATATGAAAAAATACTGTAATTTTATTGCAAGCAATGTATTCGTTTGATGCGCAAAGTACAAATGTACCTACAAAACTAACATAACATTTTGACATGGTATCTTTGAAAAAAATGTTGGTTAACCGATTTCAGATGGATTTATGTAAAAAAATATAATACTAATGTAACTTTGGACCTCAATAACTTGGAAACCCGTGGTTTCCCAGGGGTGCTTCCATATAAAAAAATGATCGTGATGTTACAAAGAATACGAAGTATTAAAAGAATAAAGTTGTCTTTTTACACCCAGTATGAATAGGTGGCGAAAAGGGAAGCGTTTCCGGCCCCACCGGGCCACTAGTTGTTGTTTGGTCCATGTGTATAGGTATTCCAATCAATGTGAGAAACTTCAATATCTAGGATTTCTACAGTTCTGTCAGCGTCCTGTAGATGGCTCCGCCACTGAGTCTAATAACGTTTTTCACCAACAGATGGAGTTAGACGTGCACTTGTCGAGGACGGGAGAGGAGTCCTGGGGCTTCAGGCTCATTGGTGGAACGGACTTTAATATGCCGCTGACAGTCGTCAAGGTACGTCGTCTTGTGATGTGTGGATGTTTGTCTTTCACGGAAAAACCACCGATCGGATCTTTTTACAAATTGGTGGAGCTATCAAGTATCAGGGTGTGTGTGACAGCCAGGCAAATACTGAAATACTGAACAAGTGCCATTGTTTTGAGTTATATTATAAGTACAACAGTGTTATTACTCACAGGAAATGCATTTTTAATTTGATTATCCACAATGTTTGCTTCCCGCGCCAATTGTATCGAGCGATCCTGTTACTAGTTAAATGGGCTTATAGGTTAATGTGTGATACATTGCTGTTTTTTGGCTCACTTGTGACTCTACATTGCAGTTGATCAATTAATTCAACTTTTTTAAGAGCAACTTTTTGTAAAATCATCCATGGGTTAAAATATTGTTTTTATGTCATTATCTAAGGCCTACTCAAACGAATTACACTATTTTTTTCCTGAAAAAATGAAAAAAAGTCGGATAATTTTGGAATTTTCCTGCGAAAATTTTCAGTGGTTTTCGCCTCAGAAACATGCTCTGATATCAGCATGTTGATATTTGCCTGGCTGTCACAAACACCTACTAATAAACTGCGCTTAAAGTTATATCGCCGTTAATGTAGGTACTTACATGACTTTTGATATCAAAGTGTCTTTAAACGGAGAAAATGGAAAAAATCTGTTAAACTAAATTTTAAGCTTTCTATTAGCTTGCATATTAGCGTCGAATAGGGTACTTAATACTTATTACTTTTTGTTTATACAATCACAATACATATTTATTTCGTTTAAAATATAAATAATCATACATATAATAATAAATAAAAATCTTTATTAATCATAACTTTACCACTATTACAACTTATATAAACTTATAGGTTCAATTTCAATAGGTCATAAATAAAAAGCTACAAAATTCTGTAACAAAACCATGATAAATCTATCGACAGTGGCGCCAGCTCTATGAGACTTTAATGCAGATGCGCTTGCACACTCTATATTTAAACTGATAGATTGATTGGCTCAGATCGATAATGGCTGACACCGGCCTTCACAACTATTGCAGTCGAATCTAATTTGGCTGGTTATTTTTAAACAAATTATTTTTATTAACCGTGAAAATAAATTGGGATAGATATAATGTATCACAAATGTACCTACCTATGTTATGATGATCGCACGTATACAGTTATAAAGGCACAACTTAACTTTTGCTCGAATTCTAAAAGCTGCATTTTTCGATTTAAAATCATGGGTTTACAGATTCCAACAGTCAGCTAAGCAATACCTACTTACTTATGTTTCTAAATCAGCAACACTAGAAAAATGCTGAATAATACGCGGAAAAACAATTGTTAACACTTTCACTGCGTATGCTGTACTGTACTTAGGTAGGTACTACCAGTGCTATATGAGTCATATAGGTACTTCCCGTATGAAGAATATCAATCTTGCGGTAAGACCTGTATTTTCCCCAGGTCCTAACTTCTAATGTCCTTATAAGCGTAAATATCTTTTTTTTATTCGATAAAGCAAAAGAGGTGTATCAGAACCGTAGCAAATGGAGGTCAGTGATTTTATAACTTATCACTGCTTTAGATAACGCCAAATTCACCAGCATCAGCTGCAGGCTTGCAGCATGGAGACACCGTGTCCAGGATCGGTGACCTGGCAGCTGATGTGCTATCACACGAAGATGCCAGGGTGGCGGTGGCGAAGGCAACGGACGTTCTGCAGCTGAAGGTGGCGCGGTGAGTTCCTATGCTGACTTTGTAATTTATAATACGTATTTATTCTCGGAAAGATTTTACAATGGATTTTGTAACGAACAGCGGCGACATACTAATAATAATATGTGGTAGATAGGTACTTAATCAGCTAATTGGTGTGTGGTTGGTTTAGCTAGAATACCAGCTAGCGTGCATATCGTAATAGTCGGCTAAGAAATTTAGGAGCTTTTGCTCAGGCATGGAGCTAGCAACTTGTCACATTTTTTTTACATCTTGCTACGTTATGCTGAGCTACCCTTTTGAGAACCCAGCCGTATGTATATACCTACCTAGGTACATCTAAAGTATGTTTAGTAGGAGATGCAATGCTCTTCATAACTGAAGAAGATGAATTTTAACGAATGACTAATCAATCTATTGATTGACCGTATTGACAGGTCAAGCATTGCCAAAAAGTTGTACACCTAAAAATATATGAGCGTCCTTACTTCGACGTTTGAGGGTTATAATTGAAAACAAAGTTTGTGTTTCCAAATCATTTTCGATCCGGTCTCCGGAAAGGCGGTCTGACAGTTTTATTTTTTATTTCCATAACCTCATTGATTGGTCGAAATGAAGTTCTATTTGGTCTATAAAAATAAGTGAGTGTCGTGTTTCTTGAGATTGCTTCTGACCCGTGGAGAAAGAGATATTCCAAGTTATTTAATTTTTTTTTTTTTATTTAAAACTTTACCTAACTTCCTTCTAAGCACATCTTATTTGCTTTTAAAAGTATATCATACATAACGCTTAGAGAATTTTAAGTTTAACGGAAATAAAAAAACAAAAGCACTGCTGTAAAACTGCCAAATTCTAGTTATGACAGTATTTATGTGAGATAACAACTTGGCAAGTCCTATAATAGATGGTCGAAACTTTGTCCACGAGTTAGATGAGTTTATATTATTATTATTTGAGAGGGTTGGAAGCATTATGAGTGGTGAAAATACTAGTGAGGTGTCTCTTCTGGCTATAGTGATATACAAATATCGTAGATATGAACATAGTGTAAATTTTTAAAATCTTTTTAAGCATGTTTAGCGAAGTGTTTAAAAGTTAATTGTGTTGAGGTTCGATTCCTGGGTGAGATCAGAAGAATATTCATGTTGTAAAAGGCGCGTTGCTGAACTTTTATGGGCAATGTTCACTTTATGATACGGCCCAGCAAATGCTCATGAGATACGGAGAGCTCGGTGTGAGCTTTTACTTCGAACTCGATCGTGTTAACGTTACACGACCAACCAATAACATTATAGCGTGGTGACGTGATGTAATAAAAGTTACAAAAATGGTTCCATACCTTATTGCAGCAAGTTTGAAGTGAAAACTCAAACTAAGGCCTCTGGTCGTAGATTCGAAACCTGGCAATGCAAACATTTTTATAAACAATTTTTATTATGTTTTGATAATTTCTAATTGTTATAGAATATATAATTTTTACTGTGCAACTGCTACCTACTACATATCTTGGTTTAAGGTCGCTCAAATAGTTACGCGAAATTTTAAACGAATTTGAAGTTTTAACCCATTGTTAAGTCGATTTTTTCGTTTCCAGTGGGCTCTACGACCCGATCCTCGACGACACGGAGATCGTGTACGAGCCCATAGACCCGGACGATTTCGACCAATCATCACATCCAACTGAGGTATTTACCCCCATCCAGGACTTGCAATTCCCTGTCCAGGAATACTGTGACAACAAACTCGAAGAGTTTTCAGGGTCTAGGTCCATTACCGCTTCCCCATTCCTGCTTTCGACCAAGCCTTATAGACCCTTCTCTACTGATCCCACTCCTGTTCCACCATTGGAGGATCCTATTATTCTAAATCCAGATTATAGTGACGTTTTCAATGAGCTTGGTATTGATGAAGGGCTGTTACCGGAAACTAGGTTCAAGCTTCCAATCTCAGAGCAGTATGATCCGGATGGAAAAAAGGCTAAAGGGGAGAGTGTGTGTAAAGAAGTGGTCTCTAAAAATGTCGTGTCTAAAGATATTGTATCAAAGGAAGTTGTATCTAATGAATCTGTGTCCGTACGAACTACAGAAAGCCATGAGGAGCCTCTTTCTAAAGAAGTTAAGTTTGATGAAAAGATGAGACGGGAGATTGATTTAGAAAAAATTGAATTGACAGCTACTGATGTAGTTGATAATAGTATAGAAAAAGCTGTGACTGTAGCTGAGGAGATAAAGAGAGAAATTGATGTTGAATTACGTGAGTTATCTGTCGAATTAGAACAACGTGAATTGAAATCATTACAATCGAACATTAAACTAGAAGATAGTGTTAAGGAATCAATTGAACAGCATAGTGAAGTAAATGTTGCTAGAGAAGTTGTTAAAATTGAATCTAACAAACAGCAAGATCAAAGTGTGGTAGAAAGAAAATTATCAACTAAACAAGATATAGAGGAAAGTATTGTAATCGGAAGTGTAAAAAGTAAGTCTGAGAAATTTGATAGCGAATCTGCAACAAATACACAGACTATGAAACAAGTTGTAGAAAATATTACGAATAAGAATGAAATTATTCGAAAATCTGAGAATAAAGTGGAGAAAGACACTCAAAGAAAATCTTCTATAGATGGATCGACACAAACTGTTAAAACACAGCGAAATATTTTAAAATCAGATACCAAACATGATTCAAAAACAACTACGGAAAGTAAAACTTCTAGGGATAGAAATATATCAACTGCCAAATTGCTGGCTGAACAGAGATCCTATACAATTGGCTTACAAACTATACCCCATATAAAGGGAAGTGTACATTCGTCTTATCATTATAATTTACTGCTAAAAACCTTCTTTATTCATTTAACTGATGTAATGGTAGCTTTATCTCGGTTTATTTTAACGGAACCTGTTTTAGATAAAGAACAAGAAGAAACTAAAGTTAATACTGAATCTAACGTAAAAAATTTGTACAATGAAGTAGTTGATATACAAAAAACGAAAAAAATAGAGAAGCTCAATATACAATCAGTAGAAAAATATATTCATGATCAAACAATAAATATAAATAATCAAGCAGAGTCTAAAACTGTTGACAAAAGAAAATCTGGGTTAGAAATGGCACAAAGAACCGATAAAAAATCGGAAGAAGTTACTCAAAAAATGGATGCAGTAATAACTGAATTTCAAAATAAAACAAGCATAGATGAATCTGTAGTATTAAAAGAAGAAGTGTCAGAACAACGAGACAGGCGATCAAGAAGTCGCAGCAAAATTGAAGAAGAAGTCTCTCAAGAAAGCGACCCTTTAGTATGGCTATCTAAGCACGAAGACTCAACAACAACTAAAGTTCCAGAGTTAAAAACAGTTTCATCTGAAATTCATAAAGACACTACAGATGTACAAAAAATACAAGAACACGAGAAAAGTAACAGAAAGTCTAAAGATGATAAAAATGTATACATTGCGATTGTTGAAAGTCATGTTTATACGAACAAAGATTATTTACTAAATGAAGTAGAGATGTCAGAAACTTCATCTGTACAGAGCGCTGAAGATGCTAATATTGCCATTGAAACAAAGACTAATAAACAAGCTTCTTTAACTTCATGTGTGTCGAATGTGGCTGGAACAATCACACATAATGATCATGAAATCAAAGAAGCAGTTGAAATAATTGAAGATGCGCTAATCAATAAAGTCGGTATACATAAGTTACATGAAGTAACACAATACACTGTTGAAAACAATGAAAAATCTACGATGGATGTGAATAAAACTTTGCAAACTATTTCTAATATCAGTGAAAAACATACGATATCTTCAAACTTTGAAGAAATCAAACAAACATCTAGCGTTTCAGCAGAATCCACAGTCGAAATACAGACAGCTCTTGAATCTGAACCTCTGACAACTGTAGCTGATGATATAGAGACTGTAGAAGTTGTAGAAATAAAAGAAGAACAAGTAATACCCACCCAAGAAGTCATTGTGTCTATCACAGACTCTCAAGAAGAAAAGGTTTCTTCTGAAGTAGTTACTCAAAATGAAATTGCAACTGTGGCAAGTGAATTTAAACATGAAACTGCGGAACATGTACCTATTATTGAAGCAGAGGAAAAAATTACTAACAATGTTGAACAAATAGCTATAGAAGATAAATCTACTGTCAAAGATGAATCTGCAAATCTGGAGATAGTCAAAGAACAGATAACAGACATACAGGAAACTGTACAGATCAACAATGAAACGGAAATTATGATAAAAGAACAAATTGAAATCGATCAATCATCAAAGATTACCAGTAACAGTCACATTATAAATGAAGAACATGTGATAACTTCGCAAGTACAAGATTCGTCGTTTACGGCTACACTGTCTGAATTTAACAACATAGAAAGTCGTAAGTCTCTCCATTTGGATCTTAATCAAAACTCCAATTATATTGATTCACCACTAAGTGCCGAAAGTACCGATATTGCCACGCCCACTCCTTCTACATACCCTCCAACTCCACTAACTGACGAATACGTTTTCAAACTTCAAATACCTTTACCTAAAACAGCTGGCGTACCTCGGGACCCTTCACCAGTGCCCGAAGAGGATGACGATCACGAAGATCCTCATATTGTTAAAAAGAATTTGGTTCCTCATATAGAAACCTCTATAGGTGAGAGGATTTTATACGAACCTCCTCTAGCTTCCCCGCCTCCTAACGGTACTCTAGGGTCACCAGTTTACACCAAACCTGGATTACGTGGCGGCGGCAGTATGAGAAACTTATTTAGGAAGGTAGGTATCAAAATATATAATTTGCATGCTTAACTAACAAAGGCATAATAATAATTGACTAACCTGGTATTAGAGGTATCCAAAACTTTGAACCTAACTATAAATATTATAGGTATTTTATTATAATATGAAGTTTTAATTCCATAGGAAGAAATATTAGAAATCGAGCGGAAATCGTCGCTGCTGGCATCAGCTATTGATGAAACCATTAAATCTATTGAAGAGTATAAAGAAGAAGTAGGATTGGAATCAATAAGCAAAAACAACGATAGTCCACCGATCGTATATAATGGCTATGCTAAAGTTATACAAACAAAAGTCTATGAAAATACTAATACCGAAAGTATAGAAAATCATATTAAAAATAACCAAGCAATAATTAAATTGTCCAAAAATATAGCAAATGAAGCCTCAGAGATTGTACAAAAAAGAAAAATAATGAAAGAAAATCAAAAGAAAACTAAGGAAGCTATGGCTAAAGCAGGACAGATCAAAGCCTTCGAAGCTAACACTTCAGCTCAAGACCACAATGAAATTATAACTGTTAACGGCCATGATGAAAGGTTAGCCAAAAAAACCATTACAAATAATGTTATATTAGATTCGTCAATTACGACTGATAGTAAAACTCCAGTAATTATGCCTGTTATGGAGAACAACACAAGACCAATTCAAGACCTACCAGCAAATATTGAAGTTAGAACTAATGGTCAAGAGACACAATCTGCAAATATAGACGTATTTATTCCCCGAAATGAGGAAGCAGAGAAAGTAGATCCTATGCTTGGCTATAGACCAGTACCGTTTGACCCTGAAGAGATTGCCCAAAATATGGCAAAGCACGTGGTTTCAAATGAACAGGTATATTTTACATTATTAACAGTTCTATAAAATGAACCAGTGAAAAATTAATATGACAAATTTATTTTTATTAAATATTCTACAGGTTCAGATAACAGTGGAAACTCCAAAACCGTATGTCTCTGAAACAGGGGAGATTTTAGGAACACATCAGGGTATTGTTGATGGTTTGCTTGAAGCTACGGTAGATGAAGAGGTGGAAAGTAAGTTTTAGGAGTATAATAGCAATAAATCTAAATAAGCAAAATAATAGAATTCTAAAGAATAATAATTATTTGAATTTTTAGAGGAGCTCGGTAAGCCAGGCATGACCGATGTTAAGATAGCTGAATTGATTTCGGGAGAATCTGAAATGTTACGAGAGGCGCATGTAATGGGGTAAGCATCAATTTAAGCAGCCTAAGATTGAAACGGTGATTACATAATCATCTCTTGATCTCCATATCATTCTATATAAAATACATTATATATAATTTTATACCTAGAAATTTTATCAAACGTATTTCTTTTTGTGTTCCATAAAACTTCATTGATTTGAGCATTTCAACCATTTTTTTGTATAAATGCCATACACAAAACATAGTACCTAGTACCTACTTCTCATTTCATACATTATCACAATTACCATTTAGACATACAAGTTTTGCAAGGATAGGTTTCTCTTAGAATAATGATTAGTCAGAGCGTAGCGAAGTTATTGATTCTGTTTTTGTATTAAGTATACATGTTTTCTCATATCACATTTTCATTAGAGTTACACTTATAAATATCATTGCAAAACCAAAACCAAAAAACTAACAGGTATCTACACTTTCTCTTTCCAACACATGAAAAATGGTTGAAACAGACTCTCGAGGGTTATCAAATCGCACATGACCAAAGATGACGATGATTCTAGTGTTGACTTCAAAAAGATCAAGCCTATTCTAGAATCGCTTAAAGATTCCGAAGTATTAAGAGCACTTAACGACGAACTGACGAAGACCAAGCAAGAGAAAAAGACAGAAGAGAGGAAATGGACGAAGTTCTTACAGAAACCGGCAAGGCCAGTTCCGGCAAGCAGTCATGCATATGGATTTATGCCACAGGAGAATTTGGAAGTAAGTATTGCATCTGATTCAGTTGTATGTGTATAAAACATGCCATACTAAACGTGGCTGTATCCTCTTCGTAAATCTGCATTGCTGGCTACCCAATTTTGAGAACACCGCCCTGTGTATGTAAAAACATGCCATAAAACGCATGACAATAGCATAACAGTATATATACAGTGAGTACATAGCTATTTAATGTAACCCATGAGTTGAGATAAAGCTTAAAAATAAATAATACTTATAGGTATAAACATCAACAGACTAGACGTAACAAAAACATTATAATTGCCAAAGTGCATACAATTGTGATGATTCAAAGTCATTTTAAATTATCTGTTCTATAAATAGTAGGTATCTCAGCTACCTACATAATATTGAATACATACGAAACTATTATTGCCTATTTATTTTGAAGTCAGCATTTGAACTAAAAGGTGGCTAGATGTAAACTTACATACATAGTTGTTTGACAGTCTAGTCTAGAGTGAGCTAATAATAAACCTTCCTCGTCAATCTTTGGCAAACTCTAGCAGTTTTGGCTTCATCCTCATTTTCTGTATAGGAAGCCATGCATTATCTGGTGCCCACAATATTTATGGTATCCTTGATGACTATCGACATAGTAACATTAATTTTTCTAATGATTTTATACGATGTGTCTTTGGCATATATTCAATAATGGCAAACGGTGAACAAGGTAGTGAATTTTGGCAAACATTTTGAAATTCTGACATTGTTTTTTAATCAGTATTATTTTTGATGTTTGTGTGAGTGGTAGTGGCAGTTTTAATTTAATTTAGTAAATAGTTATACCATTCTCTAGTATTATCTTTCGCATAAGATTATGAATTAACTCACCTCATACTTAGGTTCACTTCTGTATCCAGTATTCTAATATAAACAATAAAGTGTCACCCATATACCTACCTACCTGACTGATCACTTCATCATTCTTTGCCAGACAGTCATCTGCCAATGACTTTTTTGTTTGTAAATCTTTTGTATTATCAATGCCACCAGTTTTTCTGGCTTGTTACAGGCAACCATATAAATAAGCCACTAAGGTCTATGGTGTTAACGGAGGTATATTGAAACTTATACCTGCCTGTAGAAGCAAAGATACATGCTGCGCTATTTCGTATGAACTATTATTTTGGAACTTGGGTTCTCTAAGATTTCCGCTAGTTTTCCCCAATCCACTTTCAGTTCAAAACTGAAAAAATTTCGCAAATCTTGGTAGCTGTTTGGAGGCTTTGACATTGGGGTAACTATTTAAGGCTTACCCCACAACTGAGATAAATAAATATATTGTTACAGGAACCTTATAAAGTGAAAATAGTGAAACAACCGAAACCAAAAATAGCTCCCGATTACAAGCCCGAGGTAATTTGCGCTAATTAGAACCTGTAATGCCTACTAATATATTTAATACCTATTAGCTTTTATATTTTAAGTTATGTTTAGCTAATTTAAGATTATGAACCACTGTTGTATTTTGATTGTTTAATATTTGAATAAAGCTTAAACAGTATCTTTGAAATGTTTTGGCGTCTCCCAATTTGAAAGACTGTTAAAAGTTGAAAGACAAATTATTTTCAACGAATTTAGGAAAGAAACTTAGCTTTATCAACATTTTTTTCATGAGATTACATTCATACTTAAAATCATACACATCTTTAGCTTTTCATGAGTTATGTGAATATTCTATTAAGCTGGACCTAGATAAGTACCTAGAGATATACCATAAAAATATCTTCAAGCATTATTTATTCTTTTAATTTTCATTTACCATATTCTAATCATATATAAAAGTACCTATAAACATAACATTTAATTCAGATATTTTAATGAAAGCTGATAAAATCAAATCAAATCGAAAACATATCACATAAATATTACACACGACACAAATGTAAATTAGTCATTGTTCCATACCCATATCCATTATCTTTATTAACAGGACTTTGAAACTGGCCCTCTACCGTGGGAGGAAAGGGCTCGAAATGAGCCCCCTCCTCCACCAGTTGAGGCTGAAGACCCTATTTTAGTTCCTGAAGAAATACCTGAGTTTTACGAAGCAGTCGATCCATTGCCTGAAAGCGAAGTGCCCGATCTTGAAGATTCAGGTAAAAAAAACATTAAGTATACAGGGTGTTTATTGTGGCCACCTTTAACGAAGGGTACGTACTCTATACATGAAATAAAGTAAGTTTATGCCAAAAAAAATGCTAAGAAAAAAAAATGAAAAAAAAAATTAAATTCCTTGGTCGTGCGAAATTTATAGTGTCTAGTATTTATGTTAGTTTTTTTATAGACAGATATTAATTATTTTTCGTGAAAAAATCCTGCTACGCGCGTCTATGTGCATTTATGCAGAAAATGCAGTCTATTTACTCAACTTTGGACCCTAATATTTTGGAAACCAGACACTTCCCGGGTATGCTTCCATGGAGAAAAATGATCGTGATGATGAGGAGATTCCGTAGTTTTTAACGTTCCCGACGTTGACGACCAAAAATCATCCTGTATAAAGACTGTATTTCTATGAAAAGTAATCAAAACTAATCACCGACAGAAATCTATAGTAACAACTATTCCACAGGCATTCCATTACCCCCACCTAAATCTGAAGAAGAAGAAACAGTTGTAGAGCCAACAGAAGAAATTGAGAAAGAAGAAGATATTAAAGAAGAAGTAGAAGGGGATCCAGTCAAAGAAGTCTTAGAAGAGGAAACTGAAAAGAAAGACGACATGGGAGATAATAACCTCACCGAACAGCTCATGCTCAACGTGCAAAGGATGGTCGGTAAGTTGACATATTTGTTAAACATAAAACTGTGTCTTATGTTTTTTTCGTTGAATTACAAAAAAACAGGATATTGATTAAATTATAAGCAAAAATAAGTAATTGTAAAAATAACCTTAAGTCATTTAAAAAAAACATAAGCATGATACAGGTTTGAAAATCATAATTTTTGCAGATCCCAACGCATCTTTAGACCAGCAGCTGGCTCAGATGAGAGCTCAACTCGCTGCCCTAGCGCAGCTACCTTGTGTCATTCAGCAGACGCTCGAGTGTGTCACCAAGCAATTAAGCCAGCTTACACAGCAGGTTTGTGCCCTTTATTTGATATTACTATTTTTTCAATCTTATTTACCAAGATCCACTTATTATTGTTCATATTACATACGGGATATGTACATAGGTACATATGATGATCTCCGACCGTATTTCGACCAAGGCGATCTACGGAGGTACGCAGGAGATATTATAGTGCACTAGTGTGTGCGCAAACACAGATGCACTCTCTATTCCCTCACTCTCATAGTCCGATGGGACGGAAAGCCGGCACGACCGGAGAGACATATAGGTACATATGCCCAATATGTTAAACGTGGCTGCGGGAGGACCTTAATGATCCTGCAGTACTAGCCACCCTATTTATGGAAAACAGTCGTGTATGTTTGTTATTTACTAAGCAAATGCCATAGCATTTAAAACTATGTCTTTAACAATGGGAAATACAACTTGCAAAGGATCTTCTATAAATATCGAATGTTGTTTCGACTGTATTTCAGGAATCGCAGCAGCTTGTTGTTTCTCAACGAGATACCCAAGAAGACGATTCGCAGGAGATCGAAGGTAAATATATCTATAATAAATAGTAAATAACATAGAGCCTAGGCAGCAAAATTAAGAGGGCAAACATCGCAACTATAGTTTACTGTAATAATGAGTTGGCAGAGAGTTAGGACTCAGTGATGGGCGAATAACAGTTTGTATTTGATCTTCTAAAGTTCCGAATACAATTCAACAAAGAAACTAATTATATCTAATATTTTAGTAGTACAAAATGACGGGGAAGTTATTGAAGAGGAAACTCAAGAACAGCTTCAATTAGAAGATAATCAAGTCACCATAGTTGAAGTAATCGACACTCCGGTTGTAGAAAGGAAGCCAACTCTTAATCCAGAAGAATTGGAACAGTTGAGGCAGGAGGAGCAAGAAGTGCTCGATGAGCAGCGAAGAATTGAAAAGCAGAAGAAGGTAAGTTGTGATCTGTTATATGGAATTTATGATAATAAACCCAACGCTGTCGACAAATTGTTAATGCATTAATTATAGTCCAATGACCACTTGTAGTTTGTATAAACTACGTAATCCTAGATTTCGTTTTACACGCGAACACATGACTTGATCTTGTTTTTGTTTCTGACTTATCAGAAAGTGTAACAGTTTGTACAAAAGTTGAATTATGAATCATTCGAAAGTTTCCAATGGAAACCAATGAGAGATACACTTGACTGCATTTTAGAACTAACAACGACAAATCTCAAAAAACCCTTCAAAGTTTTAGAATTAAGGCCATAACAAACAGCTAATTCCTAGGAACTCATGGACCAACTACAACAAGAATCGGAGTCGAGACAAATAAAACAGCGTCCCACACCGAGGGTCGGCAAGCCGGCACCAATGTTCGGTCCTCTCACACCCCAAGAGAGACCGTTGGTTTTGCCCGGTGGACGGAAGTGGAGGAAACCTAAAGACGCCTACAACGATCAGTATTTCACTGACATCCTTAGCTCTCAAGCGGAGCTCATACAAGGGAAAACTAAAGGGTATTATTTTGTTTTATGTGTACACAGCTTTTTGCCTAGATGTTAGCCGCTTATTGCTAAGTTTCATTCTAGACTAGTTATTTCTTGAGTTTTTTAGAATTTTAATTCAGATATTTTCATGTTGTGTATTAAGTAAATCCACGCTTAGTGTGTGAAAGAGAATTTCAACATCATATTATTTGTGGTAGTCTATCTATTTAGAATTCAAATCCATTAGAAAAAGAAGAATGAAGAATAAATCAATGATCAACATTTTACATGGTTGGTTACTAAAATATTTATTTCATAATTTATCGTAAACTATAAGATGGTTCTCAGCGGAAAACCATTGTATAGTGCTACAAATTTATTAGATTGCGTAAAACAGGTCGCAAAACATTCGAACTATATTGAAAAATAATTTAATAGCGATGTTGTCAATCGATCTTTTAAGTTTGTTTCATTACATATATTATTTCAATGTAGCTACTCGTATGTCAACTTGTTGTTCATACTGTAATCATTTTTATAGGATGCCATACGAAAGCGTTCTTCTGCCATACGATGAAAGGTTTGTCATTCATATTCATTATTTCGCATGATTTTTCATGTACATATATAAATAGATCCTGTGCTGATGCGTGGCGTCACTAGAATACATCAGCTGCATCTCCTTCCGTGCATGTCGTAAGAGTGGACTAAGGAACTCAGGGGCGCCGAACGTCATGTCCGAACATCTTGTCACTGATCTTGCTTGATCTTCGTGATCCTATAGTTCTGACTAGTGGCCCCCCGCGACTCCGTCCGCGTGGACTACAGAAAAAACAAAATGTCGAAATTATCCGGGATAAAAACATTTTCCCGGGATAAAAAGCCTATATGTTAAGTGGGACCTGTCACAATATATTCCTAAAAACTGCATCGAAATCGGTTCAGCCGTTTCTGATATTAGCGTGCACAAACGTACAGACAAACCGACAAACAGACAAAAATTACAAAAATCATTCTTTTGGGTACTTTTCTAGTATATCTTCCATGTACAGACAGCGATCCGTTACATTTTTATTATATGTATAGATAGATATAGATTACCTCATTCTAGGAACACAGTTGTGTATATAAATAGATTAATTGCATTGAGGCATGACGACGTTTACCATCGTATACAGATGTAGATCTATGGATCTTATCATTATCATCACCCAAGCCAACCTCATCCTTAGTCAAAGCCATATACATTTTACTGATATAATCACTAAGATATTCTTCCAGCCGTCCGGCACAAATAACGTGATAAACTCTCACTATTGGTAGGAGTGTTACGACAACGAACATTAATATGACACGATATTACATTGTCTGAGTAATCTGTCGTATTGACGTTCGTTATCGTTACTGTCGCTATGGACACATCCTGCAATAGAAGTTTCTTTCTATCACTTTCTAGGCAAACATGTACCATCTTAGGCCGCATCTTACTTATCATCAGGCACGATGGCGATCAAAAAAGGCTTCCAATTGGTTGCGAATCGTGATGGAGAACTTCTATCGATTCGATAGAGAAAAGATGGTATATGTACCTATATCTCCCTTCCGTCAGCTTCCATTCTTATCTCAGTCTCATAGGCACCTTTAGAATTTAGTCGATTTTGTAATTACTTATTGCTTTGTAATTTATCTTTGTACATTATTTTTGTTACTAGTAAGTTAATTATAAATATTATTAAGAAAATAAAAAAAACAAATCGCCCGAGTGAGACTTGAACTCACGACCTCTCGCAACCGTGCTTTGCTCTAAATAAGTATAAGTAAGTAATTATTAAAAGCAGTTGGTAATCTTCACGGAATTTTTACCAAGCGTTATGTAGGATCTGTATGGGTGGCTGGGGGATCTCCCTTAAGATTCTTTAGCTATCCCATTTCGAGGACACACCCGTGAGTATATGTATCGTTATATGTTATTTAGGAACAGTATCTAATGTTACTCGTATCAACTTTATTGTACAAATGTGTCCATTTACTTAACTCTTTATTTTAGTTCAGAAAATTGTTTGTTGTAATTAATATACAGGGTGATTTTTGGTCGTCAACGTTCCCGAAAACTACGGAATCTCCTCATCATCACCATAATTTTTCTCCATGGAAGCATACCTGGGAAGTGTCTGGTTTCCAAAATATTAGGGTCCAAAGTTGAGTAAATAGACTGCGTTTTTCTGCATAAATGCACATTGACGCGTGTAGCAAGATTTTTTCACGAGAAATTATTAATATCTGTCTATGAAAAAACTAGCATAAACACTGGACACTATAAATTTCGCCCTATCAAGTAATTAAAAAAAAGTTTTTAAAAATTACATCGTTTCCCAGCATTTTTTTTTTGGCATTAACTCACTTTATTTCATGTATAGAGTACGTACCCTTCGTTAAGGGTGGAAGCGAAAAAACACTCTGTATAAACATAAACGGTGTTATTACAAACTGCTACCAATCACAATATCTATTAAGCCATATACGCAGGAGAGATTACAGTGCATAAGCGTCTGCGCAAACACAGCTGCACTCCCTATTCCGTCACTCTCACAGTCCGAGGGAACGGAAAACTGACACGATCGTAGAGATCAGGCGCAGAACCAACTACTGTCAAAAATTCTTGAGAGGCACCAAAATCGCTCGGGGATTTTTTACTCGAACTTATTTAGTTTTTATCTCATTAGTCATTACAATTTCGGGCGTTTGCCGCGGTGTATATTTGGCCTAAGCAATTTTTCTCCTGTGCTGATGCGGGCTTCACTAGAATACATCAGCTGCATCTGCTTCCGTGCATGTCGTAAGAGTCGACTAAGGATCTTAAGGGCGTATTCCCAGGCCGATAAGCTGGCAACTTGGCACTGATCTTTTACATCTGTCGGCGCTCGCTATGCTGAACGTGCCTGTGCTATCGTATTTATGACCCTGCAGTTCTTGATATACCACTTCGGGAACATAGTGGTGTGTATATGTATTCTTGTTATTGATTTGGCCACTTTAAACCCCTGTCTTTGCCTGTGTTCATGTTTGTTTTTGACATGTCGTTTTCTGTTTGTTTGCATGTTTGTCCGCGTGGTGGCAGATCGAAATTTGGAACGATATCTGGCCCTGGGGGAATGCGAAGGCCTATTGTAGAAAGTATAGGTAAGTACCTGAAAATAAGTAGGTTTTTAAGTGACTTTAAGGTTACTTGTTGGCTCAAGATGGTAGCTACATAGTCTGGCACATGGATGACAGTTTAGAATGCCCTTACTAATTCAGTTCTTCAAGAAATCAAATAAATTATTCTTTATTCTCTTCTATTCTCAATCAATCAATAAATTATTGTAAATAAGGACCTAAACTTCGGTTTTTATTATAATTTAGATAAACTCCTAATATATTAAATGTTACTCCTAAAATAACATAAACAGGGAGGGAAGGAAGATTAAAATCATAGGCATTTTGTTAGACAGTTACCACCTTCTAAAACTACTTATTAGACCTAATAACTGCGTCTGATAACAGCATATATGTATAACCTCCGCTGACCCTCGGATCTGCCGACTCATGGTCACGAACACAAGACACTACTGTCGCAACGAGAAGCCAGATCCAGATTATGGTTGCATGTAGTGTCTTGTGTTCGTGACCATGAGTCGGCAGATCCGAGGGTCAGCGGAGGGTGTAAGGCCCGGTGGTGGGCGACCCCTCAATGGATATATGTATAAACCTATTTAATGACGTTTAATAGTGGACGTAAAAGCTGAAATTATGCTGTAGGTATGTGTGTTACAGTTAACAATGTTATAACAAAATATTTTTGACAGCAAAATGTATAGGTAAATTAAAATATGTAGGCTTTAAATTAAGTTACAATAACCCTTTATTCTAACAAAATTAATTTTATATCCAGGGAATCGAACTGCCACTTAGTGGACATTCATAAGTTAAGAGAAGACTTTGTTAATAATTACGAGCGTCTTGTCGATGTGAGTGTAGCATGACATGCATGGAACTGTTCTATAATCTGTTTACCGGAAGTATCATACATAGCTACCTATCTATACAGGGTGTAACAAAAAGGGTATGTTAAGCGAAAAGCTATGTAAATAGCCCACTGTAGAGAACCTATCCACAAAATTTGAGATCCGAAATCTCATGTTTATTTTTCCCGATAGTATGGAGAATTTTAAATATCTCAGGAATTTTCATACAATCTTGAAAAATAAAAATGTGATTTTGAGTCTCAAATTTTGGAAATAGGTTTTCTATAGTGGGCTATTTACATAGTTTATTGCTTAACATACCCTTTCTGTTACATCCTGTATAAAGTCACGCCTCTTCCCCGAAGGGGTAGACATATATCACGGATATCCACTTGCTACAACGGTCCTAAATAACACACCTCTTTGGCCTCATCTACTTTCATGATAAGTAGGTATCATTTGTAAAATATTTTTAATTCATACAAAAACCACCAGCTATGAACATTATACTTTTGTGATTTTTGGAAAATATACACACTGAATCTCAAAAAATTGCGATATTACCTTAGTATGTTCTATGATAGACAATCTGTCGAAAGGACAGAATGATTGCATGCTTTTTGTCTAAATTATAGGTGTTTAAAATTGTTTTTAGAGGTATGATTGCGATTTTTTCTATCGAGTCAAAATAGTTGTATTGTGTTTTCAAAGCACCAATACCTATCTACATATCCTCAAGAATATTATATATTTTATTGAGCAGGTTTAAAGTAGTGGATTATGTCAGTTTCGTTCTTCAAAAACTCGCGTCTTAAAAAACAAAACAAGTAAACATTTCAAAATTGTTTGCTACGTAGTCAACTCGTAGTCTGCTACGAACTTGCTACGCCCGGAAAAAAAATCATCGTTGTTCTAGATTTTTTCATTTTTTTAAAAGTATTTCACAACTTTATTTGCTAATATTATAAGTATAAGAATGCTAAAATTATACATAATTCATCGCAACAAGCTCCATCCACAACAGAGCAACAAGTTGTCGCGATTTTGCGTAACGTAAGGAACCGGGATTTGATGCTTAGTTCCTATACGTTTGTCGGCAAACATTCGAGAATCTGGCTGATTTTTCACGGTTCCTTATCTCTTCTGCACAAAATACAGGAGGCATTCGGCTATTACTATAGGCTCGTAATAGAGTAAAATCGAAGTTATAGGTACTACGTTATGTTTACGCAATACATAATTCAATACATTATTTCCTAATTATGAACATAAATCTAGGTAATCTGTTAGGTTGCCCAAAAAATAAAATATTTTTTAAGTTGCATTATGCACGTTCCCACGATTTCCCATGATTTTTGGTTAAATTGTTGTTGGGAAATGATTACAGAAATCAGTAGGTACCTAAGTACCTAAATTACACAAAAATCTTCTCTAAATAAATAGTTACAAATCACATATTACTCAACATATCAAAGCCATTTCAAAAGAGACCAGATTACCTCCTGTAACCCCGCAGAAAACATCTCAAAAGAGACCTCAATACTCGTAACCTCCTTGTAACCTCCAACCTTTTTAACGCAGGATAAATTTCTTGAAATACGAGAAGCCGCCCGTCTCCCTGGACCATCTGCAGAACTCGGACGTGTATAAGCTAATACACAACTTGGACCAGGAGCCAGGTCGACGCGTGGACATGCTCACACCGGTTATAGCTGAGGCCGATTATAGAGAGGTCAGTTAATTAGACCTTAAGAGCTAATCTATCCTAATATTATAAAGAGTTTGTTTGTTTGTTTGAACGCGCTAATCTCAGGAACTAATGGTCCGATTTGAAAAATCCTTTCACAGTTAGATAGCTCATTTATCAAGGAAGGCTATCTAGCCCCGGCTTCGCTCGGCAGTGCCCTATCACGATGGGCGGCCGCTAGTAGATGCTAAGTGCTAACAAACGACAGACAACATGGTCACCGAAGTTTCATTGCATTCTTTCGTATATACACAGCTGTGATCCCAGACATGGGATAGCTAGAACTGCAGGATCGCGAAGAAGATCCGACAGCCACGTTGCTAGTGACAAGTTGCTAGTTAATCGCCTAAGAGAACGCCCCCAAATTCCTTAATAGTCGACTCTTGCGACATGCACGGAAGGAAATGCAGCTGATGTGTTCTGGTGAAGCCCGCATCAGCACAGCAAAGCGTTCGTTGATAGTGCGATAATAACATACGTAGGATATGACACTGCCGGTCTTCTGGCAACGTTATTAAAGTCATGTTTCATTGAAATCCCCATAAGCTAATTGCCAAATAAGCAAACGTACTTACCTAGATGTAATAAGTTAAGCGTAATGTTTTCTTTTTTACAGAAATGCCGCTCTGTAACTCCCTACATGAATGGAGCTCATCAAAATATACCTGAACAAGTCCAGCCATAGTTTCACATTTGTATTTGAAAGCAGAATTTATTTAAACAACAAAAAATATTAAATACCTAATACGACCTCCAAATATTCCTACTTATCTGATAAACACCCCTAGTTATATTACTGGGTAATAATTTTGATACGTCAAAGCGTACACTTTATACATCTAAAGTGGCAAAGGCCAAAAGTTAAAATAAAAACACACCTCCACCTACCTGTTTCCCAAATTGCTAGATTTTGTATTGTTCCTTTCTTGTTTATCAGTTCCAGTTTGTTCGTGTTATGAAATGAAAATAAAACTGTCAGACCGCTATGTATTTGTTTCATTTTAATTTTATACCTTCGTAAATAGGTAATTAAGTACTATGTCTGCTCTTGTGGAGTCTGATGGACAATGTAACTTTAATTTTACGAACGCGCTCTAGCTCAAACTATTTACTATACTATTTACAAAAAGAGTGTCAAACGAAAAGCTATTAAAATAGCCCACTATACAAAAATTCAAAAATACTTATCCAAAAATTCGAGAGTCGAAATCAAATGTTTATTTTTCTAGTTAGTAGGTGAGTGAATTGCACAGGCGTATTTTTTTCGCGGCGTCACTGAAAATGCGGTATTAGGTGGAATATTTATGTGTAATTATATTTTTTAAAAGTAGTACTTGTACCTGCGCTAATGAGGCAATAATTAAAAATCTCCTGTATAGAATATTTTAAGGGATAAAAATTAATTATCTATTAATTTCATATTTTGGTGGTCTGTCCACAATCTACTTTAATGTGTACTTTCATTGTTTAATGAAAAAACGTAAGAAATACACACAAAACTAATATTATTTTCTGAACATATTAAGTTAATCTACTAATTAATAGTATAATCAGGGAATCAAAATACCGATAGAAGATCTGTCCGAGCGAAATACACAATTTTGGTGGAAATTATAAAAGGGACTCTATACATCCCTACAGTGCGTTTCGAAGAACCAGGAACATATCCATATTTTAAGCATGTTATGGTCACCCACCCATCGTGATCAGTTCTGCTCCACGTGCTATAGTTTTCCCGTTAGAAATTTATGAAATCTTTTTCAGACAAGTGCGACAGTTTTTTTACAATATTGGTGTCTGAATTTGAAATATTGGTAAAACTTGTAACAGAATGAGCTTTAATGGACAGCAAAAGTAATCGGGAACTATTTCAATTAAAAGAGAATCGAAAAGCGTAAATACTATATGTCATTACTTATTTACGAAAAACTACAAAATTGCAATTTTGGTGTGGCTATTTTGGTGGATTTGTATTCACCGAAATTGCTGTTAGTCACCATAATTGTAAAATCTCCGCCGTCCATCGGTTCTACGACAGATGTGGCCAGAACACAGTCTTCTGCTGGATAATTGTTTCGGTCTGTGACCATTAGCGAAAATTCCAAAATTTTCCGACTTTTTTTCATATTTTCAGAAATTATAGTTAAGTTCGTTTATTTAGGCCTTAGATAATGACTTAAAAATAAAATATTAAAGGAAAAAAAAAATTAAAAAAAAAGTTGCCCCAAAAAAGTTAAAAAACCTGATCAATCCTAATAGAGAGTCACAAGCCATCCAAAAAACAGCAATGTGTCACACAATAACCAATAAGCCCATTTATTTAGTCACAGGATCGCCCGATACAATTGGCGCGGAGATCAAAGATTACTGATAATCAAATCAAAAATAGGTACATTTCCTGCTGTTATAACACTGTCGTATAACTCAACACAATGGTACTTATTCAGCGTTTCAGTATTAGCCTGGCTGTCACCCACACCCTGTATATACCTACGTTGTACCGGTGGAATCTGTCTGATCACGCGATCGGATTCTACTTTTCATTCGTTTGATTTGAAGCTAAAGCCTTTCGATAAGCTCTCGATAGTCCGTAACGCTAGCGTCAAACTGTCATTTCCCATATATTTTGCTAGCGAGTCGCTAGCGTAACGCCGCGTAAAAAGGTTCGTGGTTACTCCACTGATATCGTGATCAGAGTGTACCCAAAAGCATGTTCAGTTTCCATTCACAGCTGATCATATTATTATGATCAGTCCAAAGAATATACTTACTCTCTAACGGATCAGTCATATCAGTGGACAAATACAAACATATCATTCTTATCCTTCGAGGGACAAACCGTAACCATCGTAGATTATTCATCCGTGGCATAAATATACGTAAATTAAACATAGCCATCTTGCTCTACCTTATCAATATGATATTATGTTTAGTCCTAATCTAACAAGAAAAAGTTTCTCCGCAAACGTATCAAACCAATGTCAGTGTCATTGTCAAGATTCAAAACAAACAAATATTGCTGCACATTACGTTCACACACGTTTTAGTAATTATTTTCTAGAAAATACCATAAAAACAGCAAAAACTACTTTAAATTGGTGCAAAATTTTAGTGCTTTGCTAAGTATTCCCAGAAATGTTGACTTCAAAGGTAAGTTTTAGTAAATTTGTATAGAATTGCTCAATATTAATGTACATAGGTAGGTATGTACTTGATTTTCATGATAATCTTTGCCCTTAGCATGATTTGCAACTTATTTACTATGATATCAACTTAGCTTGTTCATCTACTTACGTAGCAAGTAAATTACTTAGACATTGGGTACTATCAAACATAGATTTAAGCAAATAGCTGGAACAAAATGAAAAAATATTAGGTACTGAACTTACTATCTTCCTCATTCATTAGATACAAAACTTTTATGAGTAACTGTTGGCTTAGTCCAAGCATACTCCAGCCGGTCAAGGTAAAGTTTAAACTTTTTCCATACAAAATGTTTTTACAGCACATACAGCCTGGCAAAAAAGAGTTACTCAGCAAAATATAGGGAGTAAACATATGAAATAGTTATAATATTGTAGCGTAACAATTGTCCTATTTGACAGAGAAGTGGTGTTTCCATTAAGCAAAATATTTAGTACCACCTGTCACCACGTCAAACTCTTTTTCCAAGCTGCATTCATAAAGTTATGAGTGTGGACAAAGACATAGGCTACATACCACTAATATTATAAACGCTAAAGTTTGTGGGTATGGATGGACGGATGTTTGTTACTCCTTTATGTAAAAACGGCTGGAGAAATTTTAATAGAATTTGGTATGGAGTTACCTGACACTGGATTAACACAGCCTATTTTTTATCCCTAAAAATATTTTTATTACAGAGAATTCCGACATTTTGTTTTATCTGCAGTCCACACGGACAAAGTCGCGGGTGTCCATTAGTTCTAGATATACGCCACATGGACTATATTACAGCCAGTAACACATATTGTTTCTCTTTTGAAATTCTTGGTACTGCAGAGTCCAGATCCTTTCGGGTTGTAGGCAAGATGTTGAGGCCCTTTTTAGAGAAATTTGTTAAAGGCCGTATCCAAGGAGATAGCTTTATGTAATTGTACACTGGGAGTTTTTACAAATACCATTATATGACACCTAACATGTTTTTGATTATTGTTTTATATGTTCATACAAAAGTATGGAAGAGGATAATTTTTTTATTTAAGTTACATTAGAGTATTTGTTTTTTTTTGTAATTTTAATAGTGCTTTGATGTTCTACTGTAAAACTGTTAAACTGATTTTCAATAAATAAATAAATAGACGTGTATGATGATGCATATGACGAATACCATCACTGAGTGCAAACATTAACACATACTTACTGCTTTATCATTAGTATTCTAAGCAAGAAAATTTATTTGAAAATTTTTATTTTAGTTGGAAGTCCTAGTAGACCTGGGCTCCGTGCCTGATCAGCAGATAGTAGACAGAACTCTAAGGGAGTTGAAATCACAGGATGAAGTACAACAGGTGAGAACTACGTCAGTTTATTGACGACAGGCTTCACTAGAATATGTCTGCTGCATCTCATTCCCTGCATGTTATAAGAGTCAACTAAGGAATTCAGGATGTTCTCTCAGGAGTTTTGCCTACCCCATTTTGGGTATGGCTGTTATATAGGCATATTAAGTTAATACATTCACTGCTGGGAACTCGGCAACTATGTATTTGCGTTTCCTTTTTTTTCTAGAGTCACCACCAACATTTATTTGCTTCCTGTCAGTGTTGAACTGATGTTGGCATGCTAAGAAAATCTGAAAGCAGCAAATGTGACATCATTATTTCAGTAAAGAATTTTAAAAAAGATTTTACCTTAGACCTTTGTACTTTAGATAATTCGATGATGATCTCCGACCGTATTTCGGCCAAGGCGACCAATCTCGAAGATTGGCCATGTACGCAGGAGATATTATAGTGCACAAGTGTGTGCGCAAACACAGATGCACTCTCTATACCGTTACTCTCATAGTCCGATGGGACGGAAAGCCGACACGACCTGAGAGAGATCAGGCGCAGGACCAACGGTTTTACGTGCTTTCCGAGGCACGAGCTAAGTGACAATTTAACAACATTAAAATCTGTACATGAAATAAATTCATTGGTACAGGCCCGTGACTGGGATCGAACTTACGCCTACCGCTTGGAAGGTGCACGTCTTAACCACTATAGCCCAGTGGTTAAGACGTGCACCTTCCAAGCGGGAGGCGTAAGTTCGATCTCAGTCACGGGCCTGTACCTGCACCGCTTTTAGATAATTTAATTATATTAAGAATGGAAAGGAACATACCTAATTTTAATGTTAGATGCAGGATAAGTGTGTTGTAGCTTTTTATTTATAGTTCTGGGTTTATTTGTGCTTGAAGAGGGATGACGGCAGTGTTCAGAAAAACCAGTGATGGTTTATGTAAACACTGTTGGCACGAACTATTGTGAGTTGTGTAGAAATAAATAAATAAATAAAATGTTAGGATGAAGCTAAAATCAATCATAATATTAGCTATTCTGTAATACAGGTTACATTCAAGAATGGTGCATTTGAGGTGGAGACAACATTACCCAGCTCCAAGGTTTTAGACATGGTGACGAGGAGTTCAGGCAGAAGGGCAGTCCTGCAGGGCTTTGGAGGTAGGTACATGGTTGTGGAACTTTCCTGAAGGCATCTGTTTGCATTGGCTTTATTTAATATTGAAAATTAACTGTGATATTTCCATTATGATCCTGCAGTTACCTGGCTACACCAATTCGGGGACACAGCTGTATATGTGTGCCGGAATACGCTCTGACCCCATTGTTATTGATTTGAAAAAAAATCATGACATATCTGTATGCGGCCACGACTCCGTTTGCGTGGACTGTAGAAACAAAAAGTGGTGAAATTTTCCAGTAATAAATATTTTTCAGGGATAAAAAGTTGCCTCTTTTTTAGGCTCTAGACTAACTGTGTACCAAAATGTAATTAAATCGGCATAAAAGCCAGACAGACAGATGGAGAGACAGGGTTACCTTTACATTAACACAATTAGTAAGGATGACCATGATGCGTTTCTTAACTTAGGTGCCCACCATGGAGAAGTAATAAAAGAGGAGTAGCGGCTAAGTATATTTTCATACAAAAATAGTGTGCCGCGGAGCGGAGGTGAAGTATGGGACGAGGGGAGCATTGAACACTGTAGCCCTGCCCATTTACCACATGTAGTGTAGTGACTAGTCAAACTACTTGCTCATTATCAATGATTCAAGAGTTTTACTAGTGCAATTACTCATCACTAGATGGCAATATTATACTGCGTTTTAGTAATAAAGTACCCTGATAAAAGCGCTAGTGTCTTTGTAATTTTAATACGGTTACATTTCGGAGCACAAGCGTGTGGTTACAGCTACTGCGTTACACTAGCGCTGAAGCTCCGCCCCTATCATGGCGTCATGGCCTCACGATTGCCACACGACTCACTTCATAGTCCCACCTCCTTTTTTATATCTTCTTCATGGTGCCCACACTTCTCCTAAATCGCTTGAGTGGCTGTGTGTTAAAAATGCTCCAAAAAAAATTCAAATTCTTTCCATCATCAGACAGCCAATCAGCAGTAGCAATGATATCCAGCCAATCGTGTTGCTCGGCGCGCGTGATGGGTGTGGTCCGGTTCCAACAGAGCGATACCGGATTGGTCGCCGACGGATGCGTGGACGGTTTGCCGCCGGGCCCACACGGTTTACATGTGCATGAGGCTGGTGACTTGAGTGAGGTAAATATCAGGCAATTTATTATTGAAAATAAATTTATATATTTGTTTTGCACAAAATATTAGTTACTATACAAGTTACATTATGTTTCATTAAGACATTATTTCGTCATGGGAGACATGATGAGACATCTAAATATAGGGAAATACATTTTTATAGTTTGGTACAGATATAAGACCAGACATAGTAATTAATTAAATATAATTTTCTAATGATGACTATTCGTGTTATAAAATATTTTGAACATTGCCTAAAATTAACAGATATTCCATAATTTTTGCTGTCAAATGCCTTTTTAACTGTGTCTAACTTAAAAAAGTTATATTATATTTCCAGTCTAATTAATAATTAACATGTTTATTATAAATATAAAATCTTTGAACTTATTCTATAGAACAAATAGGTATTATTCAATTGGCTTATTTTCAGTGCCTCACAATTCCAGTCCTTGACACTTAGATTGTATTACTATACGTTACAATACATTAGTAATGTAGTACATTACTATACATTACACTAATAGAATCTAAGTGTCAAGGACTGGAATTGTGAAACACCGAAAAGTCTAATGGTGCATCGAAACTGTTAGTATGACGTTAGCACTCTATGACATCTTATTTCTCTATGCTACAACATATTACATTATTCCCAGGGCTGTTCATCCATAGGGCCCCACTACAACCCTTTAGGAGCCCCACACGGAGGTCCAAACACTAAGGCAAGGCATGCCGGAGACCTGGGGAATATCATCGCTGATGAAACGGGAAGGGCAGAGTTCAGGATTAGTGATAATGTGCTCAAGGTAATAAAACTAGGCGAGGTTTAGTCCTCTTTTTTATCCCCTATAAGAAGATAAATATTTTAATGACGGCTGATTGGTTTAGTAGGTAAGGTAGTGACCCTGCCTGCGACGCCATAGGTCCTGGGTTCGACTCCTATAGGTGCAAACATTGATATGATGAATATTGATGTTTGTTATTGAGTCATGGATGTTTCTATTCTTATCTATGTATATGTCGTGGCCATATCGTAGAATTGATCATTTCATGAAATGGTCGCATTTTATGAAAAGTTCAACTGTCTATTGGCCACATCATGATATGGTTTGGGCAGATCGATGATTAAAAATCGTTTCTCGATATGGGCAACTAAACGCCCGATCATTTCATGAAGTGGTCAAGATTATTGATCATATCGTAAAATAGTTACATGAATCACCGGTAGAGGCGCTGCGCGCCTTTTATTTATGTGTGAAGATGGCGGATTTTTCTTTTTAGGTTATAAAACAAATTAAAGAGAGTAGGGTGACTATGCAAAAGTTCACGGATAGTGTGTTATATTGTATAATGTATATTAGACTTAATGGTGGTTTATAATAATATTGTTAAACAAAAACCTTAGATTACGATAGGTTAGGTTAGGTTAGACTATGACAAATGACGCACGAGCCGAGCGAGCGGAGCGAGCGTGCCCAGGCAGCGTCCGGCGATGTGCCAGATGCGAATCGCTTTTGTAAAGTCTTTTATGTTTTTAAATATTATATTGTGAAAATATCACATAAATAATAGCAAAAAAAATCATACCATCATACCTTATGGTATACTTATATATGGTGTACGGTATATATTATTTATATAAGCTCTTACCACATTCGGATTTTATGGACACCCTGTTAATACGATTTGGCCAAACGTGGATGACAAAATCGTGAAATGTAGACGATTTAACGATCTGGTCAAATTGAATTGGCCACTTCATGAAATGCGACCACTTCATGAAATGCTCGACCATTTCATGAAATGATCAATTTAACAATATGGCCACGACATATATACCGTTGCTTAGTACCCACGACACAAGACCTTAGGGATATTAATGTGGGACTAAGTTGATGTGTGTGCAACTGCAGTTACATTTCTGCATCGAAACTGCAAATTTTCAGTCAACTTGCAGTCCGTGTGTCTTTAATCATTACCCTTAATCACTGGGCTATCACGGCTCGTAATAAAAACATGTTTATTTCTACAGATATGGGATCTAATAGGGCGTTCGGTGGCAGTGACAGAAGGGCCGGATGATTTGGGAAAAGGATCGACGCCATTGTCCAAAATCAACGGGAACAGTGGACGGCCGTAAGTTATTTTTCAACATTCTTGCTCATAAAATGGATTTCCGCTCAGATTTTAGATACCTACGTAATCTAACTTATTACCTACATCTACATCGTTGATGTTTAAAACTGCAATGGATTTTACCGCACTGGTGCTGTAATGGATATTGTCGTAAAAATAATCGCGACAACGGAAACTGAGGCATAATGCCTCAAAATAAAAATTATAAAACTGTTTCCATTATTAAATTGTTAGTTACATTTGATTGATTAATATTTGATTACGTTGTACATTTATCTAAAGAAATCATAAATTTGCATTAAATAAAAATTTTATTATTAGATTTTACAAGGCGTTGACGTGATGTGGGCATGCAAAGTAAATCAGGCGGCAGCGAACGTGTTGACACTCACAAAACAAAATATCAAACGTTACCCATCTATTGCGAATTTCGTTCAGTAAAATAGACAAAATTGGCATCATCGTAATTAATTTGTAGAAAAATGTTTACTATCACTGTTTCTTCAAAACTGAACTTTCTAGCTTTAACATATAGAATCTGTTTCATAGAATAAATCCAAGGTCTGATTTAGGAAGTAACATATTTTGTATGCAGTGAATCAGAAAATGTGGTCATACACATTTATTTACTTATTTATTTGACATATTTACAGTACATAAATATTTTTTAACTGTAACCGTACTTATCTACATCCAAATTACAAATATGCATCATCATTCAAAATAAATTAAATTAAGTCTAATTAAATCAAATTTAACTTATAAAATTATTAATAAAGAAATGGAAAAAATTCCTCACCCGGGTGGGAATCGAACCCACGACCTCTGCATTCCGCGTGTCAGCGCTCTTCTCCACTGAGCCACCGGGTCAATTACTCGGATGACGAATTTTACCATCTCTTTTCTAAATTACATATTGGAAACGTTATTTTTCATCCCGATAGCTATACACTAGCCAAATCTCGGCAAACAAAGCTGAATCCCTCAGCACAATGTTTAAAGATGAAACGATCAACCATATCCTAACGGATTATATTAATGGAGAAGTGTTTTTATAAATTTATCTTAGTCAAGACATTATATATTATAAAATTATTAATAAACTTAATTAATAATTAACATAATTAAACTAGATTAAATCAAATTAAATTAAACCAAATCAAAGTAAATTAAATTAAATCTAATTAAATTAAGGATAATCAAAAAATTTACAGCAGCAGCACATCCCTCCAAGATCCAAACCTAAAGGTCTTTCGCGCTTGTTAAAACCATCTTGCATACGGTATAGTGGAGAGAATCTACCTACATTAGTTCTGGGATAACCGGCATGTAGTGTTACAATACGACTTTGACGTGTGTTTGCTTTAGGCACACAAAAATGAATGCGACGAAGCAGATCCGGCGCAGTGATCCGCCCATTAATGAGCTAGTAACTAGCGTATAACTACGTGTAACTAGAACATAGCAACTAGCGTCATCGTCCATCGGAACTATACGGTGAAACGGACATGACCACGTTTTTTCCAGTCAGTGTCTAAATTAAAAAATAATATTTTCAGAATAGCATGTGGCGTGATAGCGCGATCCGCGGGCATTTTCGAGAACCCCAAACGAATCTGCGCGTGCGACGGTGTGGTCGTATGGGACGAGAGAGACAGACCGCTCGCGGGAAAGGGACGGCGAGATACGAAAGAGAAAAAGAGCTGCTGCCAGAAAGAGACGGTGAATGTCACGCCGAAGCCTTGCTGCAAAGTTTAGAATTGTTATTGTTTTTATGGTTACGGTTTTATTATAATTGAACACTAAGGCCCACTTGCAAAAATGCGTTAGTTTAATTTAAATCGAGTATTAGCTGATTAGCACACATCGCCTCTTCGCATTAAAACTGTATAATCTCTAAAAATAAATAAGAATCAAGAGATTGCTTTAAGTAATTCACGTGACAATGTTTAATTTTAGTAAAAATTTTAATTAATTTCCAATATTTCTGATAATGTACACTTTTAATACGGCGACATGTTGTCTCGCTTCTTCTGGTATAATCAGAAAAAGATGACATGTGTAATAAACGTGTGTAACGATATTCAAAATTAAATTAAATCTAAGTATTCATTAGGGTCGATTCCGGCAGTCACACTTAAACCTAAACCTAATCTTAGTCAGGTCTATATCTCTCCGTTCTTAACATAAATGGCTGAGAGAGAAAAGGACAGGTAGGACTAATATCACGTTTAGGTTTAAGTGTGCCGGAATCGACCATAATGTTTAATATTAATAAAATTTTAAATCAATTTCGAATATTTTTGATATTGTACACTTTTAATACGGCGAGATATTGTCTCGCTTCTTCTGGTATAATCAGAAAAAGACGACATTCAAAATTAACTCTATAATAATTAATTTATGCATTTGTCACAAGTAGGCCTAAGTAGGTAAACTTTACACTATAAAATTATTAATAAAGAAATGGAAAAAATTCCTCACCCGGGTGGGAATCGAACCCACGACCTCTGCATCCCGCGTGCCAGCGCTCTCACCACTGAGCCACCGGGTCAATTACTCGGATGACGAATTTTACCATCTCTTTTCTAAATTACATATTGGCAACGTTATTTTTCATCCATAAATCATAAACTTTACACCTAAAAGCCGATTTTTTCAGTGGTCAGAGAGCCTAACTCACAAAGTTGATGCTGTCTCTCTCTCTATCATTATCAATTTATATGTCACGTGGTAAGCGGTGAGCCTACCGCCGTTTTTTGAGTAATTTTTTTGTAGGTATCATGTTAGAAAATGCTACTATCTTTTATACAGGGTGTAACAAAAAGGGTATGTTAAGCGAAAAGCTATGTAAATAGCCCACTGTAGAGAACCTATCCACAAAATTTGAGACCCGAAATCACATGTTTATTTTTCCCGATAGTATGGAGAATTTTTAAATATCAGGAATTTTCATACAATCTTGAAAAATAAAAATGTGATTTCGAGTCTCAAATTTTGGAAATAGGTTCTCTATAGTGGGCTATTTAATTTAGAAAAGAGATGGTAAAATTCGTCATCCGAGTAATTGACCCGGTGGCTCAGTGGTGAGAGCGCTGGCACGCGGGATGCAGAGGTCGTGGGTTCGATTCCCACCCGGGTGAGGAATTTTTTCCATTTCTTTATTAATAATTTTATTTACATAGCTTTACGCTTAACATACCCTTTCTGTTACACTCTGTATACTGGACAGGTATATCTAACATAGAATTTTGTAATATTAATAATAATTACAAGTGTACATAGTTTTGATTGTAAATAAAAATTGGGAACATTAATTTATACTTTGTTTCGTTTTCTAAAATAAATGTTTTTCTTTTTACAATTTTGTTTCTTTTACTACCGCATAAAATATCCGTTGCGTAGTTTTAAATATCTATACATGCATAGGAACAAAGAGCAGGAACTGACTTTTTTTTATAAAAATATGTAGTGATAACAGATAAAGGTTATCATTTAATTGTTAATATTGATTTTCGGATTCTTTTTGAATAATAAAATAAGGTATAGTGAGCGCAAAAGCGGTGGCCCCCATTCGTTCATTAGACAAAGCAGGAACTGACTTTGTTTTATATATAACATAGTATACTATAAATAATATGTAGTCAGTCGCGTGGTGCCGGCAGAGTAGAGCCGATTAAGGGTTTCCGGGAGGTGGGCAGCAGCACCTCCCGTGTTGATAACATAGTCCAAAATACAAACTGCGGTCACCAACCCGTCTGCCCAGTGTGGTGACTATGGGCAAATACCCCCTGTGGCAGTCTTATGGCGTGCCCTGGGGGAGGCCTACGTCCAGCAGTGGACTGCAATAGGCTGATGATGATGATGATGTAGTGATAAATAACTGATAAAGTAATAACACAATAAATTATTTCTGATTCTGATAATTAATTTTTTATTTACAAAAATGTTAATATTTATTTAATTAAATAGTGTAATATTGAAATGAGTATAAAACTCTTTACACATAGAATGTACAGAGGCGAGATTATCTCTTCCAGAGATTCCTTTTCATTTATATTTTATATCTGTTTCCCCGACTGGGTCCCATTCTGAGGTGGACACTTCTAATGTGCGTTTTGAGCGAATTACTCTGTGTGAACGCTTTGCCGCAGTGATTGCAGGAATATGGACGCACGCCTGTGTGAACCTGTGAAATAATAACATCTTCTATACATGTAATAATAAATCGCTGAATGTGTTGCTAAGCGCAAATCTCGAAAATATCTGAACCGATTTCGCCAATTCTTTTTTAGAACATTCCTTAAAGTACGAGGATGGTTCTTACGGAACGAAAATTTTAGAAATTGGCTTAAATGTCTTTCAAAAACAATACTTTTGTCCACGCTAAAGAGGCGAATCCTTAGTAGATACATAAATATAATCACGCCTTTATCCCTTACGGGGTAGGCAGAGCACCAAGGGCCGATAACACCACATGGTGCCACTTCTGACCAATTTTGAGGGTATGGTTGAGATGTACAAGTTCGGTTAGTAGTGACAGATGGTCAGCCCATCGCCTACAAAACACCAAGACCCTCTTGTCCCTCTACTGACTTGTACAGTATGCCCGGGAATGCTTATATTTATTGTAATATAGATAAATAGTGGCTTACCCGGTTGTGTCTGTTAAGTGCTGCCTTATGTTTGAATGCCTTCGGACAGTTCATACATTTGAATGGTCGTTCCCCGGTGTGCGTGCGAATGTGAATCTGTAAGGGAAATTGCTTTAGAATCTACTCTTTTAACATACACTAGCGGCCACCCACGATTTTGTCCACGAGAAGAGAGCATTACACTCATGAAAAAGGTATAAAAGATGAGGTAGGACTATGAAGTGAGTCGTGAGGCCATGACGTCATGATAGGGGCGGAGCTTCAGCGCCAGTGTAACGCAGTAGCTGTAACCACACGCTTGTGCTCCGAAATGTAACCATATTAAAATTACAAAGACACTAGCGCGTATATCAGTGTACTTTATTACTAAAACGTAGTATAATATTGCCATCTAGTGATGAGTAATTGCACTAGTAAAACAATCTTGAACCATATTGATAATGAGCAAGTAGTTTGACTAGTCACCACAAGGTGGTTTCTATGTAAATGGGCAGGGCTACAGTGTTCAATGCTCCCCTCGTCCCATACTTCACCCCCGCTCCGCGGCACACTATTTTTGTATGAAAATATACTCATATTTTAAAATTATATTTCACCAATAGAATATAAAAAGTCCAAAATAACAACAAACTAAGCCCATTTAATTAACTTGAGGAGGTTTATCTACATTCACCACAAATGGCAAGAAAGCAGAAATAACAGCCTAGTATGGAGAGCAGACACAATCCTATGGAAAGCAGACATTGTCTGTAAATTACCTGCAATCTCTGGTATATACTGAACCGTTTGCAACACTCAGTACACTGATACGGTTTCTCTCCGGTGTGGGTCCTTTGATGTAGAATCAAAGACGAACGCGTCTGGAAAAAATATTAATGAAATGATCCTCCTGCTCTGAAGATGAAAGAAATATCTTACTAATGTTATATTGGAAATATGTAATTTAGAAAGAGATGGTAAAATTCGTCATCCGAGTAATTGACCCGGTGGCTCAGTGGTTATAGCGGCTGGCACGGTTTGCAGTGGTCGTGGGTTCGATTCCCACTCGGGTGAAGAATTTTTTCCATTTTCTTTATTAATAATTTTATAATGTTATATTATAAATGCAAAAGGTTTTTACTATGGAGGACAGCCCCCGGATTATTTAATTTGCAATAACAAAGCCGAAGCAGCGCGATAGCGCGAATTGTACAATATTCGCGTTGAAATGTTAAAGTTCCTTTGAATTCATTTTACGTAATACGAATTTGACAAGCGATCAGCGATTTTTGTTCAATCTTCGCTATCGCTTTGCTTTTGCTAGTTAGGTAATAAGGGGGCCGCTTTGGCTTTGCTACTGCAAGTTACGTAATCCTGCCGTTTTTACCCGTTTGCGCCAGATCTATGTTTTTCAAGTGTATATCTTAGTGATACTGGGTCAAAATTTTTATGCAGTCAGCCCCACTAGCATGACCACGCATCGTGGATATCGTATCGTACAATATTGTATCTTCGCTATACAATATTCAGATTGGCGGCTAATATTTATCGTATTTTAACGTGTTTCGCAGGTCATGCTACTTGGACAGGTGTTTTTCTTCAAATAAATGGGTCTATTACTTATTACCCATTGTGTGAGGTACCCTAGAAGCCAACATACCTTACAAGTAAGTCCGCAGCATTCGCAGACAACCGCCCTGCTAGCTTGCGGCACAACCGCCCCTTGTCTGTGCGATCTATGATAATGTACCGCGTACGATCGCTCGTGTGCAAATGTACGATTACACTGGAATGAATATGATGACAGTTTTTTATTTGCATTTATAATAAAGATCGCAATATAATAGAATCATTCGCGAAGGTAAAATATCGCTAGCTTGACAACATTCCGAGATATAACAATTATAGAATCGGCCAAAAACGGATAATAATAAAGGGTGTTTGTGACAGCCAGGCAAATATTGATATGGTCTTCAGACCGTGATTCTGAGATGAAAACAAGTGAAAATTTTCCTTTTTTTTTCATTTTTTCAATGAAAAATAGTGTGGTTTGTTTAAGTAGGTCTAAAACAATGACTTAAAAACAAAATTTTAACCATGGGTGATTTAAAAAAATACACCTCGAAAATGTTCAATTAATTGATCAACCCCAAAAGAGAGTCGTAAGTGATCCAAAAAACAGCAAAGTATCACACAATAAACCTATTTAACTAGTCACAGGATCGCCCGATACAATAGGGAATATGCTTCTGACACGAAAACAGATCTTTTATATTTTATTCGAAAGATATTACAGATACAAACCGAATAGTGCAAAAATAACATCAATCGGTTATTAATGACCAAAGTTACAGGTGTTTAAAAGTTTGCAAAATTTAACGAAAAAATCTACAACATAAAAGGAGTCAAAACATACAATTTTACCCACATTTTGAATTATTTCATTGATTTAATAAATACTTTATTAATATCTGCACCTATTAATAAACAATTTTTATTGACAACAATACACAAAATATAAAATATGACGTTTATAAAATAAGATTGCATTTTTTCCCCATACTAATTTGAGAACCGTCTCTATTATGACGTCAAAGTCTTTGCCATTTTAGTATGGAGCAAACGGAGCGTTTCAAAAACATTTTGCCGGCTCGTATTTTTGAATTGCTGTAAATCCAAAACGGTTAAAGTTAGATATGCCATTCCAAGGGTAAACTTTATTCATTTTTTACGTAGAATATAAAAATGAAATTAAAAAAATTCATGCATATACCCTATTGGCGCGGAAAGCAAACATTGCGTATAATGAAAACAAAAATTAATTTCCTGTGAGTAATAAAACTGTCGTATAGCTCAAAAGAATGATACTTGTTCAGTATCTCAGTATTTGCCTGGCTGTCACACACATCCTGTATAGTAACTTTCGTAAAAGAACTTATATTATGTTAAATGTTGGTCCTATTATAATAATACTAGTGGATGCCCGCGACTCCGTCCGCGTGGACTGAAAAAAAAACAAAATGTCGTAATTATCCGGGATTAAAATCTTTTCCTGGGATAAAAAGTAGCCTATGTATATCCAGGGTGTCAGCTAACTCTATACCAAATTTTATCAAAATCGCTCCAGCCGTTTTTTCGTGAAAGAGTAACAAACATCCCTCCATCCATACTCACAAACTTTCGCGTTTATAACATTATACAGGATGTTTTTTTGTGGCCACCTTTAACGAAGGGTACGACTCTATACATCAAATAAAGTAAGTTTATGCCAAAAAAAAATGCTGGGATTTTTTTTTTCAATTTTTTTTTTATTACTTGATCTGGCGAAATTTATAGTGTCTAGTGTTTATGTTAGTTTTTTTATAGACAGATATTAATTATTTCTCGTGAAAAAATCTTGCTACGCGCGTCTATGTGCATTTATGCAGAAAAACGCAGTCTATTTACTCAACTTTGGACCCTAATATTTTAGAAACCAGACACTTCCCAGGTATGCTTCCATGGAGAAAAATGATCGTGATGATGAGGAGATTCCGTAGTTTTCGGAAACGTTGACGACCAAAAATCACCTGTATAGTAGGATGTATTATACACGCGAAAGTTTGTGAGGATGTAAGTAAGTATGTTTGTTGCTCTTTCACGCACAAACTACTGAATGGATTTTGATGAAACTTCAGAATAATATAGCTTACATATCAGACTAACACGTAAGCTACAATTTATTCCGGGAAAATATTTTTCTCGCTGATAATTTCGACATTTTGATTTTTCTGCAGTCCACGCGGACGGAGTCGCTGGCGTCTGCTAGTTTAAGACAATTTTCTCACTTACTTGTTCACACTGTACGGATTTCTCTTTTCTATGTTTTTCTCTAAAATGCGTTTTTAACTCTTCTTCATTGCCGAGACTTTCCCCGCATTCTACGCAATGCCTGAAAATAATACAAATTAATATAATAAATGAGAAAAGTGAGTTTGTTTATTTGTTTGTTTGATACCTCTCCGAGCTTTATTTGCTCTATTTTAAAGTAGGTATAACTTTTTCTTGCATGCTGTATCATTATATCAATATAGGAATAAAAACTAGCATAAACACTGGACACTATAAATTTCGCCCGATCAAGTAGTTTTAAAAAAAATGGAAAAAATAAATCTTGGTCGGGCGAAATTTATAGTGTCCAGTGTTTATGCTAGTTTTTTCATAGACAGATATTAATTATTTCTCGTAAAAAAAACTTGCTACACGCGTCTATGTGTATTTATGCAGAAAAACTACTTTATCTTTTTACATTCTGTATAATGATGATGAGGAGATTCTGTTGTTTTCGGGAACGTTGACGACCAAATATCACCCTGTATATGTATGTACTTACTTCAAATCAGGGTCGCATATGCCGTTAATATATTTATCTATGTGAGTCTTATATGCTTCCTCGTTACTGAACAGCTGATTACAATATACACAGCTAAATCCTTTATTTATGTTGGTATTCTGAAAATATAATCTTCCATACATAAAATATTCATATGTCCTACTAATATTATAAACGCGAAAGTTTGTAAGTTGTAAGTACTTATGTTGCTCTTTCACGCAACATACAATCAGTAAACGGGTTCTCGAATGGAGACCGCGCCTCGGCAAGCGTAGCGTTGGGCGTCCTCCGGACAGATGTACCGATGACTTAAAGAGGACGGCTGGTAGTGACTGGATGGTGAAAACGGGAGATCGAGCCGTGTGGCGTACACTGGGGGAGGTCTACGTCCAGCAGTGGACTGCAATAGGCTGACGACGACGACGACAATTTAGCCGGGAAATTATTTTTATCCCGGATAATTTTGACATTTTGTTTTTTTTTTTTGCAGTCCACGCGGACGGTGTCGCTGGCTTCCACTAGTACAATATAAATACAAATACATAGATAATATTCCCGTACTAATGCAGCGCTTCACTAGAATACATCAGCTGCATCTCCTTCCGTGCATGTCGTTAGAGTCGACTAAGGAACTCGGGGACGTTCTCTCAGGCGACGAGCTAGCAACTTGTCACAGATCATTTACATCTGTCCCCGCTCTGCTAAACGTGGCCGTGGGGTCTTATTAGTGATCCTGCAGTTCTGGATACCCCATTACCGAAACACAGCCGTGTTTATATTATGTCATTTTCATCATCATCATTTACAGCCCTGAGAAGTCCACTGTTGGACATAGACCCCAACAACCTGCACTCCGACCGGTCGGAAGCAGCCTGCATCCAACCGACGCCCGCGACCTTGGCCAGGTCGTCCGTCCACCTCGCGGGTGGCCTTCCCACGCTGCGCTTGCCGATACGTGGTATCCACTCTAGAACTTTCCGACTCCATCGGCCATCAGTTCTTCAAGCTATATTATGTATGTATGTTTAAAACCTCCCTTAGCGCCAACTATACCTTATTTTATTTATAAATAGAAATATGTAATCCGAAAGAACAAAATTAGGTTTTTTATTAGGCACATTTTTAGGGCTGGACTTGTGAGGCACCGAAAAGTCTCATGGTGCATCGGGACAGTCAGTATGACATTAGCACTCTATGAACGACCACCTTATTCCTCTATGGTTTTACTATAATCAATAGTTCCTAAAGAGTTGGCTACTTAATGCAATAGTATCTAATCAATCATAAAAAGTTTGCACTACAAAAAACCTTAAGCAGATTTCGCAAACACAAAAAACTGTAATTTGTATGTTTTAAAAACAAACGTGATATGTGGCCCGAGGAATAATCTTATTGCTCTATGGTGTGGTTTTGACAAAATTATTTATTTACCTTAGTATATGGGTGAGCTCTTTTCTTGTGTATTTTCAAACCGTTTGCGCCTACGAAGGAAACTCCGCAGACATCGCAAACGTGTTTGGACGGGTGATGGATTCTTACGTGCGTTAGATGACTTGTAGGCTTGCTAGGAAAACATTATAATTATATTAAGGGCCGATCTCTCCAAACGTCAGATAGTATATCTATATACATACTAGTGGACGCCCGCGACTTCGTCCGCGTGGAAATTGAATTGTAGCTTATATGACACGTTTGTCGGTTTACCAAAGCAGCGCCATCTATTGATTACTTACTCAACCAAGTCGAAAGGTATAACAGACAAATAATTAGCAATAAATTAAAATTGCGACTATAATTTGAGATTTAAACTATCCTATCTCTCAAGTTGGATCGAACTGCACATGGTGTGCGAATTTTATTATAATCGGTTAAGTGGTTTAGGAGTCCATTGAGGACAAACATTGTGACACGAGATTTATATATATTAAGATTAAGATAATAAAAATGTAACGGATCGCTGTCTGTACATGGAAGATATATGACAAAAAAAAATGTAGGAGACCTTTATCAATATAATAGTACCCAAAAGAATGGTTTTTGGATTTTTTGTCTGTTTGTCTGTCTGTTTGTTTGTCTTTTGGTTTGTCTGCGCGTTTGTGCACGCTAATCTCAGAAACGGCTGAACCGATTTCGATGCAGTTTTCAGGAATATATTGTGACAGGTCCCACTTAACATATAGGTTTCTTTTTATCCCGGATAATTCGATATTTTGTTTTTTCTTTAATCCACGCGGACGGAGTGGCGGGCGTTCACTAGTCTGAAGAATAAAGTTGATGTTGTCTCTATCACGATCCAGTTTTAATAAAGTTGATGTTGTCTCTATCACGATCCAGTTTTAATAAAGTTGATGTTGTCTCTATCACGATCCAGTTTTAATAAAGTTGATGTTGTCTCTATCACGATCCAGTTTTAATAAAGTTGATGTTGTCTCTATCACGATCCAGTTTTAATAAAGTTGATGTTGTCTCTATCACGATCCAGTTTTAATAAAGTTGATGTTGTCTCTATCACGATCCAGTTTTAATAAAGTTGATGTTGTCTCTATCACGATCCAGTTTTAATAAAGTTGATGTTGTCTCTATCACGATCCAGCATCAACTTTATTCCTCTGATAGGCTATCTGACGTTTGAAAAAATCGGCACTTAATTATAATTAATTAGTAACTGACGGCCGATTGACCCAGTAGGTTGTGACCCTGCCAGCGACGCCATAGGTCCTGTGTTCGAATCCCGGTAGGTGCAAACATCGATATGACGAATATTGATGTTCCGAGTCATGGATGTTTCTATACTCATCTATTTATTTATACAGGGTTAATTTTAAAACATCAATAACCTCACAGGACTAGATAGCTAAAATCATAAACAATAATATTTGTTCTACGAGTTTTATCATAACTCAATACATTAATTAAAAATGATTTTTGAAGCTTTTATTGTACTGTCGTGACATTTGTAAGTCTATGTTCCATTCGTAGGTATACGAAAAGGTTGACGCCCGCGATCACACGCGCCTCGCAGTATTATGTACAGACTTAAGAACATTCAGATGTAATATTAAATTGATATTTATTTTTGTATGAAAGTAAAATGTGACAAATTATCAAAACTCGTAGAACAAATGTTGTTTATGATTGTGATAAGGATGACCTAGTCTTGCGAGGTTATTGATGTTTTAAAATTCAATCATCATCATCATTAGCCTATTGCAGTCCACTGCTGGACGTAGTCCTCCCCCAGGGCACGCCACAAGGCTACTGCCACAGGGGGGTTTGCCCATAGTCACCACGCTAGGCAGGCCGGTTGGTGACCGCAGTTTGTATTTCAGACTATGTTGTCAACACGGGAGGCGCTGCTGCCCACCTCCCGGAAACCCTTAATCACACAAATTGGTGGTACAAATTCTACTTTGCCGGCACCACGCGGCCATGTAATAATAATACAAAGAAACTTACCTAAAAGTAGCTCCACAGATCTTGCAAATATACTTATGGCCGTTATGCCATTTGATATGCTCCTTCGCTTTATAACTGTAACAAAAATATTTGTAAGGAATGTGCGAAACGTGGCCGTGGGATTTCATATACCTTCAGTTCTAGCTACCCCAATTTCCCATACCCAAGGCTACCCTATTCAAAAACTTCCAGCGAATATAGCATCTCGCATTGACGTGAAACGTCATGGACTTCAACTAAGCCCCACCCCTTAAATATATCTGGCTAACGTTACGTCTCTTTCTATCGCGTGCAATCTAAGCTGGAATTATATGACTTGAGTCTCTTTCTAACCAGAGTAATGTAAGCCACAGTCACTTGACTTATTGTAAGAAGAATGCATGCTTAGTGAGTACTTTCCAAGTTTCAAATCTTAGATTTAGGCTGTGCGCTGAAATGTCAAGTCATTCAGGACAAAGGATTCCATAAGTTTAATAGAAGATATGAGATATCATAGACCAGACTTGGGCCCTTACCAGCAAGCAAATGAAAACACTTCAACTATGCCAAAACAACATGGCGAACTTAAGGACAAGATAAAACTGACAGACATAAGAGAGAAAACTAAATTAATAAATGTGACCTGGGCAGTAATCAAACTAAAGTGGAAATGGACTGGACACATGATAAGGAGTCAGAAAGACAAATAGTCTAAGGGCATAACAATGTGGTATCCCCGGGATGGAAAACGGAACAAAGGGAGACAAAGAGTAAGATGGGAGGATGAAATGAGTAAGGTAGCGGGAGGCACTTGGAGGAGATGTGCCATGGACAGGATGAAGTGGAGAATTCTGGGGGAGGCCTTTGCCAAAGGGCAAGCTGACAAAGAAGAATAAATAATTAATTGTAAAATATACAGGATGATTTTTGGTCGTCAACGTCCCGGAAACTACGGAATCTCCTCATCAACAAGATCATTTTTCTCCATGGAAGCATACCTGGGAAGTGTCTGGTTTCCAAAATATTAGGGTCCAAAGTTGAGTAAATAGGCTGCGTTTTTTATGCATAAATGCACATAGACGCGCGTAGCAAGATTTTTTCACGAGAAATAATTAATATCTGTCTATGGAAAAACTAGCATAAACACTGGATACTATAAATTTCGCCCGAACAAATAATTTTTAAAAAATTTGCAAAAAATTTACTTCATTTCCCAGCATTTTTTTTGACATAAACTTACTTTATTTGATGTATAGAGTTCGAACCCTTCGTTAAAATCTATACATATAATAAAAATGTAACGGATCGCTGTCTGTACATGGAAGATATATAGGAAAAAATATTATAGAATACCTTTATCAACGCAATAGTACCCAAAACAATGATTATTTGAATTTTTGTCGGTTTGTCTGTGTGTTTGTGCACCCTAATCTCAGATACGGCTGAACCGATTTCGATGCAGTTTTCAGGAATATATTGTGACAGGTCCCACTTAGCATATAGGCTACTTTTTATCCCGGGAAAATGATTTATCCCGGATAATTTCGTTTTTTTTTTCTGTAGTCCATGCAGTCGGAGTCGCGGGTGTCCACTAGTAAATAAAAAATAGAAAAGAGATGGTAAAATTCGTCATCCGAGTAATTGACCCGGTGGCTCAGTGGTGAGAGCGCTGGCACGCGGAATGCAGAGGTCGTGGGTTCGATTCCCACCCGGGTGAGGAATTTTTTCCGTTTCTTTATTAATAATTTTATAATAAATAAATGAGATATCTATGGCCTTACCTAGACTTACTGACTTGACCACATAGCCTGCACACATAGTTCTTGAAATGCGACATAGCTATATGTTTGTGAAGCAACTTTATGTCTGTCCATCTTATTTTACATATTACGCATGCATATGCACCGCTTACCTGAAACAAAATCCAAAATTGTGTTCTTATTGTGGTGAATTCATCAATAAAAACAAATATTCTGGGTTTAAACTGCATCGAAATCGGTTCAGCCGTTTCTGAGATTAGCATGCAGAAACGCATAGACAAACAGACAAACCAACAAAAAATCCAAAAAACCTTTTCTTTGGGTACTATTGTGTTGACATCGAGGCCTCACCCACCACCGGGCCCTACACCCTCCGCTGACCCTTGGATTTAATTGGTTTTCGGATTAGCAGCTATGTTGCGACTGTAGTGTCTTGTGTTCGTGACCATGAGTCGGCAGATCAGAGGGTCAGCGGAGGGTGGGCGACCCCTCAATGGAAATTTGAACTTCTGAATAGTGACGACTGATACAATTAAATATTTAACTATTGTGTCGATAAAGGTCTCCTATAATATTTTTTCTTATATATCTTTCATGTACAGACAGCGATCCGTTACATTTTTATTATGTGTATAGATATGTATAAATGTGCTGTTCAGAATAGGTGTGAAGAGGTTTTTCTTTATAGCTGTTTTCCCAAAATGGAGCAGGCAGCACTGCAGGACTATAAACAGCCACATTTTAAGTTTATGTTTGCCAAAATTAATACGAGAGATCAAGAAGAATCTCGGATTTATTTATTCCTAATTTCAAAATTTGTATGAAAACAATTGAAGATTAAATCTGAGATATGCAAAAATCTCTCAAGATCAGTCATAGAAATTGGCTGTAGGTGTGAAGGTCAACATCAACCAGATTATCCAGTATTCAGCATATGTTCAGTAATTATTTTTTTATAAATATAAATAAGAGTAAATTATTATGACTATTAAAGATAAGAATAATTCACTTACTGGGTCATGCTTGAGCATATGATTTTTAAATGTACCCTCAGTCATAAACCCCCTGTAACACATATCACATTTATAAAAAGAGTTCAAATAATTCGATGTGTGCTTCCTTTTTAATATCTCTTCTATTTGCTGTTCTTTCGTTAGTACTACAATGTCTACATCTTTATAATCTACTGATGATTTTTCTGTAGCATCGAAATTACTAGCATCATTTGCAATTTTTTCACTATTAGTTGCATTATCATCATCTATTCCAGCAAATGCATCATTGAAATTGTCAGTAGCAGCTTCGTCATCATTTTCAAAGACATCAGGTATGTTTCCTTTCTTTTCTTAGCTTTTATTGCTAGTGGCTCATCATCACTGAAATCATCATCAATCACTTCACATTTAAGAGATGTTTCCTCAACATTTTCTTCTTTAAACACAGTATAGGTGTCTTCATTTGGAGAAATGTTTATGAAGTTTAAAAATTTTGCAGTCAATTATTTGATGCAACCAATTTTTGTTGTCTCGTGTTAATTATTTTATTGTAATCTGCATTGATCTAAAATAACAGATTTATTATTAGATGTTTATTCAATATTGAGTTAATAAAAATTGAATGAAAGAGCATAATCTAAGGCTGGGCCAAGCAGGGTTCGAAATTATCAAGATAAACATTTTTTAGATAATTATCTGATAATTATCCTAGCTGAATTGTCAATTAACTTCTTCAAATTTTCTTAATTAAAAATTATAAACTATTTATCTCAAAAAGGGTCTCAGTTTTTCGGCATTATTAAATTCACAGCAAAGAATAATACAATTTAAATGAGAAAAATACAATTTAATTCAGAATTTGTTTTATGGCGAGAACGTATGTAAAAAAAGAGAAATTCTTGAAATTCACACTTCTCTTATCATTTAAAGGTTTTTTTTATGTTTACCGTGTTTGGATACGTAAATAAACTTAGATTTTATCTTGATAATTATCTGGATAATTATTATCAATGATAATTATCACTTCGGACCCTGGGACCAAGTACCTATAGGTATATCACTTAGAATATGTTTACTCGGGCAAAGATAAAATGGAATGTGTACTATGTAACTTAGAATAAAATAAAACTGGTATAAGTGGGCATTAGTTAGAATAGGACTACAGATAATTTTTTTAGTTTCATTGACACAATTAAAAAATACTTTGTTATGTTAAACAAAATTTTATACTGACAAAGTTTTGAGCTTTTCATATATAAAAATATTTTTCAGTATTTGGCTGGCTTAAGAGTTATGGTTGCATGCAGTAGGTAAACTATAGAACCTCAAAACCTTACCATTATTTGCTGAGCAAGTAGACACTGGTCTCTAAATGATGCATATTTCTTCAGAAACACAGTGCAGAAACTACACATCATCAGAGGTAGTCCATCATTCAATATCTGCAATAAAATAATTCATTTCTTCTGTAAATTATAATGAACCCTAGAAGCTAATTATGCTGGATGCAGGCTACTTCCAACCAGCCAGAGTGGAGGTTATTGGGGGAAGCTTATGTTCAGCAGTGGACCTTTCATTGCCGAAAATGATGATGATGATGGTGGTGGTCAGTCTAAGGCAGTGGTTCCCAATTAGTTTTTTCCAGAGTGGAGGTTATTGGGGGAAGCTTATGTTCAGCAGTGGACCTTTCATTGCCGAAAATGATGATGATGATGGTGGTGGTCAGTCTAAGGCAGTGGTTCCCAATTAGTTTTTTCAATGTTGGAATTTCGTACCCCTTATTGCAGGAACGATAAATAAATAACAGATGTAATCAGATGTATTTAGAACTAGTGGACGCCCGCGACTCCCTCCTTGTGGACTGCAGAAAAAACAAAATGTTGATAAAAAGTAGCCTATATGTTAAGTGGGACCTGTCACAATATATTCCTGAAAACTGCATCGAAACAGGTTCAGCCATTTCTGATATTAGTGTGCACAAACATTGATCCATTACAATTTTATTATATGTACCCATATAGAAAAGATAGATCGAATAGAAGATATAGAATAGATTGATTTATTTTTATGAATAATTAGGAACCACTGGTCTAAGGTATAAATTATAATAGACTTGGAGGTGAGTGGGCCATCTATGCACATTATTGATGAGCATCATCTTTGACCAAATGAGATACAGTTCATGTTTAAGTGCTTCACTTGTTAAAAAAACTAAAAAAACATCCATGCTCCATCTAGGCCCAGGTATACCCTGGGTACAGTCACAGTCACAGCTCTTAGGAACCATAAAGCAAGTGATTTACTAACTCTGCCAGAAGGTACAGAGTTTGTATGAAGATATAGCCATCCTCAGAACTTGTCACCACTCAATCCTGTATATAATGAAAAATTAAGGGTCGTGGTGTCGAAAAAGGGACCGGTGACAAATATTTCTGGGAATCGGCGGTCCTTGGCCTTGGAGGTTCTAGGCGATGGCAGATGTAAAAGCTGATTCTGATGACTCAGGATATTAACGTTGTATAAAGCGCTACTAACCTGTGTTCCTATTATTATTTCGTATTGAAAAATCAAGTTGTTTTGGTGCATGCTTATAAATTTTCCATCGGTGGTTAAGCAACCTCTACAGACTAATAATTCAGTCATGGTTGTAGTGGAAATGTGTCTCCACGTTAATACTGTACTAACTTTGCAATTAATATACAAATAAAATTATTTAAATTCCTGTTTCTGTGTCGCAAGAGGAAGCAAACTTTGGTTTGTTTACATTCACTGAATGAATGATAAGTTATCTGAATGAATGAAACAAGCACTGCTGCCAACAAAAGCGTTAAAAAGTCATAGACAAAATCTAGTGATGCTCCTAATCGGTATTTTTGTACATTAGCATTACATGCCGCTAGCTCTATGTACTAAAGCCATACAAACTGATAGTGGTTGTCCAACAATCATGGCGGAAAATATTAGTGGCTTGGAATCACCTTAGAAGAAGCTTGATTTGGTTTCGTAATCTGTGGCTGGCGGTGGCTGGCTATTTACAACAAGGGATATGGAAGAACTCTGTAGCACTAACGGCAAAGATAAAAATTGTTACAGTTATGCTAGCACTCAATATATACTCTGTGAATGTGGAAAAATATTCACTGGTGAAGATTTGGAGAAGCATCTAAAGTCTGAATCACACACTGCACAGAAAAAGTTTTATGAACATCAATGTAATGAGGTAAGTTTTCTCATAATTTGAAATTTAACATGGTATCGCCAAATATATCAATGGTCTAGATCAAGTCATGTGGATAATTTTACAAAATTAAGGTTAGATTCACTATTTATAACCCAGCAAACTATCTTACTTTTCTTACTAATCTTTACATGCTGAGCTAGTGCAGCATACTGCTAAGAAATTGCCCCTTTTTAACTTAGAGATGATGTAATGGACATTTTTTTTAATACTCTGCAGTTTTGGCTAGCATCATAATTATGTTCAGGTGTCCATCACCAGCTAAACTTGGCTAGTTTAGCTTCGCTCACCTAAAAACAGTTTCCATGTATTATATTCATAACTGAGCAAATCTCAAAATAATGGTGAAAAATTTCTCGGACTGGTTAAAAAATAAACTTTATCTTTCACTTATCAAAATCTATATATTGTAATTTAAAGCTTTCCTTGTTTCTTATTTTCAATTGAGATACTTTGTATCTTTAATTAAACATATTGAAAACTTAAAAAACAAAATACGGGACGGATTAAAAGTTCCTATTTCGTAACTATTAAACACTAATAAAAATACATCAAAAATTCAAATATGAGAAAATTTGGCATATAAATCTCAATTATAAACTTAAAACCTTTCTAAAAACGCAAATCTTTTCTCTAAAATATGCTTTTTATGAAAACTATTCATTATTTTTGTTCCATTTCGTTACTCTTAGGACAAAAACGAATCAAAACTTTAAGTTTTCTTTGATAACAGACAACTTTTATACTTAAAATTATGAAACATTACAATTATAATCAATAATAAAGCTTTGCATGAGATACAATTTTCTTAATTTCTTAAAACTTACAGAAAAACCAAAAGAAATCAGTCAGATCCTCATGGGACAGTTACATATCTAAGGAAATTTGGTTAGAAAGTAGGAACTATAAGGTTGGGCTTACATGGCACCGTAACAGGTATAAAAAATAAGAATATAACAAACATTGTAAGCTTTACCTATTACCTCTCATGAAGATGCTCAGAACATCAAACTAAAAATCTTTCACTAAGAGAAAAAAAAAACGTGAAAAACATGTAGGTACCTAATGATTTATAAAAATATATGATAGGTACAATATAAGAAACATCATTTTTTTTCGCGATTTCGAAGGTTTTCTGTTTGATAGTCTGAGCAGCCCCAAAATATATTTTCAAGTAGGTACTTACACTTAACAATCATTCAATAAATTTTTTTATGAAAAAACACTTATTTCAGGTAATTTTTGTAAATTTTTACAAAATATAACCTAGCCTTTTGAGTCTCTGACTCGATCGGCAATCGAAATAATTTTTTGGGCATTTCAAAATATTATATTGGTTAATATGATCCGATTTTGCAACGGTTTTATGGATATTTTGATTTTCATATTCAGAGGCTATAGGTGGAAGTCGAATTATAGTTTGACCACTAGCGCGGTACCGCGCCCTAGGTATGTGAGCGGCACGGGAGGGGGTGTATCACGTCTATAGTGCTATGGATTAGACAGATCATTTCATGTGATATTTCACCCTCCCGTGCCGCTCACATTCCTAGGGCGCGGTACGGCACTAGCGGTCAAACTATAGTAGGTTATAATAAATTACAAGTTACAAAATTCGCATTCATCTTTAGGGTAATGATCAAATACACATGATTCACAAATAGGACACCAAACATATATGTTGTTAAGCAGCATATGTATGGCTTCACAATTCAAAGATGATATGAAATGAAATTCTATCTTTGATGTTATTGAATTTGTGTCCCACCCACAATTGAAACATTTTGGGCTCATTATAAAATGAGTTTCTTGCCAAGGCCAGGACAAATTATTGGCCAAACACAATCGAAAATCTGTTTTTGATAAGAATTTATCAACATCAATAAACATTAATATAGCCATTTCGTCAAGCTCTGTTCCAGTCTTTTTAAAACTCTGAAAAGATATTAAAAATACTCAACAACAGTATAAAAAAAATATTCATAAGCTTAACACTAAAAACTGTTTAAAATAATTAAAGACAACTGAAACATTTTGGACAAATAAAGAAATCCACATTGGAGTCACCATGGCATGAATGACAATAATGCTTTTCACAAGACATACATTTTGATGCTTCATACATACGCATACTGGCATTACAACTCGCACAAGTCATTTGACGGCTAACTACGGTTTTTAAAGATCTACTTTGCGATAGTTTAAGTTTAGTTTTCACTTTAGAAGTGGAAGATTGCGGCACGTTTAAATTACGGTCTAAAATATTTATATTTTCTTTGTTTTTATCATTATAGTTTAAGGCAGAAGACTCACCAACCAGTTGAGTAGTAGTTTTGCAGTTTACAAAAATGTCATTACCATCATTTTTGTTCGTTAAATAACTTTCTTTGTGAGGTTCATAACTAGTGATATCCATTAGAAGAATGTTTTGATTGTCCTTTATTAATTCAGATTCTACTGAAATGATAACTTCCTCAGCCACATTTTCATCAGATATGTCCATTTTTTGATCACACAACAATAGATCTTGATCCATTGTAAACGAAGGAACAATAATAGTAGCTGCCATATTTTCTTCAGATAATATATCCACCACATGTTCACGTTCCAAAGAAACATCTTTGTTTGTCGGACTCACAGCAACTATTATTTCTTCTGCAACATTTTCGGACAATGCAACACTTTCACAAAAAGGCAGGTCGTCTTCGGTTGTCACTGGCACAGAAATAATCATTTCATGAAACTTATAGGTTTTGGGTTCAAAACACTCGCAAATAAGATCATTACAAAAGCAAGCTAGAGGCCGATGAATGATTGTTTTGTCATTGTTCTTCATAGCAACAACTTCGTGGATTGACATAGTACCCGGAATAGTTTTAAGCGGAACTGGAATTAATTTTCTTATTTCTTCAATATCAGTGATATTGATATAGAAACATTTCACAGTTGGCACATTTCGCTGTAAAGATGAATATACGTCAGAGGAATTTATAATATCTGTTCCATAGCAGACATCTCTATCTAACGCTCTTTTTACAACACCCCTATTGCATCTGCTACACCTTTCCCGTGCCCACTTTCAAAAAACGACCATGTTATGTCCACACCAAACATAATAGCAAAATATTTAATTAGGTAAAAGTTATTTTTCTGCCTATATTGCGAGCTGGGACTATCAGAAAAAACATGAATTTTTTGAAGGTTGGGTACTAATGATTTGGCCAAATTAACGATCGGTTTTAAGTGCGCCCAAATGGCTTCTGGCTGGTGTACATTTGATGGAGAAATTGTACAGAATGATTGTTTTGAACCCGCGCAAAAAACTACACCAGTGTGCAATGTAACCTGTGTTTTTGACGAGCCAAAATGCATCGATTGAATTTCAGCAGCCATTTTACACTCGAAATTTTCTGAAAAATCACAGTGTATAGCGACTTCATCTTCAGCTAAATTATTTTTACACAAATTATATTGGTTCGTTTGGTGGTAGTTGTTGTAACTGTGTTTTTTAAATGTCACAAGATCAGCTTCAAAAATGTCAATGAGGTCTTTAACTGTTGCTTTTTTTAGACTCTTCGTAGTTTTTTTTTGTTTTCATAGTTTTTTCACGACCATCAATTTGTTTCTTATAAATATGTTCAGTAGTTTCCCACATATGCCATTGTATATCCAAAGCCGGGTTTTCTAAATTGTATGGCAATTTTTTATTTCTACACGCATCACATGTCCCGTAGAAACAGGAATACGACTTCATATCGCAGACCAAAGCCTTCAATACATCATGACTATTTGCGAAAGGTATAATGTTGCTACGCCTGAGTGCTACACATTTAAAATTTATATTGCTATGTTTGATACATAAACATGTTTCTCTTTTGTGAATGCTTGGAAAAAGCACGTAAAACGGTTTACATCTACAAAAAGTGGCGTAAGATGCTTTTCCTCCTTCTTGTTTATATATTTCGTATAAGTTTTTTAGCGTATTATTTTGGTATCTTATTTGTTTTTTGCAAGTATTTCTTGTGATGCACTCTCTTTTGCCAGCTGTAGTTCGAGTTATGTCATCTCTAATGTAAAACTTAACGATTTCTTTTTTTGTTTTCATCGCCTTCTTTTCTATTTGTGTCTTTTTTCTTGTCCCTCCTTTAACTCCAATTTGCTCCAACACACTTGTCTTAGTCAAAGTTTCAGTAACAGGTTCTTGAACAGCAATTCTTTTGAGGACATTCCTTTCTTCGTTGCTTTTACAGCTTTTATATGTCGCCTTCAAAGCTGCTTCAAGAACTTCATTTCTAACTGTCATTTTCGCTATTTTCTGTTGCAAGGACTCATCTTTCTTCTTTTTTTTGCGAATACGATACAATTTTTTTTTCAGGTTTTCGTTCTGTCGTAATAAAGTGACTATGCGGTTTTGCAATGCGGTGTATTTATTTCTGTAAATATTTCTGGACCTTCGAAAGAGTTTTAGCTGTCGCAGAATGATATTACTGGTTTGAGAAGTGGAAGGTGTATCTATATTTATGCCTTCTTCATTTAGTTCTGTGTCATTTGCTTGATTTGGTTCACTTTTCTTCTTTTGTTTTTGTTCTCGCCATTTTTTTCTCGTTTCTTGTTGTTCCTTTTCTGTCAAATCTTTAATTTTTTTGTATTGATATTTAGCTTTCATTCGCTCCAAGTTCTTTTTTCTATGTTTTTCGAATTCTTCAGGTTTTTGTTTCAGACGTTCCCTATAACGCCTCTGCTTTTCAGCGTTTGTCAGCGGCATTTTTTGTCTATTTCTGTAAAACACACATGGGGTATTTATTTTTTACTAATAGCTGCCAGCTTAAGAAGAAAATAAAAAAAAGAAATGTACCTACTACCAGGTAAAAAACCTTTTTTATATTTTTTAGTTTTTTATATTATTAATTAAGTAATTGTACATATAATAGTCTATGTTGTGATAGCTGCCGACTTCATCCGTGGCAAAGAATATACTTTCTCTGGTCCGTGATCTGCATGTTATTGTGGTTTTTCGTGTTTATAAGAGATATAGACTCATTTCGTAATTATATTTATTTATTGTTTGTGAGACAGGACTCGATTTTTGACATATTCATATTGCCTTGTGAAACAGTGGTAGGTTAACTTAGTTTTGAAATAATATTACTAAAAACTCCATAGAATTATAATGAAATGGGTAAGTTTATTTAATAGCTCTAAATATTATCTTAACAACGTTATATAATTATTCACTATGGGTGCGCCCACCACCGGGCCCTACACCCTCCACTGACCCTCGGATCTGATAACTCATAATTGCGACAACAGGCACTTGCACTAACTACAATCGCCATGAGAAACCAGACCCGAGCACCCAGCATGAGCCTGAGGATGCCACGGTTGTTGGCGAAACATATGTAGATTATTTATCTAGTTTTTGATTTCGGAATGGTGCAATGTATCGTCTTGCATGCTGGGTGCTCGGGTCTGGTTTCTCATGGCGATTGTAGTTAGTGCAAGTGCCTGTTGTCGCAATTATGAGTTATCAGATCCGAGGGTCAGTGGAGGGTGTAGGGCCCGGTGGTGGGCGCACCCATAGTGAATGTTTGAACTTCCGAATTGTAACGCCTAATACAATTTCATTTATATAATTATTATTGAACAGTAACTTTATACGGATACGGCGGTTCTTTATTGCGTGGTCAATATCCTTTCAATATTGGGCAGTTCTATATGTAAACCCCGCTTTATTAAGTTCCACCTTTGTTCCTCTGTTTCCTCTTATAAGTAACCACAAAAAAGTAACGCAAAAAGAAGTAACAAACATAGGCTTTTATGCCTTTATATTGTTTTATTTATAATAAGTCAACATAAGCTTAAATCAACTTGTATCATAATGAAAACTATAATAAACAGTTTTTAGGTTAAACTACAGTAATACATCATAAATTAAAACTTACCCTTGTTTTTGGGTTACAAAATAAGATTAAAATTGCGATGCTGCCGGCTCGGTTGTGAAAAAGTTTAAAGAAATGAATTTGACAGTACTGAAGGCGACCAACCTAAGCATGCTAATTTATTGTATAGTGTTGCTACTTTAATCTAAAATTATTCTACCAAATATTACGAGTCAAGAAAATATTAATACATGGTTACGAAGAAGGAAAATTGAAAAAGGAACTTTTCTGAGGACATATTTTATTTGTTCATTTATTAAAAACGACGGGTTTTATTACTAAAACTATACTTGAAAATCAAAATACACCCTATTTAAAGCCAAATGACAAGGTAAAATATGTATGGGTGCCCACAGTTTTGCGGAGAAAATTGCGATCTAATGTTATGTTTTGGAAAGGGGACACTTCATTTTTCATACATTGACATATGCCTTCGTATGAGTTTTCTTCAATTTTGTGATAAAAATATCAGCTTTTTAATAATAAAACGATTAAATTATAGAAAAAAATAGGGCTATATCTAATTCCTATCATCATTTTTTTAAAATAGTTTACTGGATCTGAAAAAAAGAGTGTTGAAGTTAGGGGACAAGGCTATAAAGTCGTTTCACCATTATTTTGAGATTTGCTCAACTGTGTAGGGTTTGCAATATTCGTTTCAATTTTACTGTTCGAATATAATGAATACTTCTAGAGCTAAATATTCGGATAACAGGACTCGGCTGTGTGAAGGTCGCTCTTGCCTTGGCGAGCCCCAAAGTGAAGTCCTTTTCGGTCCCTCCAGTTTCCGACACTACCGAGGTATATGAATTTGTGGACTCTCCACATTCTCTGTGCTAATGTGCAACGGCCAGGAGCTCGTCGCCCCACAATTAGTTCCTTGAATTCCAAGTGTTGATTTGAAGTCTAGTCTCCTTCGCCTCTAGTTGTGGATCATTCAGCTTTCACTAAATGACGTGAATGAAATCTTACCTCTGTTGGTGGAAATGTTTCGATAAATTTGCTAACTTCGATGTCGCTTGGCCTGACATTCTGATCCTAATGACCACCTTACACGGATCATATATGTATGTATGTTTCTTGAGCGAGAAAATCGCCGATAGTTAGTCGTTTTCTCACCAGCGGTCAGACATCTGCCATGCATTATTAACTTTTCGAATATCAAAATAAATTGAAATGATTTATTCAAATTTGAAATTGGAGCGGATGTTCGAATAAAATGAATATTCGAATTGCAAACCCTAACTGTGTGTCAACTATTCGAGTTTGAATAAAAACCACAAACTATTCAAGTGTGAATAAAATACTAAGAAAACTGGCATAACTTATGTGAGCTAACAGTTTAGTTGACTGTGGACAATCTGCTATTCTCAAACTAATTGGTTGATTGAAGTTTGTCTTTGTGACATTTTGGTCCTACTATCTTCCAATATCCATAGTTTTCCACCTTCATTAGATGATGTGTCTACCTGGCAGCCAGAATGTGTGAACTGTTACACTATTGCAAACTTACCGTAATTTTATGATTTTCAGTGCACCAGAGTGTTTTCCAGTGCAAGGGAGTGCATCCATCACATAAAAAGTATTCATTTAAAGAATCACAATCAGGTATGTTATCAATTTTAAGTTAGCTTAATATATTTTCTAAGACTTCTCTTTACCGTAGAAGTACCCATATCACCTACATTTACTACCACCACACCTCTTTCACTATATCCATCTTATTCTTCACCTACTCTTTAACAAATCCCTAAGCTGTTGAAGGTACTAAGCAACTATTACAATTGATGATGATGATCTCCGACCGTATTTCGGCCAAGGCGGACCAATCTTTACGGAGATTGGCCAGGTACGCAGGAGATATTATAGTGCACAAGTGTGTGCGCAAACACAGATGCACTCTCTATTTCCTCACTCTCATAGTCCGATGGGACGGAAAGCCGACACGACCGGAGAGAGATCAGGCGCAGGACCAACAGTTTTTACGTGCTTTCCGAGGCACGAGCTAAGTGACAATTTTGCAACATTAATACAATTATGTACCCACATAGACAACCTATAGAAACACAGGTAACTCTGAAACAATATCAATTTCACTAGTTGTATGTAAGGCCCTTTTCTGATTTGTCGGCGCGGCATCGGTGCGAGAAGAAATAAAAGAGGACTAGCACCTAAGTATATTTTCATACAAAAATAGTGTGCCGTGGAGCGGGGGTGAAGTATGGGACGAGGGGAGCATTGAACACTGTAGCCCTGCCGAAACCACCTTGTAGTGACTAGTCAAACTACTTGCTCATTATCAATATGGTTCAAGATTGTTTTACTAGTGCAATTACTCAACGCTAGATGGCAATATTATACTACGCTTTAGTAAAAAAGTTTTTTTTTTACACTTCACAACAACACAACAGTGCCCTGATAAAAGCGCTAGTGTCTTTGTAATTTTAATACGGTTACATTTCGGAGCACAAGTGTATGGTTACAGCTACCGCGTTACACTGACGCTGAAGCTCCGCCCCTATCATGACGTCATGGCCTCACGAATACTCACGATTGCTACACAACTCAGTTCATAGTCCCACCTCCTCTTTTATACCTTCTTCATGGTGCGACATCAGCACGCTCGGTATACGCGATACCGATAGCTTACCGAGCGCCTATATACAGGATTAATTTTAAAACATCAAAAACCTCGCAAGACTAGGTAGCTACCATCATAAACAACAACATTTGTTTTACGAGTTTTGATAATTTGTCACATTTTACTTTCATACAAAAATAAATATCAATTTAATATTACCTCTGAATGTTCCTAAGTCTGTACATAACACAGGTGCGCGCGCGATTGCGCGCGTCAACCTTTTCGTATACCTACGAATGGAACATAGACCAGACAAATGTCACGACAGTACAATAAAAGCTTGGAAAATCATTTTTAATTAATGTATTGAGTTACAATAAAACTCGTAGAACAAATGTTATGGTTTATGATTTTAGCTATCTAGTCCTGCGAGGTTATTGATGTTTTTGAATTAATCCTGTATATATGTACCATTAATTTACGCATTCACGTTTCTTGTCTCATCTCAGATTGATGTCCAAACAGAAGAGATAGAGGAAGAGATATTTGAACTGCCAAAGAAGATAAGACGTAGAAGAAATTACGGCCCATCGCGTTTTGTATGCGACGTGTGTGGAAAAGAGGTTAAGGTATGCATAAAAGTCAATAGTCATCATCCCGACAATGATTGATTTTAAAATGTTATTTTGCCCCATCGCATCGGCCATTGGTTCTTCCAGCTATGTGCCCTGCCCACTGCCAATTTTGCTTGTTGAAAAATAAAAGTCCCATAGTGAAAGTTGTTTCTTTTTACCTACCTAGTTTCGTGTCAAAAGATAATCACAAATTTTGAAAAAAATGATCGTTGCGTTACAAAGAATACGAGGTATTAAAATAAAAAACAACGTTGTCTTTTTACACCCTGTATGTACCTATACATATTTTTTTTTCAGTCAAATGCAGCACTGACATACCATCAACGAGTGCACACCGGTGAAAAGCCATACAAATGTACATACTGTCCGAAGGCGTTTTCTATGCCACTGTTTTTTACAGGTCAGTAAAATAAAAAAGTTTTTTTATAGGTAATAACAGCTGCAGCGTCCTCCTGTCGATGTCCCGGAATGGATATGTGCCATTAGTATACATATAGGTACAGGTGTTTTTTCGTACTCTATACACCAAATAAAGTAAGTTTATGCTAAAAAAAATGCTGGGAAACGATGTTAATTTTTTATTTAAGAAAAATTATTTTCTTTATCGGACGAAATTTATAGTGTCCAGTGTTTATGCTAGTTTTTTCATGGACAGATATTAATTATTTCTCTTTAAAAAATCTTGCTACACGAGTTTATGTGCATTTATGCAGAAAAACGCAGTCTATTTACTTTAACTTTGGACCCTATCTGGGAATCAGACACTTCCCAGGTATGCTTCTATGGAGAAAAATGATCGTGGTGATGAGGAGATTCCGTAGTTTTCTGGAACGTTGACGACCGGAAAACACTATACAGGATGTTCTTCGGTCGTAAACCCGACTGAGTAAAAATTTTGAACTAGTTTCACTCACGACTAAGTCGAATCTAATGATACCCCTCAAGCTCAAATGCGACAAGCCGTTTAGGGACTAAAGCGTGCCAAAAATTCGAAAAACAACCCTTCTTCTGACACAGTCCGGTAAAAAAAACATGATGCATTTTGTTATTGGTTTCAGATTCATATTCGTAGCCATACCGGTGAAAGGCCCTACAAGTGTACCATATGCCCTAAGGCTTTTGCGCATAAAGCAGGCCTCACGAGACATGAGCGGGTAAGAAATAGAAACCATTCATTATTATATCATCCACAGAATAGTAAGTTCTTATTATCCTGATCTCATCATATTGTATCATTGTAGTCGATTCTGAGTGTCACACTTTAATACGGTGTTTCCCAGAGTGGGCGATAAAGCCCCCTTGTGGGCGCTGTAGAAGCCTACAGCGCCCACAAGGGGGCGGCAAAAGGCACAGACAAAAATAGCGCGACTGTTGAGGTTTTAAAAGTGAAAAAATTGGGGCGCTATAAATTAAGAGAATTTCACAGTGGGTGTTAGATGAAATAAGTTTGGGAACCTCTGCTTTAATACATGCATACACAGACGAATACTAATCGGCCGTCTATTCTGATAACATTTTAAATCGCGGTATGTCGCAGTGTTTGTTACCAAACTCCTCCGAAACGGCTGGAACGATTTTTTTAAATTTATATTATTTATATTCGGTAGGTCTGAGAATGAGTTTTAAACAATTTTTTATACCCCTTCCATGCAGTAAGTGACATCCATGCCGCGGGCAACAGCTAGTTGGCAACAACAGAAAAATTGCCTGAAAAAGTCTAAAAACAACACTTTTCTATTGCAGCCGCACCCGTGCAAAGCCGGGCCGGTCCCCTGATTACGTAAAAGCAATAGCAAACCCGAAGCCGCGCGATCGCGATAATTGAGAGTGTGTGTGTGCTTGGGCGAGGTGCGGGCGCGGGAGGACGCCGAGCGCTCGTTGCGCGCACGCACACACTCGAGATTATCGCGATCGCGCGGCTTCGGCTTTGCTATTGCTTTTACTTAATCAGGGGGCGCATCCCTAGTATTTGTATAAAAAAAAAAAACAAACTAAAGTGACCAATCTATCACAACAGGTACACTCAGGAGAGAAGCCATATGAATGTCCGAAATGCCAAAGACATTTCTCACAATCAAATTCTATGAAAGTGCACATAGCAACCGTTCATCTCAAATTGCCTACCCCATATAAGAGCAAGCGTCGGTCCTATATACCCTTACCAGCGTCTGCAGAGTTGACTAAGGAGGCCATTCGCAAGATTAAAGTTAGAGCCGTTAAGTAAGTACCTATTTACAAAAGTCACACTATACTACGGTCGTGGACTACTACGAATTCCGTTTAATGACCCCTCTTACTATCGCACTCATTCTAACCTTTACGCGTCAGAGAAGACAAAAATATATGTATGCCAATGACGGAGATATATAAGAGGGGACTTGCTATTAAGATTTGGAAAGAACTGACCTCCTGTTGTTTAATTTTAGATATTCTTTCATTTTTAACCAATTGCGTCTAAACGCATCGCAAATAATTCTTCGTAATCCACGTCCGTACTTAAGTGTAACTTTTATCCGATTCGTACGATAGATTATATGCCATCATTTAAGGTTATTTCATAATATGAAAACTAATGAAAATTTAGAAGATTTTACTATTTTACTAGAGATGCACCGAATATTCGAACCGTATTCGGCGTATTCGACATATTTTTCACTATTCGTATTAGGCCGAATTATTCGGTATAATCGCCGAATATATTCGGTTCAAATTTTTCTATTTTCTTGGATATACTACACGGCCTAAAAGACTATAGATTTCTATTTAGCTCTTTAGAGTTACTAATTTTTCCTCGTCCACACTCATAAATTTTTGTATACATACATACTCGACTCGGCTTCGGGTTCCCCTTAAGGGTCGGTTCATATCTGACGGAGGATGTGTCGAGTGTATCTCTAGGTACAGGCAAACGTACGCTCGACGACGCACTAACGTATCATCGGTTGAGTGTGAACGGTCGAGTGTAGCAACAGTTATGTAGAAATTGTAGCCTACCTAATAAATATATATAATACCTACCTAACGAAATAAAAAGAAAATATGAGTTACACGAATTTATTTACAACACAAATTAACACAATATATAAGAGAGATCACTATGAACAATGCGTGAAGGTGAGTGAGGGTGAGTAGAGCGTGGATGAAGGATTGTAGAGTGTAAAAGTGTAGGAAGTCGGTGAGCAGAGTCCTCTTGAGGGTCCTGGGTCGACGGCGTTCCAGGAGTCACGCCCCCGGGTGTAGTAGTTGCGGCCAGGAGTTGAAGGTACTGGATCCGACGGACGGGTCAGTTGTAGATGCAGGTGCAGAAGTTGCAGGTACCGAACCAGACAGCCAGGTCACTGTTGTAGATGCAGGTAGGAGTTGCAGGTACCAGACCCGACGGACGGGTCACAGTTGTAGATGCAGGTGCAGACGTTGTAGGTACTGGATCGAACAGATGAATCTTCTCGGTCGCGGATTACTGAACGCGACGCGGGCGCGGATTGTTCGCGCTGTATAGGTCCGTGGTCACAGAGCGCGGTTACTGAACGCGACGCGGGCGCGGTTTGTTCGCGCTGTAGAAGTCCGGCGAAGTGCAGCAAGGCCTTATAATTCCGTTCTTCACTCTGGCTGAGTAGCCGACGGAATGCTTCACTTTTTCCCGTTTGTATGGCTTATTTACGAATTTTTGTCTCCATTTTCAAATTCTTGAATTCGAAATGAATTCTTTTTCTTCATGAAGTTTTGTAAAGATTTGAGTGTACGAAAAGAGTAATATAATGAAAAAGTGACATGACAAGAGCCTACCAAAAGGATGACTTTTCGTTTCAAAATAGACCAACTTCTGTGTTTTGGCTTGAATTAGTTGGATAATTTGTGACTTAAATATAAAATCAAAAGGAAACTATAATATTATGTATCTGAAAAGCGCATTCTCGAGGAATGATCAGGTGATGAGATAAAGTGAAAATGAAATATGTTGTGATAAACTAAAAAGTCCCCTTAAACTTCTCGGATTGG